>JANKOE010000005.1:38906582-38920152 GCA_026284465.1 Erythroxylum citrifolium
CTTTATCCTGAGTGATTCTCTTTTGTTCAATCTCTTGAACTTAAATTCTTTCAGTGTTTGTTTTATTAGCACTCTTTTAATTTGCTTTGATTGAATTCTAAGAAAGTGAATTGCGTCAATTTCCTTTTATTGTTTTGAGCATGGGTGGATTTTTCTTTTACAGTTGTATCTTTTTGACTTTTGTAAACTTTATCCAGGAGTACAAAGGTCTAAGTGTGGGAGAATTTGATCGAGCCCAAGTTTACATCATTAATTGGCTGCATTTTCATAACTGTTGATGTACTTTTTAACTCATAATTGCAACTTTTGTGCTTAGATTAGTTCCGTATGTTGAGCTCATATTATTTGCAATTTGTAAGTAAAATTGTTACAAATTGATATTAATTACATTATAATTTTTCTAAGGACAATTGATGCTAAATTGTGATCTAATTGTAGGAACACAAAGGAGTCAACCATGCCAAGAAGTCAACAGGTCATGAGCTCTCCACACGTCGCGATGCATCCAACAGAACAAATCTAGCACGTCGCGACGTCAACAAATCAACACGTTGCGGCGAGCAAGCCAGAGCACACGTCGCGCGTCAACAGACAACCACACGTCGCGACGTGCAGAAGGATACCCAGACCGTAAATCGAAATTTCTCTCACTGTTTCAACCCGGCCCATCTCAGTTCTTTAAATACTTACCAAATTAGGTCACCGAAAGATAGCACACTCTAGGGAGACCACAGATGGCATACCACATACACAGAGCCGAATATAGAACACACGCAGACAAATTCGGGAGACTTAGATAGAGACGATCCAACACTGCACTGCCGTCATTCGCCATCACGCCCAGCAACCGTCGATCACTTCATCGTCATCCACGTATCATCATCTACACCGTAGGATCATCTCTACCATAGATGCCGTCGGAGTATCAACAGTGTTGAGGACTACGACCGACATGCTTAGCTAGGCGTCCCGATCCTCTTGGAGATGTAGCGATGGCTTGAGTTCACAAGCTTCAAAGGGGAGTAGTCAAATATTGTCTGGAATTTAATTATATTATTGTAAAACTTTGAGTTAGAGATTACAATGGTATGATTAGATTAGCATGGTTATGGTTTAATCATATGTTTAACAATATTTCGTGACTTGGATACTGTTTATGTTGAATCTTGTGCTTGAATATATGAGGTCTCATATATGTCTTAGGTGATTGCATTAATCTTGATTATCTGCATGGTTGTGTTTGATATGAATGATTGTGTTTGATCCGATGACCAATTGCATGAACATGTCTATTTCACACACTAAGGTTTTTAACAAGGCTTTAATTAAATGGTTATTTAATTAATTCCTTGGACTTAAAGGGTCCTTTAAGGTTGATTTTTCGGAAACTTAGTGGATGTTATCCCCGCAAATTTATTTCGAACCGTGATAGCCTACGCTCATTTACAAGAGGAATTTATCCAATTTGATTATCGTTTGAACTTAGTTTGATTTCAAAATTCCCAAAATCCAAAAATATATTCTTTATACATTTTTCTTCAATTTTAATTACTTTCCTCAATTTCGATCAATTCACAAAACCTCCCTTTTATCAGCTTTAATTGCATGTTTTTGACTTTAGGCTAACTTTAAACCTTTTTCATCGGTTCCAAGAAGTGAGACGACCCGAGGCTGCAACTGTACTGCAAACCTTGGTATTTATTGTTTTTGACCAGTTTCCAAGGATCGATCCTAGATCGAACGACGAGCCGCGATCATTGGATATCTTGGGATATCCATCCCAGCTTCGTCATCTGGAGCGGTTGCATCATCTTTAGCTCTACAATAGTATGTGGCTTCATGACCCGAGGATCCTCCTACGATGGACTTCCCAAATTCACCAAAGGATTAATAGATGCTAATTTTTATTTTTATTTTCTTTCTCTTATTATTTGTGTATTTTTTTTATTTTCTTCATTATGCTATTTTATTTTGTTTAAACATTAGTGAAAATGTATTTTTGTTTATGTTATTTTTGTTTCCATGTTCTATATTTGTTTTCTTTTCTTTTTATCTTTTGAATGTTTTTGTTTATATTTTTTAAAGGATGGATGTATCAAATATAGGATGGATCCTTCATCCAATTTAGAACTTTGTAATTCTTCTTATTCAAGGTTGTACCAATTTTGACCCTTTCTTTCCACTTTTTTTGTTTTATAGTTATGTTATTTTGATATGCTTCAAGTGTTTACATTAAGGACAATATACAATTTTAAGTGTAGGGGAAGGGATTTCAATTGTTTTAAGTTGATTATAATATTTTTTTATTAAATCTTATTAACTGATAGCCTAGATTTCGTTAAAATCCGTCCAAAATTCTTTAGATCATTATTGATTATTGAATTGAATTAATATGTAAAAGGATGAATGTTAGAACATAGTTGTTTTTATAAGTTATATTTTTACTAATCATTAAGATAATTAATTTGAATGAAAATTGCATATTATTTACATACAAGACCATTTTTGTGAGCTTTTAAGCCTAAGAGCAAATACAATATTATTTTAAGTTCTTTTGTTCTTTTATGTTTGTTATCATGAATAGTTGAATAATTCTAGAACTTGTTTTTATTATTCATATTTAGATCACATTTGTCAAATTAAAGACTTTGAAATGATAAGACATTTAGAATCAAAATTTTTTAGCCTATTTTTTTTGTTTGTTATCCTACCATATTTTATCCCTTAGGAGTCATCACTTTGAGACTTAGCCCTTTCATTGATTATAACAACATTATTAGCCTTTGCTTTATTTTTCTCAAGTCTTTTTCCTATTTTTGAATCCTAAAGGTTATTTACGTTTACTTGATTACTTGAAACTTAAAATTTGAAAAGGTCCAATATTTCTTTAATTATTGGTATATGATGAAAGCTTAAAAAATGTTGTGAACATAATAGGTAAAAAGACTAAAAAAAGTGTTAAAGTTACGATACTATTGGAATTATGTTTTGATGGGCCTATATTGTGAAGAACTAAGTTGCATATAATTTTGTTTAAGTAAATTCCCTTCAATATTATCACCTTTTTATTATCCCTATCATACCCTAACCTAAGCCTCATCAAACCCTATATTAAGAGCTTTTTTTCTAGTTTATTTATATGTGGTGGAGATATTATTTTATTACAAGCTTATGGTTAAGATTTGTTCTATACTTTAATTTGAGAGTTCTTACACTTTTCGCCCTAAACACTTTGAGTGCATTGAGTGAATCCTTAGTGAGATTGTAAAAATTTATTCTTTGATTGCAAAAAGATAATCTATGCGACTGTCTTGACATTAACCATTGAAGGTTGGTTTTATAACAACTTGAATCTAATTGTATGTTAATTTGATTGATATGATATGAAGATTTAGAGTGTGGATAGACAGACTGAGGTCAACATGGGATTAAATTTTATAAATTTGATGATTTAGATTATGATTTACTTGAGGAAAAGCAAAAGCTTAAGTTTAGGGATATTTGATAAACGATTAATTAGCTATATTTATAGACCCATATTTAGTGTATTTTGCTTGATTATTAATGGTTTTATAGTATTTTATTTGTACTTATTACACTTCAAGTGTGTTTGTAGGTGATAATTGCCTTCATAGACCAATAGGAGATGTATTAAGCTGAAATTGTGGCATGGAATGGAAGAATTAGAGCAATTGTTGACTTAACACAATCATGTATAGTGACCATGTAAGTCACTATAAACATGTGAAGCTTCAACAACATAATTCATGCCTGTGTGGAGTAACACATTCGTCTATGTTAACATACATGGTAATGTATGCTACCTATGTAAGTCACTATTCGTATGGAAAATTACAAATTGAGGTGTTTTTAAAGATACATAGTCACCTACACGACCATGTTATCCTAAAAACCATAGTTTTTACTATAAAAGGATATTATTAAAGGCTACATAGGGAGGAAATATTTTTTGAGCCATAATAAATGTAAGAGGGGAGGCAGTTCTGAACAAAGAATGAAGAAAAAAATGAAATTACATTATAAGATCGATATAAAGCATCCTTCAATCCAAATTGCAAAAAGATTTCATTAGAGAAAAAAGGGGATACAGATTATGAATTATTTTATTTCTATTTGTTCTCTAAATATTTGTTATTGGATTTGTTTCTATTTGTAGGAGCTAAATATTTTAGTACCTAGGTGTGATGAACTCTAAGTTGTGACGATAATATGATATAATTTTTTATTTAATGTAGTTTTATTGACTGATTTATTGCGAATCAACTAATCATTATATTCTTTAACTAATATGTCCAGATTATTAGTCCAATATTTGATTTCAGATGATTGAGATTGGAAGGAGTTGTATACAAACCTAGAGATAGGTAAACATAAATCCTCTAGATTAAGTCAAACCTAATAGTAAAATTCACAAATCAATAATGCAATTTAAGGGTTTTAACTAGAAAGAGATTTTAGTTAAACAATTGAGGGTTAGTTATTAAAAGTATTGAGAAAGATATTAACATAAGATAGGAATTTCCACAGTCTAATAATCAATAATTTAATTATATGATAAGTGGATATTAAGATATCTTAGGGGGATTCATCACCTAGGTACTACTTATTTGATATTGACAAATCATAGCGATTTATTTATCTGAGATCATTATTGTGTTAAGCTTAGTTTAGTTTGTTTATTTTTAGTTTTCAAGTAAATTCACAACTTGATTTGATGATAAGATAAATAGAGAAAGGGTTAATGCTAATAGTTATAGTCCTTATATGATCGACTCGTACTTACCAGTGCTAGCTACAGCTACACTGTGCACTTGTAGCTAAAACTTATAATTCTTTATGAGAAAAATAATTCAATCAAAGGTCCTCCAAAAGTGACTCGAAAAATTGGTGTCATAATTAGGAGTAATGGATTTAGGAATACCATAGAGTCACACCACTTCCCTAAAGAATAGTTTGGTAACTGCTATAGAATTCGTTGTCTTTTTATAAGGGATAAAATGTGCTATTTTAGAAGACTTATCCATAACCAGAAAGATAGAATCCATACCTCTTTGTGTTATTAGAAGTACCAACATGAAATCTATAGAAAAATCCTACCAAATAGCATTCAGGACTAGTAATGGCATGTACAAACCAGTATTTAAAGCATGTCCCTTATAAGTTTGACAAAATTGACCCCTCTCTATAGTAGTAACAACGTCTCTCCTGATCTTTGGCAAATAATATCTTTTTCTCACCTCTTCAAGAGTCTTGTCTTTACCAAAGAGGTCAGTTAAACCTTCCTTATTCAATTCTCTAATCACCTTCTCCCTAGATGAATTTCTTAGAAGATAAGTTTGATTTCCTTTCATAAAAACCCATCATGCAAATAAAAATCATCGTAAGACTTTTTCATTAATTACAAGTCATATGTCTAACCAAAATCTCCATCATTCCTATAAAAATCATTCAAATAATTAAAACCTATAACCTCCATACTTAAGGTCTTCACTATAGCCACCCTTCTACTTAATTCATCAGCAACTAAATTATTCTTCCTCATTTTGTACAGCAATTTATATTGGAACTTATCAACAAAAACTAACCATCTAGCATACATCTTAACTCTTAATTGCCTTTGACTTCCTAAATGCTTTAAAGCTTGATGATTAGCATACAAAATAAATGCTTTCTTAACTAAATAATGTTCCTGTCTTCAAGGTTATCACAACATCATAGAATTATTTATTCTTGGGTTTAAGTAAAGCAGAAACCACAAGTGGGCTCATAGTCTCTCTTATATGACCCTTTCTAATCAACTCCTCTACTTACTCCCTCCAATTCTCATTATTTTTTGGACTCATATATTAGTGAGGTAAGTTAGGTATACTAGCCCCAAGAACCAAATCAATATGCTATTGGATATCTCTCATAGGAGGTAATCTATTGGGTAGCTCATTAATTAGGTATTATGTCCCTAAATTCTTTTAAAAGTGACTTCATTTTTAAAGAAAGCTCATCTTCTCTCTTTTCACTCTTTTCTCCCCATTTGTTATAAACAAGTATACCTACCTTGTTTATTTAATCTCACTTATAAAACTTCCCTATTATTTTCCAATTCTAATAATGACTTCATTGTATGACTAGGTTTCAGTACTCTTTATTAACCTATAAGTACTAATTTATACTTCATACATACTATTCTTCAAAAATTGAAAAATATTCTCCCTTCTCGAGTGATATGCTTCAATATCATATTTTTATGGACTAATAAACAAAATGTGACATATATCTATATGAACAAAATTATAATAATGTTTATCTGAATATTTACCTATAGAGAATGACACCTAATAACTTTCAATGACACGTATATCACTGATGGTTGTAATCCATATGATGTTATAGGGCTCAAGATGAGGTTCAGTTAGCAACTTCAGCTTCTTAGCCACTAATTTACTGATTATATTCTCTTAGCTACCTCTATCAGTGATCAACTCATAAAGATTTCCTTGTACCATGCCTTTGATGTGAAACAATTGGTCTTTGTACCAATCTTTATACTCTTTCTAAAAATCACCAATCTCCTAATGATTATATCATAGACATCGTCTTCTCCCTTGGGTTATTCACGATCTTCCCTATCTAGCCTGCACTCCTCTTCCTCAGAATCTCTTGTTTCCTACTCCATTGTCTTGACAAACTTTCGCTTTTAAACATTCATTGGAATGGTGGCCTGGTTCCCTAAATTTAAAGTACTTTTAAAGAGCCGATTTAGTATAATGGTTAACAGGTTTAGTAGTTGGTGTAGCTTGATTACTATAATTTCCATCATTGTTACTTCCCTTTGTGCCATTAACAAGTATAAGAGTAGATTTAACAATTTCTTTTCTTTTTTCTTTTATCACTTTTTCATTATTCCCCATTATTCTATAATATCGTGACCTCTCATTGATTAACATCTCAGCCCTCAAAGCCAAATTCCTTGCATCTTGAGCTTCAAATATCGAGTTGCTTATTGCGGTTTAGTTTTTGCCAAATTATTTCAGGCTACCATTCTCAACAGTATACTCAAGAATAGTCTTACTAATACAGCTGTGATGAATGTCGAAAAAATATTGCTCATAATTTGGAGGAAAAAGTTGTTTCTTTAATAATTGCTTCATCCGATCTGAAGTAGACATTTGAGCTTGCCCCTCTTTTTGCCGGTTCTCCTTAAATTGATTCCACCAAATAGCGACTCTCCCTTTAAGTCGATAAGCAACTAACTTTACCTTCCTCAAATCTAGAATTTCAATATAATCAAAGAACCTTCTACATCTTCTAAACAATCTAAAAAAGCTTCTACATGAAGGTCACCACTAAAGGATGGAATATCTAACTTTAGTTTGTACTTATGATCCCCCTTACCTTGTCTACAACAATCTCCCCTCAAGATGGTTTCCTTGTAATTATTGGAATCATTAGTTCTTAAAAAAGGTGTAAAATTTTGAGGTCTTGTAGGTGTAACTTCCCTGTCAACTAATAGCCACTTCATTTTTAGCTCAATGTTTTAAAATTAATTGAAGTTGTTACACCGCATGTATACATCTTATATAAAATAGTATAGCAAGGTATCGTTCCTTTGAGGATTGGTTAGTCACCTTGTAATTCAAATTGACTTTTGTTTGATTAAACCAAATAATGAGAGATTGAAATTGCAAAAATTCACAATTTAATGGCTTACAAACTCATTTAAAAATGTCACAAAAATAAGAAAACAATTTGGTTTAGAAAATCAAATTATAAAGGTTAAAGTCATTCTTTCTATACCATGTAATCCCTTATTTTGGTAACGTAATCATGCTTAGTCCTAGGAATTCTAATTTATTAGCCCTTTCCCGCTCAATATTCGAACCAATTAAGCTCAAAATAATGATTAAAGTTTGGTATGTGATCTCTTGACCTACACTCTTTACTTAATCATTAAGTGGATATAAAGTAACCTATTGGACAACCATCAAAACATCCAAGATATCTCTTTAAATGTCATGTTAACTTAATGTGTAAAGTGTTCTCAAGGCTTCCTACTATTATGGTACATCCAAACTAATTTCCTAAGTCCATTTCTCAATGTAAGTAAGGCATATAAAGTCCACAAATCATA
Organism: Erythroxylum citrifolium; assembly: GCA_026284465.1. Lineage (NCBI taxonomy): Eukaryota > Viridiplantae > Streptophyta > Magnoliopsida > Malpighiales > Erythroxylaceae > Erythroxylum > Erythroxylum citrifolium. The sequence continues at coordinate 38,914,729 of JANKOE010000005.1, forward strand.
AGGATTAAAGCAAGCCATAAATTAAACCAAACTGAGTTCTTACATAGCTATGGTAAGAACAACCCTAAAATCTACTTAAAAATGCATTACAATCATCAAACATATCCTCACAAATAGTCCATATATCTTCTACACACAATAAATAAACATAAGAAAATGAGATAAGAGAGAATAGAAGGCTTATGAGTTGAAGAACAGAGCTAGAACTTGGTGTGGCAACTTTGAGATCTCTTGAAATCACTTGATTCTCCTTAAAAATCCACCCAAAAGTGCGTCTATCTTCCTCCTTTTGGTGTGCTACACCACCCTACTCTTTTCTAAGGTCTGAAATGGGGTTTTTATACTGCTTTGGGTGCTTAAACTGACTTAGGATTCTAGTTGAGCTAGTTGGAATTGCTAGCTGGAGAGTAGGAAAATTCTAGGTTCTACCTGGGTCACGATCTTGACTTATTCTAGCCTTATTTTCTTCTTTTGTTTCTCGTTTCACACCTACAACAAGTCCATATGCAATTAAGTTAATAATAATCTCAAATAAGGTTTTGCCCAAACATTGACATACAACCATACAAAATGTATGCACATCAAAACACATGAAAAGCATGTAAAACATTAAAAGTCTTCATTTATAACCTAACATGAAATTTATCATATAAAATCACATACACATGCAAGTTATATGAAAATAGCATAAAACCTAGGCTAAGCATTCTTGTATGTAACTAAACATACACATTATCACATAAAATGACTTAGACAATCCTATAACAAATATCACATATCAATTCCCTTACACCTGCACTTTTGCTTATCCTTAAGCAAAATGAAACACAAAACAACACAATGCACACAAATTCACACAAGCATGCACACATGCAATATAAAAATTATTGGTTTAATGGCCTCAACCTTATGGAACTAACTTGGTCTTAAACAACAATTATTCAATGTGTTCCAATATATCAATCAATTCCATCATATTTATGCACTTTAATATACACATATATATCAATCAAGATAACTTATTCTTACACCTATGAGACTTACACACATGCGTTTACTATTACCAATCACTTAAAAAGGTTAACCATCACTAATTATCCTTCCATGAAAATTTTTGCTATTTTTACAAGATCAATAGGTTTTTATTCACACATGTCACTTTTTCAATTTTTTTAACTCTAAGCTAGTCTTTTAACATGAAGGAAAATAATTTATAGTGAATTCCCCCCGGTTACTCAACTATGTTGCATTTTTTATTTAGCTTGGATGAAGTCATTTTATCCTTTTGATGTGAAAACAAACATTTGTGATGAATGTCCATGGTTACTCAGCTATATCACTACTCATAACAGGCTACTAGCTCTATTCTTAACCTTACATGTTAGCATAATAGTTATTTATTCAAAACACAGTTTTTTTTTCACATTTTTAACCTACTTCATTTCTTTATAGACAATTATTTACATGAAAGGTAACTAGGATTATTTACCTATTTAAATGACTTCTAATGATAAACACAAGAAAGTGAGTGACATGTGCCATATCCTAATTGACATACATATTTATATTAAAGACACTCTTGAGCAAGTTTTAATCTTATAAAACCCTTAACATTCTGTAAGTGCACAGTTCGTAAGCGTAGTATATGAAGTGTCAATCTCACAAGGAATTAGTGAACTAATCAAATCCTAATTTGTCTAAGGCCTAAAAGTGTAATTAAAATGAAAAATAAAAAAGATCAGGAAATTAAGCAATTGAATATGGAAGGTTGAAAATGAAATTGTAAAATTAACATAAAGAAATCAAAATTAAGCACAACCAATTAACAATTGAAAATTCACACAAGGAAGATTAACCAGTTATAGAAGAAGGGGATTTATCCCATTATCTAATGCTAGCTTAATCACTTTTGAGTTAATTCAGTATTGATCCTAGAATTTCAAAGGGTAGATTATTCTTTCTCGTGTTATAATCATTTAACCCTAATTGAATTGAATTGAGGGATTTGCATCCCCTCAATTAGCAAACAACCCATACATCCAATTAGATATTAAGCACTCTAATATACAATCGAGTTCTCATACGAGATCTCTCTTCGTATAAATTACTGATTTGATTATTTATATGATATATTAAATTACTTTCATTACCCAACTAGTCATTTTGCTATTGGTTCACTCTCTCGTTTTCTTACCGAAGCATGCAAATACAACAAGCTTTATTACCGAAGCATGCAAATTACTTTCATTACCCAACTAGTCATTTACCAGTTGACTCATTTGAACCTCTAAGTTGTGAATGGAAGAGGTATGGTTCTTTGTTACTTGTTCAAATTGTCCTTCCAATCTATTGTGAGCATCCTCCATGCACCTAATCTTTTCCAAGATTTTGTCTAACTTAGAGTATATGGAATTGGTTTTTTCCTGTTTGAATCTAGGTGGCCCTTAAGGTAAGAATTTACCTCCTATATTGTTTGACCAGAAAAAGTTAGGGTGATTCTTCCACCCAGGAATATACGTGTTTGAGAATAGGTTGTTCCCTCCTCCTCGATGAAACTGTGCGCCCATGTAATTGAGTTGCTTTAGTTCGTTGTTTTGCCTTAGAAAGCAGTTGATGATATGATGGTTTTCATGTCTATACAACTCACATCTCTGTTGAATTGCTTTAACAATGGCTGAAGAGGAGGCTTTCATATTATTAAACTGTCGGCTTAAATTGTCAATCTTAGCTTGCATCTCTGTTATTAGGTCAACAACTATGGCTCCCTTTTGCTCTCGAAGGGTTGTATATTGTCTACTCCTGTCCATCATTTGAAGACAACTGTTACTTTTTCATTTCCTCCAACAAATCCTCTACTTGTTTAACCATCTTCCTCATTAAAGATCCACTGCATGCTGCATCTATGATGCCTCGTGTGGCTAGGTTAATGCCCTTATAGAAGGTTTGGAATAATAACTACTTTAGTAGGTTAAGGTGTGAGAACCTTCTTTGCAAATCCTTGTACCATTCCCAAGCCTCATAAAGTGACTCCCCATTACTTTGTTGGAAATTTTTGATTTCTTTTATCAATTTCATAGAGTTCATAAGAGGGAAGTACTTATCCAAGAACGTACGCACCAACTGCTCCCAAGTTGTCACATTTGTAGGATTTATGGAATGATACCATACCTTGGCTCTATACCTTAGTGTGAAGGGAAAGAGCCTCATCATAATGACATCTTTTGACATCCCATGATATTGTATAGTATCGCATATCTTTATAAAATGAACTATATGAGTGTTAGGATCTTCATTAGTCAATTTGTAGAATTGCACATTTGTTTGTAGCATGTTTAGCAAGGCTGACTTCATCTCAAATGAGGGTGCTTGTACTGGTGGTCAAGTTATTGGACCCCAAATTTTTTTCTTTTCTTTTCTTTTATTTATTTTATTTTATTTTATTTTCTTAGAATTTATTCATTAAGTTAGCAAGCATAAGTAGAAATTAAAATTTAGAATAGAAATGTTAGAATTAAAGTAGTAAGAGTGAATCAAGGGCAATTTTGGCATGTCACTTAAGTTTAAAAGCCATAAGGCATTAAAGGAAGGGCAAAGTGGACTTTTTACACTCATTAAGGGTAGAATTGGAAGAAGTGTACTCTTGCTTTTAAATGAAGAAGAAAAACATGAGTGGAAGAGAGAAAGAAGTGAGTGTGTCGTGGAGAAGAAAGAAAGAAGAGAGAAAGGAGAGCAAAGAAGGAAGTTTGAGCTAGGTTTCATCTTTTCTTAGTTTTTAAAAGAGATATTGAGATTGTTCATGAAGAGAAAAAGAAAGAGGAAGAGAAGAGCTTCCATTTGAGCTAATAACCTCTTTATTCGGAGAAGATTCAAAGTAAGTTCATTTTTAATCCTTTGGATTTTTTGAAGGGTTTTAGTTCATGAAGCTTAGGAAATGCATGGGTTTAAGTATTCTAGAATCAATTTTAGTGCATATGCTTTGTGGGATTCTTAATTTGTATTCCTATTGAATGGAATTTTTGTCAATGTTAAAGGGAATCAAGAAGGGCAGGAGGAGCAAGGGGAGAGGCACCTTTGAGCAAGTTTATAAGCAAGGAATTCAAGGTGGGTTATATGATTATAATTGAGTTAATGAGCCCTAAATGTTTTTCCAAATTAATAGAGCTAAATGATTTTAAATCGTTTCATAAATGTTGCATGTATTGCTACTTAAATGCTTTAAGAATTGCTACATGTTTGGTACATGAATCTTGTTGATGATTTATGAAATGAAGGTGAAAACGGTATTTGAAATATATTATGCTTAAATCATATTTCCGAAATGTGCCTTTTTGGGCAATATGTTTGCAAGTCTTGAAATTCTTGTTTGTGTGGGTTACTGGTGGTCCATTCTATTATGTCACGTGCACGTTGACCATGTTAAAGGCTTCTCTCGCCTGCCCGCTAGTGACATGGAGCTCTTTCATGGACTCCCTCATATTTATGAACTACGCAAAACCATTATGTGGGTATGTGATAGTCCATTATGTTATTATTGGAGATTCGTAAGAACTCCCATATGGACCTACCCAAACCATTCGAGTTGTTTATGTGTTTATGAATTGTTTGACAAGTTGAGAATTTGAGAAATATGTGTTTTATGGATGTACTGTAAGTTTACTATGACAATGAACATTTTCAATGATTTTGCTTGTTACTCCATTATAAACTTGTTCCCCACGAGCTCCAAATTTGCATCTTTTTGTATTTTAAGTTAGTGTATGGAAAATACAAGGCTTTAGCCACATTTCAAGTTTTATTTTCTCACGTGTATTTTGAAAATTTTGGATTACGGGACCAATGATGTATTGTGACTTGAAATGCCCGTTAAAGCTTTGTAAAATTCCTTCCTTTTGATGTTAATGAAATATGTTGGTGTTTGCGCATCACTTTCCAAGTTTTCGCATTTAATTCTCAAGCATTTCATAGGAAGTTTCTTTTGTATAAGTTTGTACTTATCTTTAGGTTGAGTGGCTAAAGGTTGTGGTTTTATATGTGCAAAAATGTTAATGTTGAAAGCTGGGTTTGGGTGTCTAAAATTGAAGGTTTCGCCATGGTGAACCTTTCTCGAAGGGTATTTTCGTTTGATTTTTGGCAACTTCGTCACAGCGAAGCCATCCTTTCGCCTAAGCGCATTTGCCCCAAAGGGTCTACTCGCTCAACCTTGGGACTTTGCTGCGGTGAAGCTAAATGTTGGCCGCAACGAACTTGTCTCGAAATGTAACATCCCACCCCCAATGGGAAGGGTAAAATAGTAAATTGGTAAGGGCTAAGGGTGTTTATTGTTCTGAAATGTTCATGCATACCATTACACGTGAATAGTAAAATTGCACATGAAACTGACTGTACATGCATTCATGACATTTCCCGGTATATGTGCTTAAATGG
>JANKOE010000005.1:38969749-38983498 GCA_026284465.1 Erythroxylum citrifolium
TAATTAGCTCCAAAAATTAATCCGTCAAACCTCATAAGTCATGTAAATCATGCTTAATTCATCAAGAAAATTTTGGGGGCCAACATCTACAGATAAGAACTATCTAGGTAACAAATGTTAACAAAAAATAAAGTGGTTGGAATTACATGTTATCATGAGATAACATAAATTGTGGTACAAAATTAACTTACTTGCAACATCCTTAATTAAGATGATTAACGTTTCATATTACGATATATATACAATTTTGAAGTGGCACGAGTGAGGATAGTATAATGTAGTTTCAAAGAGCAACATAAACTATTGGTTAACTTAATTATGCTTAAAACATGTTGAATAAATTCAAGAAAAAATATCAATGACCAATATATTTAAAATGTCTAGATAAATTGTCTTGGAAACCCACAAGTTGCTATGCATAAGTGTAAGGGAATGCCTATCACTATATTAAAATTGATCACATAACCTATTATCTAATATGGTTGAGCTAAAGGGCTCGCCGCTTAAGTTTCAAAAGAAAGCCAGGAACATTTGAAAATTTTGAATTACAAGCTCTAGAAATTGCAGTTCCAAGGTTTAAGCTTCCTCAGAGATTGATTTATAAGCCTAGCTTTAGTTCTTGTAACATATAACATTTAAATAACCATTCTCAAGGAAATAGATCAAGACCTTGAGTTATGGTTAGTTATATTGCCTCATTTATGGGCAATAGACTAGTCGAATTCTTAAAATTATACCAATTGACAATCTTAAATTCTAATAGCACTAAATTTATCAGGCCTAAACTCGAGTCCACTTGATTGGACCTTTGACAGTTTACAACTCAAATGATAACTCTAACCACTTATGCTTTATTATTAGGCTAATGCTTATAACCTACGAAACTAACAAAAATCAATGAAAATATTTCAATAAATATGATCCTCTATATATTTCCTAGATTAAATTTTACAAAACCACACTAAAAGTTTGCTATTTTCTTACATTTTATAATCTAATTCTAAAAAAACAAAATAGAGTAGTATATATGAATTAAACTAAAAATAATAATAATGTAAATATAAAGATGTATCCCTTCTATTCTATATGTTAAAAATTTTCACAAATAAGCTCATATGGAATAAATAATTTCTCCAAAATACTTATCAAAGAAAGTCATCATAAAAATGCCTAAAAAACAAAAAAATAATCAAAGAAAATGAAGCTATATGGTGTCAAACTAACTTACAAAGTCTTATATTTATCTAGAATGGGTGCCAACAAATTTGTCTTTACCAATGGATTGGTAACTTCCCTAATATGGCACTAGCTAATTCACCATGGTTAATAAATTAGTACCTATCCTAATTTACTATTAACTAATATGTCCTAACTAATAAAATGATACATGTTCTAGTTTGTCATCAATTAATAATCCCCGATCAACAATACATGTTGTCATAATAACACACACATATGCATAATCATTGTCCTTTTAGGGACTTAAATAGTATAATCAACAATAATCATTCATTCACACAACATATGAGGAATCAAACCATAGAAAATGCATCCATAATTTATTACACATTCTCATTTGTATCTATTGATACTAAAAATCACAATTCGTATGTCTATTTGGTTTTATATGTTCATAATCATGGAAAACACATTTAATTCAGCATAACTCAATCCCTTATCATTATCAATTTAATGAAAACCTAATTTTTCTACATACCCTAAATTAGAGTTCCTAACTCTTCTACTCGAAAATAAAACTAAAAGATGCAAATAGTTAATTAACACCCAATAAAGTACTGAAAATGCATAAAAATAAAATAAAAATATAAAATTTCAATTGGCATATACTGCCAATTTTTGTATAAAAATACCTATGGATAGTTACTGTTATAAAATTAGATTATGCATTACTTGAATATAATCTATAATTAGTTAATAAGATCATTTAAAGGGTCTTAGTTTCAAGACTAAAATCTATCTTAGGGGAATCATCATATACTCTTAATGTTCTTTCATATCGAATAAAAGTAATAGTAAGAATGTTTTAATAGCTCAAGAACTCTCCAAATCCTTTTGTTACAAAAAATCAGTTAGAAGTGGTGTATTAAAGATTGACTTCTGCAAAACATTTGAAACCACAAGTTGGAATTTTATCTTTAATGCCTTATAAGCTTTGGCTCTCCCCATATCTTCACCTATTGGATGTTAAAATGCATATCATTCCTTCCTACAATATTCTTATTGATAGAGAGGCCATTATATTATTCAAAGGAGTGACAAGGATTAGGCAAGGTGACCCTATTTCACCTTACATATTTTCAATCTACGTTAAGGTATTAACTAGGCCTATAACTCATAAAATATCACAGGTTATACCTTTTAGATTTCTTTACAATGTAAGATATTAGAGCTCTTTAATCGCTTATTTGCTGATGAATTAATTATACTCTATGGTGCTAATAAACATTATGTTGAAACTCTTACTCATTCATTAAATTATTTCTTTGAATTATTTGGTCTCAAAGTGAAAAACTTCAAAAGTCAATTATTAGTTTCATTATGTTCATATGAATTAGTTTTAGAGCTATCCAATGTCTTAGATCTTCTAATACATCAACCTCCTTTTAAATATTTGAGTATCCTAATCACCACTTATAAACTGAACTTTAGAGACCATGCTCTACTATTTGAATTAGTCCCTTAAACATTTGGAAGCCTGAAAATAAAATTATTTCTTATACATGCATGTGCCAACCTATCATTTCCAATTTTAATAACTTACATGTATATTGGAGTTCACACATGTTCTTACATTAAAAACCCATTATGGCTTAGTAAAGGTTATTGAAGAATTTTATTTAGAGAGGAAAATTTTTATATAAGAGTTAAACCAAGGTTATTTTGTAAGATATTTTCCTATGAAAATGTTAGGGGGGGGATTAGAATCAAGTGTATAAGAACCACCAACAAGATTCTTCTTGTAAAAACAATATAGACATTATTCATCATGGAATCCCATGGGTGAAATGGATGCATGGTGAGTATTTAAAGGGAAATTACTTTTGGAGTATAAAAAGCAAACATGATTACCCATAGACTATTAATCAAATGTTAAAACTAAGAAACACACTAATTATATAAATAGAAACACCTATTGGAAATGATGAAAAAGCTATTCTTTGTTTTAATAACTAGTGAAACCTAGTTCCTCTTCATCTATTATCAACTTTCTTAACTCTGCAACATCATACTTACAAATGCAAAGGTGAAATAATTATTTAAAGATGACAGGTGGCATTGTGACCATAGAGGATTCTGTGAGATTCTTAATGTTGCCTGTTATGTGCTTAATTAATTATACATTTACTCTATAACACTTAGTGATTAATGTTGTGAAATGCTTAAGATACTTATTTTCGTTCATATTTGGTTTTAGGTATAAGTTGGAAGTGTAAGAGCTAAAATTAGTTAAAAGTACACTCCTTCAGCCATCCTCTTGATGGTCAAACTCATTTGTCTTTGTGGAACAAGAAGGAGTCGATTAGGGTGAAGATGGGATTAAAAATTCTAGAAAATGAAGACTTCAACTTGACCTGTAAGATACATGAGTATGTATCCACTTACACGGCTGTGTATAAATTCGAATGGAGAACATTTTATGATACATGGTTGGATACAAGATATCTTCCTTGGAAACTAATTTTTGCTACAAATAGACATTTGAGCAACCAAACATAATATGAATTGTTTTTGGGATATGAAAGGAGGTAGAAATCTTACTTTTGTGGAATCTATAAAGGGTTAATCTTCCTTCTTTTGACTCATAGGGGAAATCGAAGCCAAATAACACATTTGGGCACCTCTTCATTATGTATTGTTAATTTTCTCTCACTAGAAATTGTTTATATTATTCTTAGCTTAATGTTTTGGGTATTCGTGTAGGAATGATTAATATTCTTGTTCTTAATATATATTTTTTATGTATGAACACATTGCTAGAATATGGAATACAATACGTAACAGTTGTATTTTCAATTCATTTATGGTAAACTAATGGTGATGAATCAATAGGGATAATATAACATAGGTTAAATGACCGTAGCTTATGTGATTATTACCTAGATTAATATGTTTTCCTAGTTTGTAATCCAGTTGTCCTACTAAATCTAGAGAGCTTATTCTAAGTTATTTCATAGTTATGTCTAATTAAATTGCTTATTTTAATTAAACATGACCTAAGGGAGAACTGGAGTTAACAGAGCTTATTATTAACCTAAGATTAATAGTTTCTATGAGAAGTGTGAGAACATCAAGACGATGAAGTATGTTTAATTTTATGTAGGCTGAGATTGAACCAAGAATTGGATTTCAAACTCATTCATGAATCTTATCACTTTTGACTGTTTAATTTAAATTGCTTTTTTTAGTTCAATTTCACCCTAGTTCCTAAACACTGATTCTTTTCATTACAAAAGCTACATGTACATTCTCTGTGGATACGATCCCTACTCACTACTGCTATAATTTTTTGTGCAAAGTTAGGTTTTATTTTTTGGTGTGTTTGACATGCATCGAAGGCAACAATTGTGACATGACTAGAATGATCCATCCTTTTTCCATTTTTCTTGTTTTCCCTTTATTCCTTAACTAGTATCAACTTTAAAAACGTGCTAATTAAGAATCTAAATTACTCCAAAAATTTCGAAATAGGAATCTACATACTATAATTCAAGAAAAGCCTAACTAACATAGCATGCTAATTTATAAACTTGAAAAATATAAAATGAAACCTATTATACTTCTTGGATTGCCTCCAAGTAGCACTTCTTTAACATCATTAGCTTGGCATACTCTTTATGTCTACCCTCAACTTGGGTCTATTTTTAGGGGCTTGCTTCCACTCCTTTCACCCTATAGCGATTTAGTAGCCTATACATAAGCCACTAATTAAATGATAATAAGGAAGATATAATTGATTAAATTAAAAACCAAAGTAAGTTCAATAATGTCCTTTTTATAACAAATTGTTAATAAAATACAGAATGATGAAACACCCTAAATTGTCAATAGAATCTAGCAGTTTATCCTATAAGAAGGTGAAATGGTCATCTTTTTTCATAATCACCCTCCCTATCTTCTGCTTTTGCTTTTTGACAGATAATTTTGTATATTCTTCAAGCTTTATATACTCTATCATCTATTCCTCTTTCTCTTATTCATCCACTTCTTAAATAGAGCCTTCCTTATATTCTTCAAGCTCTATGTTCGTTATCATCTATTCCTCCATCTCTTCTAGAATTGCAACGTCACTTATAAATTTAACCATTGTTTCCTCATCGCACTGAGGCATTACTAGGCTCCAATAGCATGTCGTATCTAGCTTAGAGTCTTTGGGTGATGAAACACCCTTATGGAAGACACGGTGGCTATAGCTTCACTATTGGCAAAATCTTTGATTAAAGATTCAGACGAAGCTTAATCGTTAAATATATCAGCGTGAGAGTTTCTCCATTCTAAATTATCAATATGCTTATTGAGTGTATTCTAATACAAGTTTCGCTAGCAATATCGATCCACCCACATATAATCTAATGCTTGACATTGAAAACTTAGGTAGTTACCCCCACAAATATCATAACACAAGATGGATGTCGGTTGTACTTCTATGTCGCTTAGAACAGTTCCCACATTCCTTATTAATAATTCATTATAAGGTTGCTTAACCTTCAAGTTATAAAGAGTAGAGGAGAGGTTCTTTATGAGTTGATCAATTTTTGCTTCTATCCTTATCTCACTTTCCCACTTGTGTAACACCCAACCCCTGCAAGACACGTGCCCGACATCTATGGGTGATATCCGAGTCCGTGTCCCGTGAGGGTGGCGTATTAGAACACTCAACCAGTCAAAAATAGGAATAACTTTTTTTTTGAAACCACAAACATAATCTACGAAAATCTATAACCAAATTGGGCCCAATTTCATTCATAAACATTTTCAATCAACACAGTACAATCAATAGGATTGCAATAGCCAATTGGGGTCCATTACAAAAACAAAACTCTTTAGTCATAATGTTTTTACATTCCACCATAAAAACCTTTGTATACACATTATACAAAAATTTTGGAATACATTATTTTACATAAATCGTGGAATACAAACTTATAAAAAAAGGAAAAAACTAATGCAGATGCGAACTGATCCTGACTTCTATCTTTCCCTTGCATGCAGTAAGTGTACGGCCGTTTGCCTAACAGGGTATTCTTCTGAGTCCTGAAAAATATTTGCTACTCTGGTCACAACTGCCATTATGTTTCATGCATTCATGGAATGGAATGCCTTAATCACATTTGCATATTGTCATTCACTCACATTCACATATCATCGGACCGTAGTTTGGCATTTAACATTAAAGTTGAGTATCACACTTTCATTCATATGCAAATGCACATTCAAAACACATTTGTCATCGAACCGTGGTCCGGCATTTAACAATCATATTATGAACACTTATTTCATCTCATTCACATACAAGTAGCATTTCAATATCCTATTCAACATCACAAACATCAGACCTTTTGTCCAGAAATCAACACAATCATTCACATTCATATAAGCATTCAGTAGTCAATCAATACAAAATTCAAAACAGAACAAACAATGAAATGAGACCATCTCAGTCTACTCACAGTATGCTCCAAATTAGAACGTGTTTTGAAATTCTAGGAATGCATAAATGCAGACATTTAGCCTGCACAACCCATTTATGCAAGACACACGTTGCACGTACATTAATAATTGCACACTTACAAGCATTTATTTATGCACAATTGTATAAATGGAATATGTACAATGCATGCTCAATCACAATCCCAGGGTTTTACCCATTTCATAACTTAATCACTCATCATTTCGTTGAATCATACACTCAATCCTTTGGTAAATTGATATCAATAACTCATTCACTAATTTTTCAATACATACCCATATGTGACTAGTGAAGAGGAAAAACAGTGTGTGTGTGTGAGTGTGTGTGTGTGTATACAATATATATTACAATCAACTTTCTGCTTAAATCTCAATATTTCCTCTTCATTCCTATTTCATTTCAGCTCACAAATCACAACCAAATAAAAATTCTATAATTTTTCATAATCATCCAAAAACCAGAACACTCACATATTTCATCACATTTTCTGCACTACTTCACTTTCAATTTTTATACATTTCTAACTTTTGTATTTTCTTCATTTAATCCTCTAACTATCACGTTAATCGTTCTTTCACATTTCCAAACATCACCATACACCTACCTCTTAACTCTAAATTCATTTTTAATCATCTCTAAAAACACTCCAAAGCTTACGTATATATATATATGAACAGTAAAAACAATAACATAACAAAGCATTACATATTCACGTTTCCAAATTTTTTTTGCTCTCATCACATACACATTTTCATTGATCTTTCAACTCCAAAAACTCGTTTAACATTATCCAATAACAGTTCAGTCATCAAATCCAAAGAAAATCACCATGTACGGCACACTAAATCTCCTCACTCTTTTTCCAGAAACTAAGAATATCACTATTCTTATCCATTTAGCAGTGAACTAACGATGCATGCTTCATTTCATACAAAAATACATAAGCACAACAAGCTTACTTGTTTGAAGCTCCAATATCTGCAAAATTACGTAACCTTAATCCCTTATGCACCTACGTACATCAACTTGAAAGTTGACAGGGAGGTTCAGTTTTACTTGGGATAGAAGAAAGAAATATCAAAGTGGAAGTGATGAAAAACAGAGAAAAGCAAGATTTAACTTTGATGAATATTTGATGAAAAACTATGTGTTGGAGGAACTCTAGAGAAAGAAGTTTCGAGAAAGATAAAGACAAGTACAGTAGCTTGTCTTTCAAGGGTAATAAAAATCTTAACTTTATAGCTTGGACACCTGTCCATTTCTTATCCACATATCCACTTCCCTTTATTAAGACTTACTTAAGTATCATTTATACTTAAGTTTAAAACTCAAGAATACCAATGCAATCACAAGTTATATCCGATTAAATAATTTTCAGATTTTTGCATAACCACAGCATTTCGGGTCAACTTTGCATGTTCTTTTAGACCCTGATACTGAAGTTATTTTGTAACACTTTCTTCTAGAAACATATTCCCCTATTTCCTATGTCTCCATTGACACAAAGATCATTCAATTTGGTTTAGTGATTTGAAAGATATACTTCAAACATTTTCAGACTGCTCTTGTCTAAAACAGTATACTATGCACATCTTTCATCCAAAATTTGAAAATCTTAGAGACTGAATCACAATTCAACTTCTTCAGATGACTAGTATTCCTATTTCTCTAGTTTATTCCAAATCAGAAAGAATCTCATTTGAAATCCTACAGATCCAAATATAAACAAAATACTGAAATATGTTTAGTAAAACAACACCAGTTCACTATTCCATCAGATTCCCTCTCTTTCATTCAATCAATCTTTCTTCCACCCAATTCATAATGCTACCAAATTTTGTGGAAAGGTAAGACAATGTCTTAGGAATTCAGTGAATTAAGAATCAAATCATTTGGAGGTCTAGATAAGAAGTTATTATCGAAGGAAGCAAGATGATTCGACTGCACAATGTTTAGCAACCATTAGAGAGCACTATAGCATAACAAGACAATTAAACATTCACTCTTGCAATTAACTCATGGGCGTGAGTGAAGAAAGTGTGCAGGAGTCACTCCTGTGAGAATGAATCATATGGGTGTGAGAAAAGCCATGGGTGTGAGAGGAACATGAGTGTGCAAAAGTTATGGATGTGACAGATAAAGACAAAATGTTGAAGAATAAACACTGTCAGACCCGTCCTACAATTTTCACCCTAACTCTCTCAATTGATTTCAAATTGATATGAACTTTGGTGGAGGGGTAGAGCAATGTCTTTCAAATCCAATGGTTTAAGAACCAAGTCATTTGGAGGTCAGACGAAGAAGATATAGCCAAAAAAAAACCATTAGATGTTCACCAGCTAATAGCCCTCCAAAGTCGCTATCGTGCAATTGCACGATGGAGACTTCCACCTTTAAAACACCAAAGTTGCTATCGTGCATTTGCATGATAGCGACTTTCACCCTTGGACTTTCAAAGTCCTTATCGTGCATTGGCAAGGTAGCGATTTTCGTCCTTCATTCCTTAGTCGCATACCCAACTTTAAACCTTCAGAACTTTTGATCTAGAACTCCAAAAATTACAAACTTTATATCAATGGAAAGCTAAAAGAAAGATCTACAACTTTCATGAAGATAATTTTGTCAAAATGTATCTACATCAATACAGTTAATTCATGGAAGTTCAGATCAAGATTTAACCTCTCTTGTCTCTTCATTGTCAGCCAACTTCTCTAACTTGTTTTCCTTCACTAAATCCCACACTTAAATTTTCATTTCTAGTTTTTCCACTCCATTTTCATTTAACTCATTCAACAGAAATTCACAATACCCATAAATATGAAATTTTACTCAAAATTCTCAAAATCATCACAAACCCAAATATCAGATACTCATTTTCTTCATGTTTTTCGTTTTACCCTTTTCTGCCTTTCAAACTTTTTGCACAATATCTGTTTTTCTTCTCAACTTTCATTTTAGACAATCTTCTCAACTCTTATTATACTTATCATTAAACTAGCTTAACTTCATTTCCATAACAGATCAAAATGAAGACCACACTTAACACCAAAAACAGAGCATATTTGGGTAACACTAATTCCTGCACTTCCATTTTTCTGTATTTTATGTTTTCAACAACAACTTCATTTCATTATACACTTTGCATCAAAAATACTCCACACTAATTCACTTATTCAAATTCACCTCTGCTAACACTTCATACATTTTCATGCATGAACAGTACATCAACCATACACGTAATCTTCTAACCCATAATAGAGAAAAATATTTTTTCATCAACTTACGTAATTTTTTTATATATGACAATCTAGAATCTATTCAATACAGTTGTAAACAATTCCTAATTCTCAAATCCACCATCTAAATTATTCATCACCATAACCACACTTTTCAACAATATCACATTACAATTCAATTATACCTGGAATGTTAATGAGTGCATGTACAGTCATTTTAAATGTATGCAAGAATTCAAATCCACATGCATGTATTGTAACATCCCGTTACCCATATGAGGGCTAAATTTGTGAATTATGAGAATTTTTGAGAAATTAGGAAAATGCACATCATGCATGAATTAATTGAGACATGTACATTTTTGCACATTCATATGATTGTACATGCATTCTTTGACATTTTCGGGTACAATTGAGTTGTTAAATATGATTAAAATGTGTTTTTGGCAATTTTGGTATTATTTAGGATATTTTGGTTTTTTTGGGTGAATTATTTTTTAGCCGAAAAATTATTTGGAGAATCATATTATTATTTCGGAATTTTTGGTGAATTATTTTAGCTGAAAATTTATGTGGAGAATAATCTAATTATTTTGGATTTTTGGTGATTTTTTTTTAAATTTCTAAAATTTTGGGTATTTTTTCGATTAAAATAAATAAATAAATAAAGTGACAAATAGAAGAGTGAAATGTGGCAGCCTTGCATGTTGACACATGGCCCACATGCAAGGAACACACGGGGTTAAGAGTGTGGCTGGAGAGAAATTGTTTAGTGATATTTTTTATGCTTTTGTTCTTCACCGAAGCAACCCCCCTTTACTAAAACTTTTCTTTAGCTCGTCCCCGAAACATCAACTATTAGAATTGTTTTTATGCTTTTGATTCAATCTCATCTGCTGGAGAGTTGGTGGAACCAAGTAAGTAGCTTTTATGGTGTAAATATGTACATGCATACATGAGTTCATGAAGTGTGATTTTGGTGTTGAATAAACTGTATGATGGATTTGTGATAGAGGCATCGTCTCCGTTGTGTTGGTGAAATACATATATGGCTTAGGCTTCACTGTGTATGTGCATAATTCTCATAGGAGTTGCAAAGATGTTAAGGAATGAGGGGTAGGTAAGATTCTAACATAGAAAGTTGTTATATGACATGAAAGTGTATTTATTAGTGGAAAGTAATGCTTATGTTGAAGTTAGAAAAATATAGAGCATACTCTGTTTTATTATATATATACGAGCAAGTGTTTGGGTAAAGTTTGAAATGGATGTTTGTGAGGTTGGAGTTAAAGAGAACTTAGAGTAGTGTAGTATTATGGTTTAAGAAGGATTAAAATGACTAAAAAGAAAAGAAATGTAACAGTTGAAGATGAAAGAAGAATGTAAAAAAAATGGTTTATGTCTAACGTGAACAGTACCATGTTAACACTTTGGACTTTTAATTTATTTGTATTGGGTTCACTTGAGATGAAAGTAGCAAAGGAATGATTTATGAAGCAGATACAAGAGTTCTGATGTGTGGGACTATAAAAAAAAAGAGAAAACAGAAAATGAAATAAGTTCAGAAAGTGGTGGAAACAAAGGTTGAAGATGATGAATAGTATTGTTGAAAACTTTCTGGTTTTGATTTATATAACTAATGTTGTATTATTAGCATTAGATAAGTGGCAAATGAAAGAGACAATGTGAGGTTATAACTTAAAGATGATAGGGTAAGTGGAAGAGAGGAAGAAGAGTGAAGAAAAGTTGCAATTTCGGTGATCTGGGTTAGTGGAGAAGATGAAGTTGGTGTGCTTGAGAGAGAAAAGTTGATGGTTTATATGTGTGGGTTAAAAACTTGAGTTTTTAATTGAACAGCTCTCAATCTTTTACCTATAACTCTTTCATCTGAACTCCAAATAACTTGAAACTTAGATCAATGGATTCCTAAGACATTTTTCTTTCTCTCCATAAAAATTTAGAATTTTCTAAATTAATTTGAAAGTGATTGATAGGATGAAAGTGGGGAAGTTTGCTGGAATGTTATGACCTGGAAAATGTTCATGATCATGCTTAGGTTTTCTAATTATAACTTGAGCTGTAGATAAGTTCATTTTTGATTCATATTAAACTAGAGACATATTTCTACAATTTTTGTGAAGAGGTCAAATTTTAATTATGTCTCTATGATTTTCAAAATTGGCATGTAAGTGAGTTGTAGCTTAAGTTGAAGCACTGCCAGGAACAGAAATTATGTCCTGTATTTATTGAATAAACTAGATTGATGTGGGTCGAATTAGGCTGAGTTGTCTTCAACAAAGTTGTAGCTTATTCTTTTATCTTTAAATTGATATAAAGTTTGTAATTTTTGGATATCGGAGCTGAGAGATATGAGTTGTGCAATTAAAGGGTATGATCATGTACTAGCTGAAAGTTCAAATGTGAACAGTATGTGGTATTTTGTGCATAACTCATTGAATACTAAATCAAATTGAATGATTTAGGAGGCGTTAGAAACTTAAGACACTGCAAAACAACTTTCCAGAAGGAAGTGTTGCTTAATTTTTTCATTTACCCTATCAGATTAATTATGCAAAGTTGACTCGAAACTATATGGTAGAAAATCTGAAGTGGCCAATTAAGTTATGTAATGGATTTCACATTGTTTTCTTATGTTCCAATTTATAAGTACCAAATGATATTAATGAGGACTTTGATATGTGATCGGTTTAACGATAAGAATTGCAATAAGATACCCCGAATTTGTCATTGAATATGCATTGTATATAGTTAGTTTACATGAATGTGCATTAATGAATACAAAATTGTGCAATATTGTGATATGTGTATGTATTATATGTATAGAAGAGCACATTGAACGACTACATCCAGACATTGTTGGGACATCTAGGCAATAGCAGTTTGGAGCATACTATGAGTAACCTAAGATGGTCTCACCATATTGTTTTGTACATCATTGACCTGTATTGCAATCTTATTGAATTGTACTGAATTGTGTTGATCATGTACTGGATTCTAGACAATATTTGTCCGAGGCGTTTTGATGAATGAAAATGATGTTGGAAGTACTACTTGAATGTGAATGCGTTTGCCTAAATGATTTTCTGATTCTCAGCTGAAAGGTTGAATGCCGGATCTAGTCTGATGACCACTACTACTGTGACTGTTATTGTCATTGATATTGTAACTGGTATACTATTATATTATATGCAAATGAAAGTAATTGAATTGTTGACTGAATTGTGGCATGCACTTCATTCCAATGCATGTAATATAAAGGAGTTGTGACTAATATGGCTACTGATATGAGCTGTAAGCTCCCGCATATGTGGTTTGAGCCTATGGCTCGTTGTGATCAATGAGTCACTGACTGACTGACTGAGCCTGATAATTCAGGATACTGTAAAAGCACACAGTCACAACAAAATAAAGCTCGTACATGTCGCTTCTGCATATAATTTGAATTCATTGAATGATTTGCAAAGTTGTGTGAATTTTGTTATATGATTGAACTGTGTATTTGAGAAATGATTTATCTGTGATAGTAATTGATACTTGTTAAGTGGAGTTGAGTTGTATGATTTACATGCTATAATTGATCTTGTTTTATGACATGAGTGAACCATCGACGATGGTTACTCTACTGAGTTTGCAAATCTCATCAAAATTGCACCGTTGCTTTTCAGGTCCGAGAGTGAGATGACCTAGTTTCTAAGACTCCGTAGAAGCATATTTTGTGCAACTGTTGCAACCAGATTTGACTCAGAGATCAGTCAGTTGAGATTGAAGACTTAGCTTTTTTTC
>JANKOE010000005.1:38998340-39009099 GCA_026284465.1 Erythroxylum citrifolium
GAATTGCATGATTGGATCCTTACTTCTTACAACCAATTAAGCAGGTTCAAGGATTAATCAGACAAACGAATAGGTCATGCCAGATTTTCAGTAGAATATAGAAAAGTTGGGCTTACTACGGGTTTTGGTAGCATTAAGCCTACCCATTCCCTAGTGCCAACAAGGCCAAAAAAAAAGCGAGTTGTGTCAATATCTAAATATTATTTAATGAGCAAGTTTTACCTATATAAAACCCTCAATATCCGCAAGTTTACGGATCATAAACTTGTAGTAATTAAGGTATCAATCATATGAGAAATTAGTTAAAACTAAATGAACCTAACTTTGACTAAGGTTTTAAACGTGCTTTGAATAAAAAGAAATAATCATAAATTAAAGCAATTTAACAAAATTGAGCACTTAACCACTTAATAATTGAGCTATCATGATGAAACAAGGATGATCATTTATGAAAGCCTAAGATTCATTCTATCGTTATTTTGCTCGCTCAACTGTTTTTATTTGATTGGGTGTCGATCCTAGATTTCCAAAGGGTTGATTATTCTCTTTCAAGACCTAATCATTTAACCCTAATTAATTAAACCTAATTGATTACAAAATTCTAGATTTTGCAATCTCTCGATTTATAAAAAATAATTTAACATTTTAAACTAGTTCTTAAGTGATCTATCAAATAATTGAGTTTTCACACAAGATCTCTCTTTGTTTGACTATCAATTTGATATTTGCATAACTTATTAGATCACCAACTCTCATTGCCCAACCTAATTAGATTACTTTCGACTTATTCTCTCAATTTATTTTTGAAGTATAAGCAATCACAAATATCATAAGACCATAAGATTTTATTGAAATAAAAAAATGATCAAGTCGTAAAATAAGTCAAGAACAAATCCTAATATGAAATTAAAACATAATAAACGTGTATAGAATCTTCAATATCAGTTCATACATCAAGCTTAAAGAAAATAAACAAAGGTAGAAGAAAGATGCTCCCAATGCTCCCTTATTGATATTCCTTGCTTTTTTTCCCTAATTTGGTAAGATGGAGGTTACTAATTTTTGGTCTCTTTTTGTTCATTTTTAGTAAATATGTGTCTTACGATTAAGTTTAGGGCTTACTCATATCACTTTGTTCAAAAAATGCCCCTTAAACATCAAAACAGATGGAAAATCTCATATCTGGAGAGCATCTGTCGTAATCGTGATAGGGTGTCACGATCATGATAGGGGTTTCATGATCGTGACACTATATAATAACCTCCTATCAAGGTCATGACATTGGGCTCAAGATCGTAACACTAAGGGACAGTCTTCTATCACAATCATGATACTTCATGCACGATCGCGACCTTGACTTTTAGCTTAAGCATGTTCCAGCTTCATTCAATCTTCATTTATCTAGTTTCAAACACTAACAAACATATTAAAACACCTCAAAAACTTAAGTTTAAGATCCAAAATCATGCTCTAAATTACATAACAGTTAACACATAAGCAAACAATCACATGAACATAATTTTAAGCCTAAACATGCAATACTCATTTATTAAACACGTATAAACAAACTAAAATACCTATCAAACGATAACATAAACTACACCTATCATTATTCACATTATAAGAATCTATATATTTTTATAAAATATCTAGAATAAGGATAAGTAATTTGTAGTACAAAAGTAAGTAATAGAATGCGTGTGATTTTAATTTGTTTGATTTACCTATAAATACTTATCCATCTATTTATTTTATATATGAAAAAATTAAATTCAAATATTTAAGAGTAAAATTTGTGAAGATTTCAATCTTGTAGGTTTTAAGTTACAAATTAATATTTTTAACTTATATGTGCATCCTTACTAAAAGAGATAAGGTCAGGAATATAATGGTAGAGAAAAATTAAAGGTAGCTAATTACGGACAAGTGAAGAGAGGCAAGACTTAGATGGTTTGGACATATTAAGAGGAGACACCAAGATAATCCAATAAGAAGATGCGAGAAGAACGTACTTACAGACTGTAAGAGTAAAAAAAAAAGGAAGGCCTAAGAAGAATTGGGGGGAGGTGATGAAAAATGATATGATAATGTTGAAACTTACCGAAGACATGACTTGCAGTAGAAAACTTTGGCATATTAGGATTCAGATAAAGAATCCCTCATAAAGAGATCCTTTAGTTCACATAATTCTTTTAACTATTTCCTCTTATAGTTAGCCTATACTTGCAAATAGGTAATACTTACCTCTTAAGGATTTAGCAGCTACTACTACTACTGCTACTTTTACTACTACCGCTACTCCTTCTCCTACTGCTACTGCTACTGCTGCTACTCCTACTACTGCTACTCCTACTGCTTCTACTACTACTCCTCCTCCTCCTCCTCCTACTACTACTGCTACTCCTCATCCTCCTCCTCCTCCTACTCCTACTGCTACTACTACTACTGCTACCCCCACCACCACTACCACCAATACTACTCCTCGACTACTGCTACTATCATCAATACAACTATGACTACTCGACTACTACTACTGTTACTACTATTGCTACTTTTATTATCTCATTCCCTTTTAAGAAATTTCCTTTATTCTTTCAAGTTAAATACCCTTGATCCATTAACCTTCCAAAGAACATCATCTTATCTTATTAACTGACAGTTAGGTATGTTGTTCATTATAATACCCATTCCTCTACTATTATAGTAAGGCCATCTCCATTAATTGTTCATAATCAGTTTACTAACTTTATGTTTGGGCTAATAACTAGTTTCAGTTGTTGTATCTCCTCTAATTTGTTTGGATCTCTTATAAATTGTACAAAGGAACTTGTTTGTGCTAGTTATACCAAAATATTTTTGATTCCTTATTTCTAATTCTATTGTAAAACAGTTTTTGCATCCACCGTCTTATTCCCAATGTTTGCCTTAGGTTTTAAGAAATATCATGCTTTGGTTTGAGGCTCCATAAACTGTTCTTTTTTATGTAAATATTGTGAACTCATTTTACCCATAACTCCTCTTTTTGAATGCATAGCCACCACAATTTTGTACTCAAACTGTTTTTTTTAGTAATTTAGCTGAGTAGATCCCTAATTCTCCTTGGTTCTTTGGTTGACATACCTTACTATAGCTGACTTTTGTTTTGTTTTATCTCTCCTATAGAAAGTCTCTTAACTTCTTATATGTCTCTTTTAGCACACTCATGGGGAGTGTTATGTGTTTGATCCAATATATTGCCAAGTTGCTCATTATTGTTTGCAATAATTGCAATCTTATTCCATAACTTAGGAATTTACTGCACGAATGGTTGATCTTCTTATTGAAACTATCCATTAGAAGTATGAAATTTGATGCATTGATTCTATTTTGTGATATTAGTACCCCAAGATATTTAATAGGTAATTGGCCTTATTTTATTCCCATCTCCATTTCTTTCAAGGCTACATCCCTTCTAATATTCTCTAATAGTTAGTAACAACTTTTGTTAGGGTTGCTTCTCAATCCTGAAACTGCTTTGAACTTCTAAGACGAGATTTATGGATTATTTTTCAGCCCTGAAAACATTAAAATGTCGTATGCAAATGTAAAGTATGTTATTTTGGTACCTTTGCACCTTTGGTGATATTGGAAACCAATGTTATTTCCTATTTTCCAATCTAGGATGACAATCAGAACCTCCATAAATAATACAAATAGGTAACGAATAGAGGATCCCCTTGCCTTAGACCTTTTATAGCTTTAGTCAGCTCAGTTGGTTCCTTATTCACCAGAAGTTGGTTCCCTATTCACCATAATTGCTATAGTGGAAGTATAATGCACTTCTCAATCCATTTACTAAACCTGACGGGCTATCCAGCTACTTTGAGTATTTTTCAATGATATACTAGCTCACATAGTCAAAAGCCTTTTCTAGGTCTATTTCAATTATGCAATTTTTCCTATTTGCCTTTATGTTGTATCCTTTGAGAAGTTCCTAACATAATAGGATATTTTTGTCTATTTATCTTCCCTTTATGAATTCATTTTGTGCTAAAATAATGATACTCCTCTTGTTTTTTATCCTATTGGCTAGTATTTCAATGATGATCTTGTAAAGGACATTACAATAGGCAATTGGCCAAAATTCTTCCAACTTACTTACGTTGGTCTGCTTTGGAATGAGGTTTACATATGATTTGATCCATTCTTTCATCATTTTCCCACTTTGAAAAATTCCCCCTCTGCTTCTATTACTTCTTTCGCTAGGTGTATAGAGAATATTGTTACTTTGATTTCCTCACCATCTATTTCTTTTATGTTTTTAGTTCTATCTTGCTCTAATATTTCCTTTATTTCCTTTAGCATTGCTTCTATGATTTCTTATATTGGAATGTAATAACAATTATTTATTTCTAGTTCAATGCTAGAAGATAAAGGTATACTATATGTTTTGATAACAAATGCAGCAACTCTTACTCCATTGCCAACTCATAAGTCCAATTCTCCTTTCCTTAACATTATACTTCTTGTTAACATTTACATGTTATTAAAAATATAACAACCACATCAAGTGTCAGATACTCAAGATATGGAACAAAAGTAGAGAGGTCAATCTCAAAAATAGTTTCCTTAAACTTGTTATCTTTCAAGGTAACAAGATAAGTTAGGCAACTCCTTTTTTAGTGTTTATTAACTCCCCCAATAAAAAACATGTGCCTTTTTCATTTTTAGTAGTTCAAGAAATGACACATTCTTCTTATTTATATGGAAGTTCATAACAAATTGTGAAAAGTTTAAATTAAGAGGCTATAACACCATATCAATGCTTAACTCATAGTCTATAACAAAACTTAATTAGCCTAATTTTCAATAAACTCAATTATCTTTAGCACTTGTAGCTCTACTAAAAATCCTTTTGCCATCTTGCATTGAAGTAATGCTTTAGAAAATTGATACATCTCCACCCTGTTTTATGCACCAAACAACTCTTTAAGATGCAAATTATAGCAGGAACATCCATGTTCTTATGTTGTCTCTAAAGCTCCAGAGATATATTAGCCAACATTACACATATAGCTTGTTCAACGTTATCATTATAATGATGATATCTCTCCTAAACCTCGTTAGTTACATCTAAACAAGGCTGTGATGGAACAACAGTCTCAATATGATATAGCTTCTTTTCTTTCCTAAAAACAATACTCAAGTTGCAAAACCAGTCTGAGAAATTAGGTCGAGTAAACTTGTTAACATTTATAATGCTCCTTAGCCACAGATAGGTACTTGTCTTCTTTTAACAACTGAAAGACATAAAAGACCAAGTATTAGTTTATACCATACAAATAAATAAAATAAGGAGTTTAATAAATATTTGATTACTCCTACTATTTTATTTAAAATAAGATCCCCCACTATTACATGGAGAAATTATCAAGCACGTTTTGTTCCCTGCACTTGGCTGTACACAAGCTTAAGCACCTGGGAGCAGCATTAGTACCACATTTTGTTGTTCAAATATTATTCTTTTTTAGGATTAAAAAAGGCAGAGGAGGTATATATATCGTCTCTTCCTCCTTTATAGAGGTTGTTGGAGGTATTTAAAGGTTTGGCCAAGAGAATCGTATCGTAAGAAAAACTTATTGTTCTTATCTTGGTTCATCACAATTCTCATGAGCCAACTTTAATTATCAACTTGAACTCTGTTGGAATTTGAAAAGCATCATCAGCTTATAAGACGCACAAAACTAGCTTGATTAACTGTTCTGTTTACATAAACCCAAAGAACTAACCAAACACCACATTATTGTAGGGCCATTAAATTACAAATGTTGCTGCCGAGACTGATGAAATGACGGTCGCATATAGATTCCCCCTAGAAATGCAAAGAAAAAAATTGTTAAAAGGATTCCAAAACATTTCAAGTTAGAAATTAAATTAAAAATGGAACGGATTAAACAAATACATTGACTCAATAACATCAAAAACATTAGCTGTATCGATTTTTTCAATCTTATTTGTTTATAATTTATCATAAGCTCTTAAAATTCCATCTTCCGCTTTTGTCTCGCACGAAATTTATTTTACCTTATTACAGTTTTCTATTTTTTATAAAACAAAAAAGGGTACCAGGGAAACTAATGATTGAAACTTGGGCATATCTACCTATGTTAATTCAATTTATATCTTCAAGTAAATTTCTCATGTAGCATTTATAACAAGAACATCACTACGTAGGTCTAAATTTTGAACATAACGTGCAGACAATTAATTAAGTCATAACATTACTATATACTTGATAGTCACATTATAAATCTGACATTTGCAATATAATATCTTATTTATGTAGCATAAAATTTTTCATGTGGATTCTATAATTGTTTTTTTGTATATCTTGCATTGTAGGTAACATTTAGCAAGCAACTTATATAAACTTTTTTCAAAATTAATAATTCTATGTTAAGGATATAAATGTAAAATAGATAGGGTTACCCTATCCCCTTTTCTTCTCTTCATCTTCCTTGGGAAAATATTTAAATAAACCCCTGGGCTAGCGATTGGGCCCCCCTTATCTGCCATGCAGTGGCTCACATCTCCCACGAAACTATAGCTCTCCGCCCTTAACACTTTGTGGACATGGTCGATAATTAGAAATGGGATGCATTCCAAGATTTGCTTCCTTCCTCAATTTGCTTGACCATAACAGGTATACTATTTCCTAAGCCCTACTTAGGCCCTGATCGGCTAATCTGGGAAAATTCGGCCAATGGGCAGTTCACTACAGCATCTGCCTATTCAATGATCATAGATCAGGAAGATGCTTTTCCTACTGGGTTTTGGAAGACAATTTGGCAGTGGAAGGGCCTACAACGAATTCGATCATTCCTATAGCTCCTCTCACATGATCGATTGCTTTCTAACCAAGAACGGGTTCGAAAATAGTTAACGACTGATGTTACATGCTACCATTGCCTATCAGAAGAATCATCTCTACATGTAGTTCGTGATTACTCTTAAGCCCAACATTTGTGGAATCTGTTCCCTCCACAAGTAGTCTCTCCAGATTTTTTCACCTTGACGACCAAGGAGTGGCTAGCTAGGAATCTACAAACACACCATAATATATGTGGCTTAGATTGATCAATTATCTTCAATGTTGCTTGCTAGCTTTTATGGTCTTAGAGAAACAAGGCCCTTTTTGACGAGCACTTTGCTTGGCCGGATTCCCCAGCGCATCAAATTTTGGAGTATGTCCATCATATTAACAAGGCGTCGATCTAGCATAGCAGAGAAAACCTTGCTAATCATCCTCAATGCAATCAACGTCTAGGTTGGCAAAAACCTCCTCAAGGATGGGCTCCAC
Organism: Erythroxylum citrifolium; assembly: GCA_026284465.1. NCBI lineage: Eukaryota > Viridiplantae > Streptophyta > Magnoliopsida > Malpighiales > Erythroxylaceae > Erythroxylum > Erythroxylum citrifolium. The sequence goes on from JANKOE010000005.1 coordinate 39,005,680, forward strand.
TCAATACAGATGGAGCAAGTAAAAGATCACTCCTGTCAGCTATAGCAGGTGGCTTATTGCGAGACAGTTCGGGCGCTTGGCTTAGAGAATTTGTGTAGAATATTGGATGGTGCTCCGCCTTTTCTGCAGAACTTTGAGGAGTATTTTCAGGCCTCAATCTCGCCGGGAACTTCGGTCATCTTCGTATTGAATTAGAGATCGATTCACGTGAAGTGATTAATTTAATTTCAACCCCATCCTAACAATAACTGTCTTTTAATCCCCCTTGTTTTGAGCATCCACGAATTATTTACTCAAAACTTGGTAGTCCTACCTAGACACACCTACAGGGAAGGGAATCGATGCGCGAACGAGCTTGCCAACTATGCCAAGCGTTTTGAGATCGGGATCACTAATATAGATATTACACCCCTAGGTGCCTCTCAATCCTCTTAAAGGACATGTCGGGGGTTTGTCGCCTAAGACTCGTTATGTAATCTTTTTTGTGTTTTCTCTCCTTGTATACCAAAAAATATTTAAATAAACTATTAAGATCCATGTTACATAGATTGAGGTTATCGATCCCACTTCCAAGCCGAATCACCAATTCAACAGTGAGCTACTTCGTATGATAAAGAAAAAGAATAAAAGGAAAACCTTTCAAGTTAAAACTTTTTCTGCTCTGTAACTAAAATAAGCGCCTCCATGTCGCTGTTGTAGTATCACTTCTTTATTTTTCATTCTAGTAGATTTTTAGATACAAGAAGATCCGGTAATAATGGTTACTTAATTACCAAAAACTATGTTACACGTTTAATCATCTCTGTTATATTAAATGCTAAATGTATTTGTGGTTTGAAGCGCTTAGCTTTTCTTTTTCCTCAAACAATCTGGTTCAGTTTGAATTTGATGGGGCTGGACGTCGTTGTTTGGATCCATAAGTTTAGGTGACTTAAGCTAGAGAATACCTGTAAAATAATAAAAGGCACGCCGAGGGTTGATTGCCGACAGGCCCCTCCGACGCTCAAGTTAGTCTTTTTATGAGGGTTTAGGTGGCTACGAATAGAGAATATCAGGGTTATAATGTCGTACCTGCCTCGTGAAGAAATAGTGAACTTATATAGTAAATACCTTCCAGATTTAGGTCACCATCTAAGAATGGGAGGTCACCGTCTATGAATGGGACATCTATGCCTGGGCTTGGGCCTAGGCCTAGCAGGACCGACCCAACCATAAGCCCTCCTACTCCTCGAGTCTGATCACAGAGAAAGGTCGAAGGAGTACATAAGGATTGTGCGGCTCATCCGCATGATAGCTCGTGATAGGCCCGATTGATCGGACATCGTCGCTTAGTGCATGGTAGCTCGGGATAGGGCCGACTGATCGAACGTAGATATAGGACCGACCAATCAAACGTAGAGATAGGGTGACCGATTGGACGTTGACGCCTAATCAAAGCACTAGATTTAATCATTACTTACGGTACGCATCCACTAATGGATTTTCAAAGTTTGAAATGAAGCGCCTTTTTAACCACTGTGCAGATGTCATGCGCGTCCTTTCAATTGTTGCGCCGTTCCATATATCTGACAACCCTAATTCTCCACGACTCAGATTTTGCCACGTGTTCGAGTTCCATCAGTACGCCCGTTCAGTACTCTATTATAAATGCTTGGAATTGACACATTTCTTCACTTTCTGCGTGTTCGATTCTCCAGTCTCTGCTTCCTCTCTTCTTCATCTCCTTGCTTGCAGTCATCGGAATTTCCTTTTCACCGTCGTCCAAATCCCCAACTCCAATCACTAAACTAGGTACGTCCTTTCTCTAATCCTTATCCTACAAATTTCCTTTTCATATTAATGTTGTCAACCAGTCCTAGAGGTGAAGTTAGGCCTAGGAATGAAACCACCACATCCTCTTCTCGTTCGTCGCCTCCTCACCGGTCTCCATCGCAAACATCTGCGAGGTTTAATGAAGAAAGTGCTTTACAAATAGTCGGGCCGCTTGAAGGGATGGCGAAAGTGATGGCGGTGCCGGAGTTGAGGGGGAGTGGAGAAGTCGCGGCGAGTGACTGGAAAGATGGGCTGGTCGTTGAAGAGCTGCCGAGCGACGAATCGACGATGACCGAAAGGGAATTGACTCGATCGATCATTAAGAACAACATCCCTTCGTCATGGGGACCCAGATTGGCTTCCCATAATGAACAGATTTATAGCACTATGGAAGGCTATTTTGTTGTTACAGACAGCTTTTTCTCGGTCGGTGGTATGAAGCTTCCGTATGCCTCAATCATTGATGAGGTATGTTGCGCTTACCAATTAAGGTTGAGCCAAATTCCCCAGAATGGTTGGAGGTTCATTAACGGTCTGGCTTTGTTGTGCCATCTTTTCAGGTGTCTACCATCGGTCGGTGTCCTGCGTCATTTTTTGAGAATGAACCAGAGCTCAAGTGTTGGGGCTGGTGTCCCTCATCTCCAGTATAGGGATGTAAGGTATCGTCCTGATGGTACAGCTTCGACAATCAAGGCGTGGAAGACGAAGTACTTCTTTATGTGGCCCCTAGGATCTACCTTTGAATCCAGGCCATGGAGATATCCCCTAGCCGAGCAATGGAATGATACTTCCAATCTATCCCTTACTAGGGAGGAATGGCGAGTGATCGATTGGATTAAGGCGCTCGGTCGGTATGCTTTTGACCGTCTTATTCTGGGGTATCGTGGAGGGGCATCGGTCAATGCCTTCTTAATTAACCCCCCACCTCGGATTAACGGGCTAGAAGAAGAAATTGCCCCTCCTGGTTAACTCCTCGTAGTTTAACAACTTGTTGCATTCATGAGCATTAGTTTCGATTTCTAACCTGTTTCTATAATTGTGCAGCCATGGTGAAGCTCAAGGATCTCGTCGCGTCCTCCAGCTCCCCTAAATCCAAAAGCCAACGCAAAGGGCCTAGATCTTGCTTGAAGGTAAAGGGGCAAAGAAAGGAGGTGGAGGTCAGCAAAGACGTCATTCAGCCGACGGTGCTTGACTAGTCTACAACGCTGCTGGCCCTTCCGGCGAATGAGGACCGACCTGGCGAGCCTGCATTGTTGCCGATCCAATCAGCGAGTGAGGACCTAGCGATTTCGGAGGAAGAGGTGGAACGACCACTCAAGAGAAAGAAGACCGCTCGAAGTCTTGAACGATCATCCTGCCAATTAGACGAGGTGTCCTGCCAATTGAACAAGGGTAAGGGGAAAGAGCGTATGCCCCGGTCGGACAAAGGTAAGAGGAAGGAGCGAGCCCCCTACGGATGAAGAGTTTTTGGATTCGTTGGGCGACAAGGAGGTGATGGTTGGCCTTGTGAGTGGCCTAGCAAAGGATCTGGCATATTTGTTGGACTTAATATTTATTGATTTACAAAATTTGTGTTCGTAAATTAATGGAATTATTTGTTAAATAATT
>JANKOE010000005.1:39132060-39151961 GCA_026284465.1 Erythroxylum citrifolium
AGAAGCCTATACTGGTCAACGTGCACGTGACATTTGCTGGGTGGACTTGACCTAACCCACATAACATGAATTTCATGATCTTGCAAAATGATTGCCCCTAATGGCAAAATTCTTGGAATTCTTGTTTTTCATGAACATGCGATTTTTGAAAATCTTGTCATATAGCAATTCATAAATTATCAATTCAAACTCACATTGCAACCAATTTCACATATCAATACATGACAATTTCTCACATCAAAGGCAATAATGCAAAATTCATGGAATCACTTGAAAACACTTTCTTTTCTTGTTTTAATATAAGCATAGCCCATTATTCAACTATAAACATAAAACCCACCTTCAAATCCTTGCTTGTGAACATGTTCCACATGATTTCACTCTTGCTCCACTTGATTTCCATCATCACTATTCACAAAATCCCCAAATCACAATAGATTTTAATTGAAAAACCTAAAAGACTTTAAACATGAAATTGGCCATATAATCACTAAACCCAACCATTTTCTAAGCTATCTAAACCAAGAGTTCTCAAAAATCCAAAACTTGATAAATTGCTCTTACCTTGGATCTCCACCAAATGTAGATTTTCTTGGCTCATCTTGAAGCTCTCTTCATTCTCCATCTTTTTCCTTCTTGAATAAACATCAAAAACCTACTTGGAAGCTTGGAAAATCAAAACCCCACTTATTCTTCTTTTTCTCCTTCTTCTCTCTTCTCCACGGCACCTTCTCTCTCCTTCTCCCTCTCATTTGGTCCACTCTTCTTCTTTTCTCCTAACCAACTTAATTCTCTTCCCTTTTATACTCCCACTCAAGCCCAATCTACTCTTAAACTTTTATAACTTCTAATACTTCTATTAAATCATGCCACCTAATTTCATGACACCTTGCCTTAGGCACTTTAACATGTCAATTAATTCCACAAAAGAAGATAATTAATCCATAAATCCTCAAAATTCATTAAAATTCCTTGCCTACATCTTTCCCGTGAATGTCCGTTAAACGGACTTCCATGTCCGTTTGACGGACATGGGCTGGCAAAACATACCAAACCTTCTTCCAAGCCTCAAATCTTCAAATCATCATTCAATTTAACTTCTAATATATCACATAAAAATCCATCTTGGACCTAAACCATATTTTCCATTTCAATTTCAAGAATTCTTAATTTTTTTACTCATGAATAATCATCAAAAATCCTCATTTAATAGTCTTAGCTTACAAAAAGATTCGGGGTCCAACACATATGGTGAAGAGAAGTGCTTCACAAATAAAAAATTTGGAGATATGTGCTCCAGAGAGTTTGAATTTTCTGCAACTTTGAATTAAGGGAGAATGTTGCAAAGATTGATTCAAAGATAAAAATGAAGTCTTTGTTTAAAGATAAAATTTTATATATTAAGATAAAATTATTATCTAGTTAGGATTTAAACTTTTGAATTTAATTTATTTGCGTAATCTTTATCTTGATATTAGATAAGTTTGTTATTTTATTGCTCATATATTTAGGGCTTCATCATTAATGTAAAGTGAAAAAACTCATCAATAAAATGCCTCTTTCATTATCTCTTTTCTATTCTAATTTATTTTAGTTAGTTTCCCATTCTAAAATTCCAACAATTGATAGTCAAATTAAAATTATTAAATTACTTTTAAAATCACTGATTTCATGAAAATCATCACTTTTAATAGAATTTAAATTTCAACTTTAGGAGTGATAATTTAAAATAATTAAATTGAGGTTCGATAATTCATTGTTAACCTCTTGTAGCATGCATCAACTAGATATTGAGTCAAATGAAATTGTAAGAATGTTCTTTCCTTTGTATACTGCTTATGTTTATAGTGACGAAATATGTTGGACCCCCAACTTTTGGTGGAAATTAGAAATATGAAAATGAATTTAAATGAGTGTTTTTGTATATGTATTATGTAATAGATCTAATTGTGCCTTAAGGAAACTGATGAGAAAAGAAATTGATTAGTTTTGATGTCTTTGATATTTGAGTAGGTTTGTATAGGTTATGAGAGTAAAGTGAATGAGTTGATTGAAATAGAAGTTGAAAATTTAGAAACAAAGAGAAAAAGTGTGAGAATATGAAGAATTGAGAAAAGTTTGACTTTTTGGTCTTAGAGAGTTGACTTTTTTATTTAAGCAAAATTTGAGAAAAGGATCTTCATGAAATTTGTAGCTTTTATCGAGAGCTTTCTGTTGTCATAAAGTTTGATATTTTTTGATATCAGGAGTAAAAGTTATGATCAGTCAAAGTTAAGTGTTATTTTGCTTTGTTTTGAAAAAAATGACCATAAGTGTACAATTGCGTGTACTCGGCTTTGAGGCCACTCGTCGTACGGATTTAGTCTGAATTGGAGTAAGTGCTCTTAATAAAAGTTGTAGGTTATGTTTCCAGCTTTTTATCGCCATAAAGTATGCAATTTTTCGATATCGGGGCTAGAAGTTATGATCGATCGAAGTCTTGATGTTGTTTAGGATTGATTTTTCCAGGATAGAAACTTTAAAGTGGTTTTCGATTCTCTTAGAGGCTAAATTGATTTTCTGTCCTTCATGAAAGTTGTAGAGCTTCCTTTGAGCTTTTTATTGATACCAAATTTGTCAAATTTGGAGTTCAGGATCAAGAGCTATGATTTTTGGAAAATTCGGTTTTATCAATAGATTTGAAGTGCTGTTATTTTACTTCCAATCCGACCCTTTCGCAATCTTTTATTTATAAATTCTCCGTCCGACATCCGATTAACTTGGTTTTCAATGCGTTAGATTCCTAAGACAATTAGTTACTTTTTCATGGGAAATTATGAATTTTAAGATATTAAATGGATAGAGATTGATTGAATCAAATGTCAGAGGATTAGTTAAGGGTCATGAGTTGGATAATTTTCTGAACATGGTTCCGTATTTTGCAAAATTTGGGATCTGTGGAGATCCAATTGAACCGATTCTTTTTTCAACATAAAATTGAGACATGGGGCTACAAATCATATGAAGGACTCGAATTTCAATTTATCCCTTAAGACTTTCAATTTCTGAATGGAAGTTGAGTTTGTTTTTCAATTTCGGATTAGTAAGAGCTGAACGAGTATTTTGGCCATAACTTCTTCATTTCTAAACCGAATTGAGTGTTTTTGGTTGTCATTTTAAAGATGAGACATAGAGGAACATTTTTCTAGAAGGGAGTTTTACCAAATTGTTTCATTTACCTGATCAAATTAAGGAGGCAAGGTGTCAGGTTTTTAGGGCAAAAATGAAGGGCAAATGTGGAAGTTCACTTAAGTTACTATGGTATAAGGCTATCATGGAGGGGCAGTAGGGTCTTTTGTCACTCATTTAATGAAAGGTGCAAGTGGATGTCGTATGAGAGAAGCAGAATACGAAAATTTGAGAGGAAAGAAACGAAAATAAGAAAGAAAGGGGAGAAGAGAGAAGTGAGTTCGGTGGAGTCGAAGAAGAAGAAGAAGGAGAAAGCTAGGTCACAGTTTTGATGGATTTCTAGAGGAGTTTTTAACTTGTTTCAAGAGGGAAAAGATGGAGGAGCTCAAGAGCTTTACTTTGACCCTAGAAAATCCGAAAATGATGAAGTTTAAGGTAAGAGAAGGTTTTTGGATCTTTGATTTTTGAATGAGTTTTTGGTTTTGATAGTTTAAGAATGTTATGGGATTGGATTTTCTAAAGTTAATTTAAGTGATTATGCTATGATGATGCTCAATTTTTGGATATTTATGAATTAGGGTTTTGTCTTGAATTTTGGGGATTTTGAAAGTTTGGAAGTTGTTTGATTTAGATAGCTTGATAATATGATGAGTTTGGGGTTCCTATAGTTAATTTAGTGATTATGTTTTATTGTGATATTGAATTTGGGTGATTATGGTTTAGGAAATTTTAACTTGGATGAAGGAAAGAAGTAATGGAGGAATTGAAGCTTTGGAAAAGTTTCTAGCAAGGAAATGAGGTGGGTATCGCATTTATATTTCGAATTATAAACCATGTGTATGTTTTCGAAAAATTAAGAAAGAAAGTATCAAATTTTTATTTATTTCCGAACATTTTGAAAAATTGTTACAAGTTCTAAATGTTTGATAAATTTCGAGAATTTCTGAAATTATGAAATTCGTTACAGAGATTGGTTTATTTGTTTCGAACGATTTGATAAATTGTTAAAAATTTCTGAAATTCATTTTGCTTGATGATTTGTTATTTGTGAAAAATTGATACATTTGTTTATTTATTATTTATGCATGATCTTGATAACTTATCAAAAGTGTTGCATACTTTGTTTACAAATCGTTGTGAATCAATTATGATCTTCACTGTTTGATTGTTTTCGAAATTGTTGCTCATAATGTATTGTTATATGTTTTGAAAATGATTAGATGTATAGGAGTGTGTTTGCTGCCATTTTGAGTGAATTGATGGGATTAGTTGCATTGGTGTGGAGTTGGGAGATTGAGGATGGTGGAGATTGAAGTGTTTTTGTGCAGGTATTGGAGTTTGGGTTGAAAATTGAAGTTGGCTAGAAGATGTTTTAGGAGAGATGCTATCAAATTTTTGTGAAAATTTGGCAGCAACTTTGTTGGTGTTTTTGACCCTCTTAGTGTTTGAATTAGATTGGGAGGTCTTCTTGAAGATTGTAGTACATGTTTAGAGCTTTTCAATGGTGTATAATATGAAATTTTTGGAGTTAGGAATAAGAAGTTATGAAGTGGGGAAATTTGCAGTTACTGGTCACGTGGACTCTTTATATGGTCATTATAGGTAGTAATTTGGAGTGAGTTTTTACCTCTTTTAATGACGAAATTGATGTTTGCTCCTTTCATGAAATTTGTAAAGCATCTTTTCATCTTTCCAATGGTGTATAATATGAAATTTTTGGAGTTAGGAATAAGAAGTTATGAGGATTGGAAAAATGCAGTTACTATTTATATGGTCATTTTACTGTTTAAATGGTCTTTTAATGGCAGTAACTTTGGGAGAGTTTTTACCTCCCTTAGAGACTAAATTAAGTTTTGCATCCTTCATGAAAGATGTAGATGGCCTTTTATTCTTTCCATTCATGTATAGTATGTCATTTTTGGACTTAGGAGTAAGAAGATATAAGGTTTGGGAAAATGCAGTTAATGTTGAAGCTGTCAAAATGAAATCAGTGGGCAGAAACTTCGATTAAGGTTTTTGACCCTCTTAGAGTGTGAATTAGTTTGGAGGGTCTTCTGGAAAAATGTAGTTCATGTTTAGATTTTTCCATTGGTGTATAAAATGTCATGTTTGGACTAAGGAGTAAGAAGATATAAGGTTTGGAAAAATACTGTTCATGTTGTCAAAATGACCATTATGGTGGAAACTTTGATTGGTTGTTTGACCCGCATAGAATTAGATTTTGTCAAGAGGGTCTTCTTGAAAAATATAGTTGAGGTTTAATCTATTTGGAATAATTGAGAATTTCTATGAAATTCTAAATGTCAATTTGTTTGATATGACATGAAATGAAAATTTGAATTTTCGAAATGTGCCTTCGGGCAATACGATTTTTCAAGCATGAAAATGTGTTATGTGGGTTTGGTTAGGTCCCATAAGTATGAGTCAGTGCACTGGTCTCCTTTTTATAGGCTTCGCCCGCCTGCCTGCTAGAGGCATTGGAGCTCCGATTTCGGACTCTCATAAGTTCACGGCTACACAGAACAGTTATGCGAAAATGTGCAGTACGTTCCGTTTTTGACCGACCCAAACCGTTTGATGTGTTATGTGTTTTGATTTGTTTACTTTGTATGCATTTTTATGTGCTGCATTCATGTTTTGAAATGTTTCATGAATTGTGGAAAAGAATATGAGAATTTTGATAAATGAGAACAGGAGTTTTCAACCATGAAATTTGAGAAATTTATCATGAATGATTTGGAAATTTAAAAGGTTTGAGGAATAAGTTTATGAAAAAAATGTGCTACTGTGAATTGTTTATAAAATGGTAAAAAGTTTTGAAAATATCATTTTTGCTTATTTTTCAATTTATAAATATGTTATCCGCGAGCTTTTCAGCTCACCCCCCTTTTCATCCCCATCTCTAGGTATTCGAACAGGAGATCGGATGGAAGACGGTCAGGGCATTAGTTCGACTTTTGCATGTTTTTGTAATATGTATAATTTTGGATTTTGATTTTTGGCTTTGTACCATGGCTTGAAAATGCCACTTTTGTTTGCTATTGGAGTATGAAATTGAAGTATGGATATATATATGAATTATGTATTTATGTATGGAATTGAGTTTTGTGTACGATTATGGAATTGGATTATGTAAGTAAATTATGGTTAGTATTTTATGAATGTGAATGTGATTGAGATGTATATGAATGGGATTGCATATGAATGGAAATTGCATATGATGATAATTTGAGATATGATTGTGATTATATATGAATGGAATTTGATTCTAAGTATGGATTATGATTGAGACTATTGAAGTGTTTAGGCCTGGACTTATGTTTGATTATGCTGGAATTTCGGACAGGAGGTCCGATGAAATGTGTGTGGGTTGTTTTGGTATATAGAAGTGTGTTTAGTTATTTGCAGATTTTTAGGTTGTTAAAAATGCAGCTGTTATGCTGCCGAAATTTTTATGGCAAAGAATCAGAATAAGAATTAGAAATAAGTTTTGTTACATATGAGATTGAGTATCAGACGAATTTTATGATTTGAGGTTTTGCTTGAGGATGGATTTCCAAAAGGGAAATTGTATGGATTTTTGTTTGATTTGAATAAGATTGAATAAAGAGAAAAAGGAATGAAAAAAAAAGTTATACCGAATTTCAGATTGGTTTAGTCTTTGGGTCTCCAACGCGACGTTTTTCTCAAGTGTTTGTTCGCGGATGTCGGATATTTATTTTGCTTTCAATTGAACCGCTTGTTTGTTTTGCTTCTGATTAGTTTAGCTTCGAAATTCGTTCCTTCGATTTCAATATGTTTGCCTTATGTTTCCACTTTGGATTCTTTAGTTTTCTTTTTCCGTTCTTTTTCTGGTTGGGGTCCGGTTCTGAGATCAGATCCCAACAACGGGGCTCTGCAAAATGGGTGGACTAGTCAGATACTGCTTCAAATGCTGAAATGCTCTCTCACACTCATCCGGCCATTGGAACTGGGTCACATCCTCCTTCCTTAGAATTTTGAAGAATGGGAGGCACTTGTCTCCCATCCTAGAGACGAATCTGCTCAGAGAAACTATCCGTCCTGTCAATATCTGAACATCTTTTAAACATTGTCGTGAGGGCATCTGGACGATAGCTTCAATCTTTTCCGGGTTTGCTTCAATCCCCCACTGAGTAATCATGAATCCCAGGAATTTTCCAGACGCCACACCAAATACGCATTTTTCAGAGTTCAGCTTCATTTGAAATTTATTGAGGGTCAAGAAGACTTCTCTAAGATTTTCCACATGTTCAGCAGCCGTCTTGCTTTTGACAACCATATCATCCACATAAGCCTCGACTGTTCAACCGATCTGTTTCTTAAAAACTTCCATGACGAGCCACTAATAAGTGGCCCCTGCATTCTTCAAGTCGAACGACATTACCTAGTAGCAATACGTGCCCTGCTTGGTTATAAAAGCCATCTTTTCTTCATTTTTGAGACTCATTTGAATCTGATGGTAACCTGAGAAAGCATCCAAGAAGTTGAGAAGCTTATGCCCTGATGTAGAGTCTACCAGCTAATTGATTTTGGGCAAGCGGAAGCTGTCCTTTGGGCATGCTTTGTTCAAGTCAGTGAAGTCGATGCACATCCTCCACTTTCTGTTTTTCTTCTTCACGAGTACCACATTCGCCAACCATTCTGGGTATTTGACTTCCCGAATGAACCCAGCATGAAGCAGTTTTTCTATCTCTTTCTCGATCACCTCCTGCCTCTCTTTGCTTTGCCACCGTTTCTTCTGTCTGACTGGTTTGCAGTCTTTTCGAATACCGAGAGAATGTGATGTTACTAATCGAGAAATTCTAGGCATATCGCTCGGTACCCAAGCAAAGACCGATCTGTTCTTTACCAAGCACTCTGTGATTTCTTTGACTAGGCCTTTTTCAAGTTCAGAACCCAGATTTATGAATTTGGATTGATCTTCTTCATCCAATACGACCTGCTGTGTTTCTTCTACAGGATTCATCCTCTCAGTTTCTTCGTCGGCTCAGAGAACTTGTCAGGACTACCGCTCCATCAAGGGTCCTTGTTTCCGCCAAGTAGCATTCCCTAGCGATTCTCTGCTGACCCCTGACAATACTGATTCCATGGGGTGTTGGAAATTTCATTGCTTGATAGTAAGTTGAGACGACTGCTCTTAGGGCGTTTTGGGTGGCTCTTCCAATTATTGCATTATACTCCCCTACAAACTTCACAACCAAGAATTCAACGTTCCTTTCTATTTGACATGGTTTTTGTCCAAATTTTACATTCAAGAAGACTCGGGTAAATGGGTAAGCTGATGCTCCTGTTACCCCTTTGATGGGTTCCTCTATTGGCAATAGTCGCTCCTCCGGTATCTCCATCTGCTTAAATGCGTCGTAATATAGTAGGTCGACCGAGCTACCTGTATCAATCATTACCTGTTTCACCTCGCTATCGTCCATATTCAAGGTGATCACTAGTGCATCATCATGAGGGCAACTAACACCATCAAGATCAGATCCATCAAACGAATTCACCTCATCGATTTGTTTCTTTTTCTTTACTGATAAGTCGTCAGCGACCTGCCTAGCATACCTCTTTCTTCCTTTAACAGTGGATACTTCGGCTGCACTACTACCAAAAATCATGTTTGTTACCCTAACCGGTCGGTCATCCTGTTGTCTGGCATTTCTGTCACCTCTTGCCCTGGACTGTCCTCTCGTGTCGCGTTGGTCGTTCGTATTCCTATTCTTCCTCACTCCATCGTTCGTGTCATTCTACTTCCAAGGCTTCCGCCAGTTGTCAGACCGACCACGCCTACCCTCACTATCTCAATCGACATTTTTGTCGTGCTTCAAAAATCTACCCAGCCTTCCCCTTTGGATAAAGAGTTCAATTTCTCGCTTTAAGTCCCAACAATCCTCTATGTCATGACCGACATATTTATGGAAGCGACAATATAAAGAAGAATCCCTTCTTTTGAGGGGAGTTTTTAGCTTACTAGGTTCTCAGAGGGATTCCCCTTCTGCTCTCATGACCTCCAGTACTTCCGCATACCGCCTGTTGAGCGGGGTGAAGGATTCTCATCGTTGGTCCTTTCGATCGGTAGCTTCCTCCAGCTAGACTGATCCTTCTGTCTTTGCGAATCATCTGTTCTGCCACTTGGCCAGCGGTCATCCGTTATGCATTTCGTGTTTTTAAACACTTCCTCGAGCTAGATATACTTATCCGCTCGATTCCTTATCTCCTGAATAGATTTGGGCTGATCGAGGGCCAATGACTTCTTGAACTCTTCATCCCTCGTGTTGCTCCTAAGGGCACCAACGTGGACAAGCAGGTGAGGTCAGGGACTTCAACAACTTCATTGTTAAACCGAGTGATGAACTCTCGTAAACTTTCGTTCCTTCCTTGGGTCAACTGCATCACTTCCAAGGCAGTCTTCTGTGGTCGTTTACATGTAGCTAATTGATTGAGGAATAGCAACCTAAAATCCTCAAAACAGGTTATGCAACGTGGAGGTAAACTGTTGAACCATCTCCGGGCTCCTTCTTGAAAGGCTGTACAGAAGGCCTTACGTTGAATGGCATCGAAGACGCAATGCAAGTTCATCATTGATTGAAAGTGCTACAGATAGTCGAGGGGATCAGTCTTTCCGGTATATTTTTTAGGCGTTGGTATCTAGTAACAAACGCAGCAAGGCTATCCAGGATCTTCGGAATGAAAGGAGAGTTGTATTATGTTAATGGCTGATCCGGACGGGAATTCATGGCCATATTGATTCGATCGTCCATAATTTTTTCAAGAGTCTCAACAGAATGGTGATCGGCCATCATACCTATCTGTCGAGCGGGAGTTTGTTGCTGTTCCGTTCGAGATTGTAAGATTTGGCGAATCAATAGATCGGCTGCTTCCTCTATTTGTCTTTGGGTGAGGGAGATTTGTGGTGGTGTAGGAGGGTTTGTGTTTAGAGGGTGTTGAATGTGAGGGTGTGAATTGGTTCTGGCGTTGTCCTCCAGGGCTACGCCCTACTCTTTTCGATCTCGGTTTTGAGGTTGTGGTTGATCATTCGAATATGAAGATTGTGTGTGGTTATTTGGGTTTAACGGTGGTAGCTCATCTGTGCCAGGGTTTTGGGTGATGGGTGGAGGACAAATCTGGGGATCATGATGCGTCGACGGAAGGGCGGTAGGTAATTGCAAACCCATCCGTTGTAGTGCAAGTGCCGCGACAGCGGCTACATCAGGGTTTGTCGCTGCCGCCTGACTGATCTGAGTGCTTCTGGATGTGGTGCCCTAACACCTGGCCCCACGGTGGACACCAACTGATTTAGTCTAAATTTGATGGGGCTGGACGCCGTTGTTTGGATCCATAAGTCTAGGTGACTTTAGCAAGAGAATACCTGCAAAACAATAAAAGGCACGCCGGGGGTTGATTGCCGACAGGCCCCTCCGACGCTCAAGTTAGTCTTTTTGTGAGGGTTTAGGTAGCTACGAATAGAGAATATCAGGGTTCTAATGTTGTACCTGCCTCGTGAAAAAATAGTGAACTTATATAGTAAATACCTGCCAGATTTAGGTCACCATCTAAGAATGGGAGGTCACCGTCTATGAATGGGACATCTATGCCTGAGCCTGGGCCTGGGCCTAGCAGGACTGACCCAACCACAATCCATGCCAAAATGTGAAGAAACTATAAACAAAGGGACATAACTATATAAGCAAGCTACAGTACTTAATAATAACAGTGATTGGATGAGACAAGCGTGGGAGATAATTACCCGGAATTGTAATCATCGAAGTAACCAGGCAGTCGAGCCGCACCACAGCAGTGCCCGGAGCTGGCACTGACGGTGACTTTCCTATTCACAACCCTCTTCGCTTTGTCGTGTTCTGTTCCAATGTCATTCTCAGATATGGAACGGAGGGTTGGCTTCTACTCTGAAGCCATCAGAGCAGCAGATCCGCCCAATGCCCCGCGTCGGTGTCCTCCTGGGATCTCTTCTCTCCATCAGCGACCATGTTTCCTCTAACAACCGTCTTCCAGGCTCATGCACCTCTCTATGCAAGTTGCTGCTGCAGCTAGTCCCACAACGCATTAAATCTGACAGAAACTTCATCAGTTAAAGTTTCAATCTAGTTATTATCTTCTAAGACTTAAGTATTGCAAATGAACCTTAAAACACGTAAGGAGAAGAAACAAGTCAACAATTGTGACACGAAGTAGTGGGCATCCACTATATATAATTTCTCTGATTCTCACACTTAGCATCAGTATCCGTTCATATATATATATAGACAGAGAGAGAGAGGAGAAGACCAATAATGCGGAACGTATAACGTGGGAGAAGAGAGGAACACGGCAATAATAACCCCGTAAAATCTCCGCCGATATTCGGAGTCTAGGAAGGTTTATTAGCAATTACATAAAAATAAAAAATATATCATATGTATATACATAGTAAAATTGTAAAATAATACTAACTAAACATAAAATAAATATAAAAATAAAAGATAATAGTAATCATAAAATAAAAATAAATAAATACGTGTAAATAAAAATAAGTAATAGTATAAATAATACAATAAATATAGAACACAATAAAGAAAAAAATAAAAATAAAATAAGGAAATAAATACACAAACAAGAAAGAAAGAAGACAAGTGACCAAATAAATTAAACAAGTCGTTACAAGAAAATATTAGTTGACCTATTTCATGATAGTCAAAATTGTAAAAAATTGCAAGTGCACAGTGTAGCTGTAGTTAGTACCGGCAAGTATGGGTCGATCCCACGAGGACAATGAGTACTAGTAGTTACCGTTATTCAACTATCTAACCTAAGAATTGATTGTGGTTTTTGAATTAAAGAAACTAAAATTAAGCAAATAAAAATACAGAAGCAACACAATTAAAGCAGAGAATTGGTGAGTTATTGAATTAATTACCGATATCAAATAATTAACTCCTTAAACCCTTAACCAATTGATCTTTTATCATGTAATTGTGTTGTTGATTAATTAGGTCGTGGAGACTCCTAAGGTATGCTAGTAGCTGACCTTGAGTCTACCAAATATCTTCACACTTAAGCTTTTGCTTATCCTCAAGCAAACTATAATCAAAATTATAAATTTTACAAAATCAATCTATCGTCATATCCTATTGAATCAAATTAACATACAATAAGAGTCAAGTTGTTCTAAAATTAATTTCCTAAGTAATATTAATAACAATCAAATCAACAATAGCATTGAAATTAAAAGCATATTTTTTTACACACTCACCAAGTTATCACTCAACGCACACAAGTGTTTAGGGTGAAAAGTATCAAAACTCTCAATCTATGCATAGTAGAATTCTTACCATAAACTTGCAACAAAATCATATCTCCACCACTTATGTACAAATTAGAAACAAAAATCAAAAGGTTTGTATGGATTGTAATGGCCGGGACTTAGGTATGGATGATTGGAACAATAAAAGGGTTTAAGTGAAGGAAATTTACTCAAAGGAATATTACATGACTTGTTTACAAAACACATCGGTCCTTTCATCACAAAACTAATGGTACTTTTTTTCATTTTTATTTTTTCTCTCGTTTATTCTCCTTTTTTCATAATAGTCCAATCAGTACCACAATTCAATAGTTATTAGACCTTTCACAAATTTCAAGTCTCAATAAATAAATAAAGTAAATAACCTTCAAGGCTCAAAATAATAAATAGGACTTCAAAGAAAAATAGGAATAAGGTTAATAGTTTGTTTAATCGATGAAAAAGGATAAGACTCGACTTGTTTATTCCTACAGGTAAATTTTTGGGTATGGTAATAATCAAAGAAATAGGCTAAAACAATTTAGTAAATCTAAGTGCCTTTATCATATTGATGCTTCTAATTTAACAAATATGGTCTCAACATGCATAATAAAAGCAAGTTCTACAATTATCCTACTATGCAATGATAACACACATGAAAGAAAAACAAAAGCTTTAAATTTTTTTGAAAATTTGCTATTTAGGCTCAAAAGCTCACAAAAAACAATTGGGTATCTATGTGTCTAAATAATATGCAAATTTTATTCAACGTGAATATTTCAATGATTACAAAAATATGACTTAGAAAACTAAATTTATTCTAACCATTATCCTTTTGGACACCAATTCAAATTAATAATTACAAGGAAATATGGTATTCATGGGCAAATTTCAACCAATTCAGGATATTAGTTAATAAAGTTTATAATCACAATTGTAATAACCTCGAAGAAAATCGTTAAAAATTCAATAAACTCATCCCCACACTTAAAGTTGTACATTGTCCTCAATGTACACGATATGAACATGTATGATTAATAAGAGGGCTTCTTGGTACTTTCCTGATTGTGATGATTTTCTCTAGTTCTAATCCACCCAATATACAACTAACATCCTTGCAAAATATAAAAGAAAAGGATAAAAAGAAACAAAAGAAATAAAATTACAGAAAATTTCACCCTTACTATTTGCTCTATTAAGGTTGATTTTAATACAGCCTTTCTAGTGTCAATTGGGATTTCTTGTTCCTCTTACTGGAAGAATTTGGATTCCTTGGACAATTCATACTTTGGATTAAGGAATGTGTCTCTACTACTTCTTATTGTGTAATGGTGAATGGAAGCCTTTCTAAGTTAATCAAAAGGTCTAGAGGAATAAGAAAAGGGGATTTTATATCTTCATACCTCTTCATTTTATGTATGGAAGTTTTATCTCTTCTTATCAAACACAATGTCAGTTTGAATCCTAACTTTAGATTTCATTTCAGATGTAGAATAGTCTCCTTGACTAATCTTTTCTTTGCAAATGATTTGCTCTTGGTTTGCAAAGCACATTGAGTTTCAATCCAAATTTAAATGGACTTTTTTCACCTTTATAAAAGAGTTTCAAGTTTGGAATCTTGCATTTTCATAATTACTGGAATGAGTAGAAAGCTTCCTTCTTTGTTGTATCTAAGTCTGCCTATATCGACTAGAAGGCTGAGATTCTCATAATGCTTTCCTCTTATTGAAAAGTTCATAAAAGACTCTCCTTTTGAGTTAATAAATCACCTTCGTATGCTAGAAAACATCAATTGATTAAATATATTCTCTCTTCACACATCTGTTAGAGTTCACATTTTTTTATTTAAAAAAAAGGCTTATCAAATTATTGGAAAAGTTGTTCAGAAAATTTCTATAGAGGCACCATGATGGAGTGAAGGATTTTGCTAAAGTCAAGTGGTCAGATATTTGTTCTCCTAAAGAAGAAGGTGGTGTGAGAGTCAATGTTATTAAGGCAACTAATTCTGCTTTGATTCTAAAAAGACTGGCATATCATAGAGGATAAAACATCACTTTGTATGAAATGGTTGCATAGTTATTTCTTGAAAGGCAGAAGCATTTGGAAAGTGCAAAAGAGTCCTTCACACTCTTAGTTTCTTGAGCAACTCCTACAGCTTAAAGACCTAGTTAAAGTTGATATTTTTTGTAAAGAGGGGAATGGTGAGAAATCTTCTTTTGGATTTCTAATTTGACAAGTTATGTCAATTGATCCAATAGATTGGAATCTCAACAGTTAGAACACTTCGTTCTTTGGATGATAAGGTCTCCAAGCTGATAGAGAACAATAGTTGGGCTCTACCTCAAGGTGTGTTAAGACAAACCTACCTACTTATCATATATCCATAGATCTGACAATTTCTTTTGGAAATGAAAGTCGGTTACTAATATTTCCTGCAAGCTAACAGGAGACTGATGCAACCACTATGTTCCAACTTCCAAGGTATATTGGTACACTATTGTATGGAATAAGTATTTGATTCCTATTGAAAAATAGACTAAGCACAGTATACAGGTTGGTTTATATGGCAGTGGATAAGAGTTGTTCCTTATGCAGAGATGGTGATGAATACAAGGACCACTTGTTTTTTTAAGTGTCAATTTACTTCAGGAATTTGGAAAGCGATTAAGAGATAATGTCAATGGGATCTCACAAGGAATTCATTCTCAAAAACTATTCAATGGCTGATGGATCATTTTGTAATCATAAAGACAATTTAGAGACCTACTTTATTACTTTGGAACCAGTATTCATGGGATATAGAATGAAAGAAATAATAGGAGGTTCAAAAACAAATTTGCTATTATGAAAGAGACAAGGAGACCCTTTTCTCAAGACCCAAGTCACCTGACTTCATGGAAGATTTAAGTTGCCAACCTCTTGTTGCTTGTATTTTTGATATTTTAGTAGTTAGACTACCCAAATCTCCTTACTAGTGTTGGTGGATTATCCCACTGACTATTTATAATCTTCTTTATTGTCTTTTAACACATTCCTTTAATTTTTCAAAAAACGAAAGAACAAGTCTTATTAGACTTTGGTTGATGTTGGGCTTATTGTAAACGGATGAGAACTTCATTTCACAGTACAACGGCACGGTGTAATTTGCTTGAGAGGCGAACGTGACAGTTTTGGTAATTAAGAATAAATGGCTATACGCGCCCGTTGGAGAGGGAGACAGATGGAGTACAATGTTGCGTCAGATGGAGTACAATGTTGCGTGTATGGAAATTTCAAAAGGGGCCCATAAGGCCATAAGGCCACAAATCTCACGATTACGAAACATCAACCGTCGAGGAAATTATCCCAAAAACAAACTTTCCAATAATGCAACGTATTGCATTTAATAACACTTGTTCATACAGTTTAGAACAAAATATTCAATTTGGATTCAGCGAATACATCTCACGAGTGCAACTACTCAAAAATACACTTTCTAATAAATTCGATTCTCTTTGCAAAGTCATTCTCCACAATTTTAGAAAATTAAGCTTGGATGACCAACATGACAAGTCTCAGCAACAACAAGCTTATTTTCCGTGCATATGGTAACTAATAGCGGCCATATGGGGGATTCATGTTGTTCCCAAAAGCAGGACCTGCATTGTTCTCAGCAGGTGGCTGTCTGGGTCTTGCATACTCGGCAAATATAACCCAGCCATCCAGAAACTACAAAAAGTCAAGTAGATACAAAATGTAAATTGAAATTACAAAACAGTTTGAAACAAGCTTGCCTTAATAATATCACTGCTGACTACAAAAACGAGAACAGAATGCCCATAATTAACCAAGATGCAAGAGGAACTCATATTGATGCTACCAAGTGGCAATACCAAAGAAATTTTCTCACATCTACATCCTACAGGTAGAGAGCAATAGGACAAGTAGCAATAAGGCTTTTCAGCTGAATAGCAAGAAGCTATACTTCACGACTATAATGTGTTCTCACTTCAAAACTTTCCATAATTAAAACCAAGTCACCGAAAAATCATTTTGTCTCATCCAAATGAATGTTACCAGAAGTGACATACACTGTGCTTATACCCACATCACGCAATTGAATGGCTTATTACTATAGGCTTCCACCAATCTTAATTCACATGAAATTCAAGTAGCGCAGGTGTAAGGATGCAACATACACATCAATAGAATTTCCCCAATGAGGAACTTCTCATTGATAACAGCTATTCCTTATGTGCGGGTGATGAAGAGAAAAATTGGCATGAACGTAATGAAAAGGTGTATTTCCAGTCTACTCTTGATAAGACACCGAATATCAGACCAAAAAGTTGCATTATTTTACTTTCACCGCATTTAACGGTAACTATGTTGAAGAAAATATTTATGCATGGTCTTCCTCAATCATCTTTTCAAATTATATACAAAATCTCAACCCCTAAAAAGTAGTGCTACATGAATACTTTTCGTTGCCAGAAGTCAAAAATTGAATCCCCAAATAAAGGAAACATAACATGACTAACCAAGCAAGTTATTCAATAAAACAACAGTTATCTTTGAGTATTCTTAGCCACGTAAAAGAACTTAATTTTAAAAAAATAAAATCCATAACAACTCACCTTCCCATCCATGCCTTCTATACCCTTTTTAGCATCTTCTACTGTAGCATATCTAACAAAACCAAACCCCTTAGAATATCCTGATACTCTGTCAGTAACAACTCTAGCTGAATCAACAATTAATCACAGTTAGAAACGAACAGTGGTAAAATTGAAAGAATGCACACAAAAGCAGAGAACAAACCATGGACCACTTCACCAAATTTGGAAAATGCTTCTCGTAGCCCTTCTGTTGTAGTTCTTTTACTTAGCCCTGAAAGAAAACTCAACACAGAAAGAAGTTGGAATGCAATCAACAGCCATCCCAAATGTCCACAAATTAAAATTATATATACAATAAGAAAGCTACTCCCTTATTTCTTAAGAACAAAGCAAATGATGTGGGCACCTAAGAGAGGTTGACGACTGGAGGGAGCATAAACTTAAAAGATACTACGAGAAGCTCACCGATTGTCAAACTGATAATGCATGCAAAAATAGGATTTTCCAACATCCTGTCTGCATCCCAAGAG
Source organism: Erythroxylum citrifolium (assembly GCA_026284465.1). Classification (NCBI taxonomy): domain Eukaryota; kingdom Viridiplantae; phylum Streptophyta; class Magnoliopsida; order Malpighiales; family Erythroxylaceae; genus Erythroxylum; species Erythroxylum citrifolium. The sequence goes on from JANKOE010000005.1 coordinate 39,149,652, forward strand.
TTCCTTATTCTACCATCTTAGGGATGCAAAATCCTCAGGAACTAAAAAATTCCTCTAAATGAAAGGGTCATCCTTCCAGAAAACAGAAGCCTCACAAAGACAAAACCTTGAGAATTAGAGTAGAACATATCTGTGACCACTGTAGCTCCTTTCCAGACATCCAAAAAATATAAAGAAGAAGAGAATCAAAATTGCAAAAACTTCTTGGTCCTGGGAATTAAAATCCTCATAGTGCAATCCAATAAGGGCTTAGTGCCCTTCTAAGAACCATAAAAGCTGGTCATCAATAGTCTGTGCCAAAGATTCCCAAAAATCACCCCATACCTAACTTCAGTGAAGGATAATACTCATTATACTTCGCCACTAAATCTTCATTATTCCTTTGACAATATAATGGACTTCTGAAGTTTGATCTTGTAAACATCTTGCAGGCATTTCAATATCCATTAAACAAAAGACTGGAAGGAAATGAAGGGCATCCTCTAAATCTTCATAAAATCTACTCATAAAAGCAAAGGTCTAAAGGTTCTAATCAAATCTATGATACAGAAAACTACAAGAATTCCCGATTACCGGTTAAACACACTTACAAACTAATAAAAAAAAGCTGCTTTTTTGACGTTATAACCACACCAAATCTTCAATCATAATCAAACAAGTCCAAATCAGAGAATCGTCAAAAAAATAAAAGCACGATGAACAAAGAGATCGAATATCCAGAGCAAAAAAAAAGAAAATATTCGCTAGAATGGGTACATGCCAGAAACAAAGAGGTTAGGGTTGGGCTCGGCCTGTTCCCTAGCAGAAGATGACGAAGTCGGAGGCGGAGTAAAGGAAGCAGTGGAGGTTGTAGAGAAGAACCGTAGCCGAAGACCACGAGGACTGGTGACAATGGCTGCCGCCGACCTCAAAGCCATTGTTACATAGAAATTAAACTGCAGGGTTTGGTATTGGGCCTTTATAAGAAGGGAGGCCTGAGGCAAATATTTCCGCCTAGTTAAACCTTAGCATTTGGATTATTTTTAGTAACTTGGCATGTACTTTTATATAATTTAATTGCAGTCGAGTGAATGTCTAATGTACAAGAAAGGTTTACAAAAATAAAAAAGAAGTGCAAATCCTTGAATTAAAATATCCAAGTTGTTATACAATTTTAATTAAAATTTTGTACTTTAGACTAAATACAACATATTTTATTAAATAATAATTCGGAAACTTTCATTAATACTTCATGTTAGGATTTTTTGACTGCTTGTACAAATTTTAAACAACCGTCCATCAAATTACTTATATCTAATTTAGATTATATTAATATTACATGAGATTTTTGTTGAGACTATTAATATAAAACTAAATGAAAATTTTTAATATTTAGAGAATTGAAACAAAATTAAAAGACTAATTTTAAAAAAAATAATTATTTTTTTTTACACTCAGAGTTTAAACCTTTGGAGGAGAAAATCAGAAGAAAAATTATGAACTAGAGTATTAAGTTCCTTTCTATGACAGGTCGCCTAAAATTGATTGACTCTATCCTTTCTTCAATCAATATACACTAGGCCTCATATTTGGTACTACCAATCAAGGTAATAAAAGCCATTAATAGGATCCTGAGAGGATATCTATGGAATGGCAATAGACAAGGCAGGACCAAAGCATGGATCAAATGAAATGATATATGTAAGCATATGAAACAAGGGAGGCTAGGCTTCATACAGTCAATCACACAATGTTAGCAAGAAAATTCTGGAGGCTAATTCAAAAGGAGAATTTGTTATAGGTGAATTAGGTATGTATGGAGTGAATATTTAACCAAGGATAACATCTACAACGTCAAAATTTCAGAAAGGGGTTCGATTACTTTTAAGAGGATAATAAAGATAAAGGAGATAATCAAACCTCATAGAAGATATAAGGTGAGATATAGGAAAGAAACAAGTTTCTGTTTGACAAATGGCTGGAGATAGGAGCCTTACATTATCAACCACGACTCTATGGGCTGAGGCAACATCTCCCAGTGAAGTCCACTGTTCAGTGAGGGCTTTTTTTTTTTTGGGTACGTTGAAAAGAAACTAAGGGGTGCTTGTTTCATAGATATGAGAAATAAGGAATGAGAATGGAATAAAGATAGATGCTTGGTAGGGAAGTATGATTGGAGGGTTTTGAATTTGATTACCCATTTTGGGGTATTACTCTATTCCCCTCATAATTGGGAGGAATGAGATTCATACCTCATCTTAATTAATTAATTAAGATAAAATCTAATTAATTAAAATAATTACAAAATATAATTAATTAAATTAAATAATT
>JANKOE010000005.1:39187129-39209272 GCA_026284465.1 Erythroxylum citrifolium
TTATTAATTATTTAATAAAATTTATTATATTAAATATTACTATATTCTATTTAATATATTAATATTATGATTTGTTCAAAGTTGATATTAAGAAGAATTATTAAGGGTATATTAGGTAGTATGTATTTATTAGTTTACGTTCCATCCTAAACCCCCCAAATCGGAGGTTTCTTATTTTCACTGTTTAAGATGGAATGGAACGTAATATGAAACCCTCCGCTTCTATCTCAGTCCATTCCATTCTATTATGAAACCTTCAAACAAACGATGGAAGTGTGTTACGTTCCATCCCATCCTATTATTAACCGTCAAACAAAACAGAGCCTTAGTGTTTCTTCACCAGGATTGCGATCGATGCATATGTCTTGCGGCTTCTGTATTGCTAATAAAACACATGAATTCTCTTTCAACAGAGTGGATAGACTTCTGCAGAACTGTTGGTAAACAAGAGATTAAACATACCAACACAAGTCAGCCACTAGTTTGCAAGCATATAAATGGCACTGTATATTGAGATACAAACTTAGATGGGATCATTCTACCTCGTTGTACACTCTTAGCTCCCTGCAGATTTTGATATTTCTACTACACAGTTGGCAGGAGTAACCTCAGTCACCTAAATTTTAGTGAAAAATGATGAGATTCCTGATGATATTAGAATTTTTTTTAATCTTTCAGAGACGTACTATGTAATGGATTACCTCAGCTGACAAGTCATAGAGTGATACTGTACATGGAAAGAAGCTTGTTGTACTCAAATTTGAGCTTGTGTACGAATAGACCTCATCCACTTTTTGTAATCCAAGGCTTCCTATCCTCTTCTGCTGTAGTGGGATTTCGTGTTTGTATCCGTTAGTTAATAGCATATTCCAAGATGGTGATTAAATTCAATTAAGTGCATATTTGGTGCAAACTTTTTTCAAATTAAAGAAATGCAGCTTTAAGAGGTGATTTTCATGACACATACCAAATTAGGATAGAACAATAAGACTATTTCAAAAAGGAGAACAAAAACATTGAATAACGTTTCACAAGCTCCTTTGTAAAGGTGCTCTAGTCGTCAAAGGCAAAATTTGCATTTTGGGATACACTCAGGGCATCACCATTCACTCCTTACAGATCAAATTCGAAGAGAAAATACAGTTCACAAGCTCCTTTGTATATCAACAGAGATAGAGAAGGAAAACTTGATATAGTATGATAGAAAACCAAAGATAGAACAGAAAGGCATCTGATTGAGCCCAAGTTTACATTATTAATTGGCTGCATTTTCATGATTGTTAAAGTGCTTTTTGACTCCTAAATGTGACTTTTGTGCTTAAATTAATTCCTTATAGTGAGCTTATATTATTCGCAATTTGTTAGTAAAATTGTTTCAAATTGACATTAATTGCATTATAATTTTTCTAAGGACAATTGATACTGCAAATAGTTATTTTATATTGTAGGAGAAAAAGGAGCTAAAAAGGATCAGAAGAGTCAACACGGCGTGAAGTCCTTAAGGCACGTCGCGACGTGAACTAATCACCTCGCCACGGCGATGCCGCAGCGAAACGTAATTATCACGTCACGGCGCATCAAGAAGAAGGCACATCGCGACGTAACACCAGCATCTCGTCGCGGCACATGAAAGAGAAGACACGTCGCGACTTGTGCCAATTCCTATGTCGCGATGCATCACAAGCAACAACACGTCGCGACGCCCAACAATTCTCCCACCGCGGCGAGCAAGCAAGAACAGCACGTCGCGACGTCAAATAATTTGCACGTCGCGACGTGCAGATGGATATACGGACTCTACTCGGACCCTTCACTCACTGTACTGACCCGACCCGATCCATCCTATATAAACATTGCCAACTTAGGTTACGGGGATCGAACATACACAGAGACCATTCGGGAGAGAAAAAGGATAGACGAGCAAAGAGAGAAGGAAGAGGGAAGAAGGACTTGCGACTTTACCGCCCAGGGTTCCCTTCTGGGTTCCCTGGGGACATTTTCTTTATAGTTTTTTTTATCTTTCGTTTCACCGTCGATTTCCACCATGGTAGCTTGGATTCGCCATGAGTTGTGAAGTCTCCGGTTGCAATGCGTGGTTAGGCGTTCCTTTTCTCTTGAAGATGCAGTGATGGTTGGAGTTTACCGAGCTTCAAAGGGGAGTAGCTTAATCTGTAGTTTAGCTATGATTTATGAAGGCCTAGGTCTAGGATTTGTAACTTGTAGTGAAATTACTTGATTATAACTTAATCAAATGTTGAACATTTAATGTGTTGTTTGGATTAGTAGTTTACATTGTCTCGTTTAACTACATTATTATGAAGGCCTAGGTCTAGGATTTGTAACTTGTAGTTAGATTTGCTTGATTAGATTTAATCAAGTGTTGAACAATGTAATGTGTTATGGATGTGTTTATGTAGAATTTTGAGCTTAAATATATGAGATCTCATATATGTCCTTCGGTGATTGCATTAGTCCTCATTATCTGCATGGTCGTGTTTGATATAGATGATTATGTTTGATTCGATTTACCACTTGCATTAACATGTCCATTTCGCACACTAAGACGTTTTTAACAAGGTTTTAAGCAATGGGGTTCCTTGATTAAAACCTTGGACTTAAAGAGTCCTCTAAGATTCTGAGGCTCAAGAGCACTCAATGGGATCTTGAGAAGTGGGGTTCATTAATCAAGATCCTGGACTTGAAGACGCCCTTTAAGGTTTACCATTCAACCTTAGTGATTTCTAATCCCATCAAACTAAGATGCGCTTAACGGGATCTTGAGCAATGGGGTTCCTTGATCAAGATCCCGGACTTAAAGAATCCTTTAAGGTTCTGAGGCTGAAAAGTGCTCAATGGGGTCTAGAGAAATGGAGTTCATTAATCAAAACCCTGGACTTAAAGAGAGTTCTTTAAGGTTTACCATTCACACTTAGTTTTGAACTGTGATAGCCAAAGCTCATTTTCAAGGGGATTTCATCATTTGTTTTAATCTTTTCATTTTCTATTTTCAAAAAAAAAAAAAATATATACTTCTTACAATGCATTTCAGTTCATTAATGTTTTCAAAATCAAACCCCCATTTTCCTTGCTAATTTCGCTTGTACTTTATGACATATAGGCTAGCTTAGATCCATTTCATTAGGTTCCGATTAAGAGAGACGACCCGAGGTTACATCCTGTACTGCAATCCTTGGTATTTATTATTTTTGACCGGTTTCCAATGATCGATTTTAGGATCGAACGACGAGCCGCGATCATGTTACCATAAGGGTTGTTTCCTTCTCTTCGTCTGAATTGTGTCCCCATATAGTTGAATTGCTCTGTATCATTATTTTACATCAAGAAGTAATCAACAGTATCATGGTTATCTTTACCATATAATTCATATGCTGAATTGCTTTAACTAGAGCAGATGAAGAGGCTTTCTTAATTTTGAGTTGTCTAGTTAGATTTTCAATCTTGGCATGCATTTTTGTCACTGAATTGACTATAATGACTCCCTTTTGATAGTGGAATGTTGCTTGCTACCTACTTCTGTCTAATGTCCAAAGACAACTCTTGTTTGCTATCTCTTTTAACAAATCCTCCACTTCCTCAGTTGTCTTCTTCATTAGTGATCCTCCAGATGCCGCGTCAATGGTGACCCTTGTGGGTGGAATAACTCCATTGTAAAAGGTTTCAATAAGAATTCTTTAGGTAAGTTATGGTGAGGAAATCTCATCTAGAAATCCTTGTAACATTCCCACGCTTTATAAAGTGATTCCCTATCACTTTGTTGGAAATTTATAATATCCTTTATTAACCTTTTCGTCTTTGTCAAAGGGAAGTACATGTTTAAAAATGCATGCACCAGCTACTCCCATGTCATGATGTTTGTCGGGTTTAAGGAGTGATAGCATACTTTGGCTCTATCCCTTAGGTAAAAGGAAAGAGCCTAATCTTAGTAGCATCTTTTGACCTATTATTATATCATAAGGTTTCATATATCTCTAAAAATTTCATTATATGCGTGTTAGCATCCTCGTTCGCTAACCCACAAAATTGCATGTTGGTTTGTAGTGTATTCAGCAATGCTAGTTTTTATTTCAAATGAGGTTTGCACCGATGGTCGAGTGATACCTTGTTGTGCAGTGTTAAATCCTGGCCTTATGAAATCAATAAGGGTTTGCTGCTAGTCTCCTTGATTGAATTCTTCCACCATTGTTTGATTATTCTCCTATTGCCATCTCACTCTATGGATTTTTTATTCTTATCTCATGATATCAAGTATTGGATTTTCTTCAATCTTGCTTGAACTCTAAGTAATTATTGTGTTTATGGAGTAATAAAGACACAAGGATAGAGAAAAATCCTTAGATTAAAGGAATTCAAAAATTCCTAATCTAAGTCCCCAGCAATAGTGCCAAAAACTTGTTGAGTAAGTTTTACCCATAATAAAACCCTCAATATCCACAGGTATACGGATCGTAAACTTGTAGTATAAAAGGTGTCGATCCTATGAGGAAATTGTTAAAATTAAGTGAAACAAACTTTGTTTAAGGTATTAAAATATAATATAAATGAAAGTGAATAAAAAAATTAAAGTAATCAAATCAAATCAAGCAAATAACTAAATAACAATTTAACTGCCACAATTATGTAAAGATGATCAATGATGAAGCTTAGGATTCATTCTATCATTATCTTGCTCCCTTAACTACTATTGATTCAATTAGGTGTTGATCCTAGATTTTTGAAGGGTGATTACACTCTCTCAAGACCTAATCCTAATTGAATATGAAATTCTAGATTTTGCATTCTCTCGATTCACAAAAACTTCCTAACATTTTCAACTAGTTCTGAAGTAATCTATCAAATAATTGAGTTTTCACACAAGATCTCTCTTCGTATGAATATCAATATGATATTTTCATGACTTATTAAGTCACCAACTCTCGTTACCCAACCTAATCGAATTACTTTCGACTCACTCTCTTATGTATTGTTAAAGTATTAACATACCCAAATATCACCATATTAGAATATTGTATTGAATTCAATAACAATCAATAACAAATTAACTTAAGAAAAAAAACCCTAATTTGGAAATTTAGAACATCATAAATGTAACAAACATCTTCAAATGCAAGTTACACATCAAGTATAATGAAAATAACAAAAGGAAAGAAAGAAGAACGTGATTTGGAACTGAATTTGGAAATCTGGTAATTCTCTAATGCTCTTCTTGGTCCTCCTTGCTTGATCTAATTTAGTAGAATGGTGGCGGATTTTTTGGAGTCTTTTATGTTCTTTTATAGTAATAGTGTGTCCTAGGGTTAATTCTAGGGCTTACCCATGTCATTTAGTTGCAAAAATGACCCCCAATATCAAAACAGATGAAAAATCCCACATCTAGCAAGCATCTTCCATGATCGTTGCATAGGTGTCACAATTATGACACTGGAGAAAAACTTTTTATCATGATCATGACATTAGATGCATGGTTTTAACACTAGAGAAGAAATTTCTGTCATGACCGTGACATTGCACGTATGATCTTGACCCTTCCTTGTAACCCATTGATCGTGTCATTCGAGCTTTAAAATTTATAAGCCCTCAAATACGACAAGCATATGGGTTGCGACTATAGTATAAGAGGTATCGATCCCACGAGGAGGGTACTAGCTTAATCCTAAGTCATTTGTGGCTCAAAGGAAAGAATAAAAAGAAATAAAAATTACATAAGTGAACATGGAAAGTAAATACAAGAAATTAATTCAAGAATTGTAAAGTGGAAATTTCAACAAAACAAAATTAAACTGAGCAGTCATACAGGTCACAATGGAAATCCGTCAAGAGAGTTAATCAAGTTATGAGAGAGGGGACTTTACCTATCATTAATGCTAATCTAGCCATTTATGTGTTTACAAGTTTTCGGTTCTAGATGGTCATAAGGTTGATTGATTACTCTCTTTTGAGTTATAACCATTAAACCCTAAATTGTAAACCCTAATTGAATTATGGAAATTGCAATCTCTTAATTCACAAATTACCCACAATTTTAATTAATTCTAACGCTCTCTAATAAACAATCGGGCCTCGCACAGAATCTCTCTCTATGAAATTACTGACTAGATTGATTAAGTGGTCAACTAGATTGCCTAACTCTCATTAATCTGATCTAATCATTTTTATCTGACTCACCCTTTCGGTTTGTTACCAGAACATGCAAATACGTTAATCAATCACAACACCCAAACCAATAAACACAAAAATAACTAAATCAACATTAACTTAAAATAAAATCCCAAAGGAGAGTTTAGAACATTATCAATAACCCGATCCATACAATCCATCTTAACTTATACACTTAAATGAAAAAAGAAATGAAGAGAAAATGGAACATAGGTTGGACAAATCGGGAAGGCAACAACGTCGGGAGACCACCTGATCCAGGGAGTAGCGACGTCGGGATCCACTTCTTCTTCCTCTTCTTCTTCTCTCTCTCTTCTTTTTCTCACTCTTTAGGGTTTCCAAGAGTGACTGAATGTAAAGCTCCCTTTCTCTGCTTTTTTTCTCTTCTTTTTATATCCTTTTAAGTTTTGGGTAACCCTAGCATTTTTTTGGGGTCCAAAAGGTCCAAAAAACTCTCAAAACTTGACGTTCATGAGTGTCTGTGCATTTTCCCGACGTAGACTACTATCGTGGCCAACATCTGAGCCTTCTGTCACGATCAATTGTGGGCTGTTGTTTCGGCCCTAATGTCTTCCAAAACTCCTCCATTCTTCGATATTGACCCTGAAGCACTATCAAACACATCAAGGTACCTTAAAAACATAATATTTAAGCTTAAAAGCTTGTACTAACCTATAAACACTTAAAACACAAATAAATAACTAACTAAAACAATTCTAACCTAAACATATACTAAATGATCAAATTAACGACTAAACACATATCAAACTATGCCCTAAAACATGATGCAATTTACACTTATCACTCATGCACGTTCCAGCTTCCTTCAGTCTTCACTTACCTAGTTTCATCACTAACAAACACATCAAACACCTCAAGAAACACAAGATTAAGATCCAATTCATGCTCTAAACTAAACAACACTTAAAACATAAACAAACAATCACATTAACATAATTTTAAGCCTATATATGCAATAATCATCCAATAGACACGTATAAACACACTAAAACACCTATAAAAAATATAATATAAACTACACCTATCGCTTCCCATCCTCATGAATTCTAATAATTGATATAGTTTCTTTTAACTCTTAGTGCAAATTTACACTGATGAATATTCTTTCAAACCTAATCCTTTTCTTTTTGGCAATACTTTCATTTATACACAAAAGTTTTCCCATGTCGTTTAGTAGTGATCTAAGCCTGTTAGTAGTTTAGTATTTTAAGGGATATTATGAAAATTAACCAATGGCAAAATCTTTTCATATCTGATTCTCTCTAAGTTGATTCAAGGTCTCTATGCTTCATAAAAAATAGAGATATTAAATATGTTTGAAGGGCTAGATTCAACTATGCTTGTAGCTTACTTTGAAACTTAAATATCAAATGGTCTTCTGTAAAAATTAGGACTTCTTGTAATCCTCTAGTTTTTCATATTGTTTGCGGCTAGTTTTTAATGGCCTTGTAAATTGATTTTCATTCTAGAAAAAAAAACCAAAAATTGTAGTGTTCTAGGCTCTATCTCCTTCTCATAAAATTTCTATGTCTTCTACAACTTTCTTACCAGTTTTAGTGTTGCAGGGAGGTCAAAAATGTAAGGTGGTCTCTAAAGTGTCCCCTACAACTTTCCTCTAGTTCATGGGAGTTATCTAAAGCTTTGTCACATGTAACTTTTACATTCCTAGGAGAGGAGTTGGATGAGGTAATGGGAGGAAATGTCAATCCTTTACTAGGTTTAGTAAAGGTGCCTACTCCTTTGATTGACATTGTAGTGGAAAAGGAAGTGTGATGTAAGGGTATGTTATTTGGTAAGGAGTTTTAAAAAGTTATTAGTAAAAGAAGAAATAAAGTGAGTGGAGATTTTGGAATAAAATAGCAAAGCACTAAAAAGCCCTTGGAAAGATTTAATGAATGAACTACCTAAAAGGGGCATATAGAGAGTGAGATAGCTAAGGAGTGGAAAGTATAATGCAAAGGGAAGATAAGGGTGGGGAAGCAAAAGGAAAGAGAAGAGCTTAAAGCTTAGGTGGTCGAAAAGAGCTAGGTAAGGAAGTGGTTGAGGTGAGGTTAGGGGTTAGAGAGAGCCAAAGAAGTTTCTCTCTTATAATGTCTTAATAATCTTTCATAATCTTGATTTTGAATAACCATTGATCCAGAGTGATATTACAACTCTAATTCTTAAGCATATGTATATTTTTAATTATTGAAGTTATTAATGTTAAAGTTCTTAAATAGTTTATAAAAATTGTACCTTACATATAAAATTAAAGGAATGTTTAATTTAAAAAATTATATAAAATAATATGTTATTAACCTGTACCAATATTATATCATATCACAATTCAAACCAATACTAATTTTGATAAGATACTCTAACTAAATTTGAGTAACTGGAATAATATATTATGTTATAGATTTAAGATTAATAGATAAGATTACGTGACCTCTCTAAATCCTACATTTTAGTGGAAATTTTTATTATCAGATTGTTGTTTTTGTAGATATAAGATCGATGGGTAGAATATAAATAATAACCAATTGAGCGCCAACCACGCCCTTCAAATTTGTTTATACTAATCATCCAAGTGGTATCAAAGTTACAAAAGAGCAATTAAGTCATCATTACATTACCTTGGCAACTAATTAAAGGCAAAAACTGGCCTGGTTAATATTGTTAGGGCCAAGAAATTAATGGTTGTGAATATGTATCTTTAATACTAAAGAAGAAATGCAATTATTGGAATAGCTAATTTTAGGATGTATTATACTAAAAATACATAATGCAAAAGCCACAGGTATTTTCTATAATGCTCGACTCCTTCAACGTAACAAAAAACTGTTTTTTGGACTAAAGAAAGGGGCTATATGTACGACGATGGTCAACTTTGTTGTTTGATCATCTCAAAAACTTCCTTTCAGGTTTCACCTCCTGTCAGGAAATAAATAAACGATTAACTTTCTAAACCGCCACGCGATTAGATATAGGATGAGAAGAAAAATGACAAAAGGATTCGTTGCATGTATGGTTTTGTGTCTTTTGTGCGTGGAGATGGTTCAAGTTGCAGCACAATCTCCCTGCCTGGATAATTGTGATGCGAAATGCAACGAATCAAAGCATCCTCATCTTTGCAAGTTCTGGTGCCCCCCAAAATGTGCACTGGGTGCTGAAGGTAAAGATCAAAACCGCAAGTAAAGTGCCGTATCAACGAATGTAGTCACTCTTATTGAATAGAATTTTTTTTATTTCTTTTCTGCAGAAGCTATCGATGTTGTTGGAAGGAAAAATCGTCCCTTACTGACGACAGAGACGTGAAAGTTCAGCCAGTTTTCCTGCTCGTTGGACGGATTGGTTACTCCCGGATATGGTGGTTGAAAACATGACTTTGTTTTTATAAATATGACTTCAATGCTATAGGAATTTCCAGAAAGTATGCGTCAATGTTTCTGTTTCCAAGCATGTGTATTTCGGTTGGTCAAGGATCTCTACGGTTACGATATTTTAACCAAACAATACCATAACACTGATTCAACATATTATTTTGGAAATCCTAACCAGCAATCTTGCTTCGTGTTCAAAGGTTTTCTTTCTGAAGACTAAAATAATAATGAGAAACAAAATCTTGTTCTGGCTCCTTAAATCTTTTTGTTTTAAAAACTAAAGGATGTACCGTAGCAGAAAGTAGTAATCACTTCAGATTGTTGTTTCAGGTTTAAAATTCACATCACAATCTAAGAAACTGAAGAATCTGGTCACTCATATATAATGTCGTAATGTTAAAGACCTTTTTTGAATTTGTCATCTATAGCTTGGTCAATTTTTAAGTTGCTGCCACTAGTTTACAATCTTCCATTTTGCACTTTAAAATTTCATCCAAAATTTTTTTTTCTCGCTACTATTTAATCCACTACATTAAAAGGAGCTTTAGACAACCAACAAATGTGTGACTATAAGTGCAATTATTGTTGTTTTTTTTATTAAGGCAACATAATTCATACCGTTAAATAAAGTAGAATTACTATAGGGCTCTGTTTGGTTGACGGGAAAATAAAGTGAATTTAGAATATAATTTCTCAGAAAATAAATCTATAAAAATTAAAGATATTCATATGTTTGGATACTTATAAGAATTCCAATAGGAAAGTTGGGTGGATTCTTATTATAGTGTTTGGTATGTAACTGTATTTTATGAAATATAACTTAATTTTGACTTGTGTTTTCAATTATATCCCTACAAATCGAATTAAAAAATGTATGGCACTTCAAAATATGCACCTATATTTTCTTCCTCTAATCTATATGGAATATATGCATGACAACTAATATAAAAAAATGTATGGCACTTCAAAATCCTTCACAAAGTGTTTGCTTATCCACTCTTAATCATCATCTTTCTTAAAAAAACCAACAAATAGATTAGAATTATTCCAAAACAACTATGCTCATAAATAGGTTGATATATCTAAAGAACAAACAACCAACAACTTTACTGTAACCTCCATTTAATAAAGGCAAATTAATGGAATTCAACAACTAAAAACGCAATGATTCAATTCTTTTTGTAAAAAAAAGTCAAGAGTTCTAAACTTTTTAATCCACATTAGGTGCAATATATTTGCAAATGTAGAAAACAAGCAAAAATAATTTGCAATTAATCTCATTGGAAAAGACATTAAGATGAAAAACATTAAATTAAAGAACTTTGTCATTTGATATTCTCTATATTGATATATACAATTTGGAAGAGTAGAATATTTCATAAAAATTCATAAAAGATATGGAACCTAGGCTAGCCACAACTAATCACAAACTAAAAGCATTAAGGTTATATGGAAAAGAATAAATAAAGATAAGATACCTTTTATATATGGAGGCCCAGACATGAAATTCTTGAATGATTCTACCTTGAGGATAAGGGAATAACACCATAATGCTAATATAGTGAGAATGTGAACAACTCACATATATTTATGTTATATTAAAATACCTTAGCATCTTCCCAAACTTATCTTTATAAGTAGAACGATTTTAATGTCATTACTAGATTTTTGATCTATTTTATTCTATTGGTTAGCATTAAAATTTAGGATGTTAAATGTTATAAGTAAATGTAACTTTGATAGAGAACTACTAAGAGTGCAATGATAAAAAGCTTTAAGATAGTTATCAAACTCAAGAAAGAAACAAACAAAGTGCAAAATTTAACTTCATTGTTGACTACCATCCTAAGAATTATTTGTAGAGATTGAGTCCAAAGAAAAACAAGAACACTATTAACACAATTCCTAAAATCTAGGAATCACTACTAAAATATAATGTTAATTCAATTACTAAGTCAAAAACTACAATAAAGGAATATCTAACAAGGTAAGACTTGTACTTAAATAAACTTAGCCTAGTGACTAACTAAGGTGATATCTAGTGAAGAAGCAATTCTAAGTACCAAACATAAAGGAGACATGAAGAGAAAGCAAAAACTATGCTTAATCTATGACATTGTTTTGTTAAAAGTAATTTCCTTTTATTTGTTATCGTATATCTTAGTTTTCTTACTAGGCCATAAACTTCACATTATGACACAAGTTGGCAAACTATTGTAATTAGTTGCCCATGAAAAATGATCTACAAAATGTTTTATGCAACTTTTGATATATCATTCATTTTCCATCTGTGTTGGGCATATGATACTGAGAATTTGAAATTATGTAGATAATAAGTCTAATCAGATTGCCTTTATGACAAGGTATGTAATTTTATTTTTATATAGGTAGAACAATTATACAAAAAAATATGGCTTAAACTAAGATGGCAATTTGTAATAACATAATGCTATATTGAGTAAAGAAAAATAAGGCATATCTAACAAGCTCCCTTTTACTTCTTTTTGAATTCTTCCCAAGTAATTGTGTGTGAGGTTTTAAGGCTAGCCAAACAAGCAGCATGCCACTTTGGTGAATGAAAAGAACCATCCACTTGGGACTCTCTCATCTGAAATGTTACAAGCATAAAAGTTGCAAAGAAGAAGACAAGTAGGTATCATCCATACTATAAAGGTTACTAGATTACCTAATTGGATATCAGTCAGCAACAAAATTCTTGATATGGTTCAAGCCTTTCAATGATCAGCTAATCTAGTAAGAGTTGAAAATGTCAGGTAATAACTTACACCAGTATGCCGATATTTGTAGATTGCATCATGTTTTAGTGAGTAATTTGGTGTTTGTTTAGTTGTTAATTTGATTTTTTAGTGTGAGTTTAGGTTAGAATTGTGTTAGTTTGTTAAATATTTATGTTTTAAGTGTTTTATGGGTTAGAGCATGCTTTTGAGCTTTAATATTGTGTATTTTAGGTGACAAAAGCAGTAAGCCACGATCGTGACAGAAGCAGGTGCAAGGAGACACGATCGTGGCCCCCTCTACCACGTTAGAAGGCAAAACTCAAGGCCACGATCGTGGCACTATAAGCCATGATCATGTCCCCTTTCTGCCATGATCGTGATAGAAAGCTACCACGATCGTGGCTTGCGCGACAAAAATGTGGACAAACTTCTTGACTTGAGTTTTCGAGGGACTTTTAAGATCTTTTGGACCTGAAAAAAGCCCTAGGATTGTCCAAATTAAAAAAGCCTATACAGGTCATTATGATGAAACCCTAAAGGAGCTTAATTGCTGCCACTTTTGGAAAACCCTCAAGGAGAGAGAAAGAAGAGAGAGAAGCTTCACGGCTGCTGCTCTCCCGAGGCGTCCGGATCCCCATTCTATTGTGTATTTCTTTTATCTTGTTGTTCTTTTCTTTGAATATAAAGATGAATAAGAATATATGTATGGATTTGGGTTTGATTAAAATGTTTTAACTTTCCTTCAAGATTTGACCTTGATTTAATGTTAATTTAGTTATTATTGTGATTGGGATGTTGTGATTAATTATGGTATTTGCATATTTCGATAATAAGTCGAAAGGGTGAACCGAATAAAAATGATTAGATCGCATTAATGAGAGTTAGGCGATCTAATTAAGATTAGATTGTTTATTAGAGGGCTTAAGATCAAATTAGAATTGTAGGTTTCTTGTTAATTAAGAGATTGCAAATTCCAGAATTTAATTAGGGTTAATGAATTAGGGTGCGTGATTATAACTCGATAGAGAGTGACCCATAGAATCGACACCCCTTAACACATAAATGGCTAGGTTAGCATTAATGATAGGAAGAATCCCCTCTCCTATAATTTGGTAATTTTCCTTGATTGATTTCCATTATGAATTTTGTGTTGCTCAATTCTAATTCCTTTTTTTGTTAAATTCTTGAATTACATTCCCGCTAATCAAAGTCTCATGTTTAATTCTTGTTTAATTTTATTTTCGTTTTATAATTTTCTAGCTTTAGATAACCTAGGATTATATTAGTTCACCTTCCTTGTGGGATCGACCCTTCACTTACTACAAATCAAGAGTCACGCACTTGCAGTATTTAAGGGCTATAAATTGTAAGCTTGCAAATCAGACAACAAGTAATTGGTGTCGTTGCTGGGGAGGCGTAGGATTAGTTTAATTTTTTAGTTTGAGGACTAAGATACTAAAAAAATGTGACAAAATTTTTTGCGTGCAAGGTATATGACACATCAATTCGAACATCCCAAGATAAGAATGGGGAATCTCAAGAGTTGAACGCTAAAAAGAGATGGAAAGAACGATTATGTGGAAAATACATCATGGAGAGTAACGAACCCTTATGAACTTCATGAGGCCACAACTCAATGCTTATCATCGAGGGATTACACGACCACCAGTGCAAGCGAGTACATTCGAGATTGAACTATAGGTTAGCTAATGAGGATCCTAATGCTCATTTGGCTAGAGACTTTTGACACCTTACAATATATTGGGATATCGGAAGATGCTGTTAGGATAAGGCTCCTTCCCTTTACACTCAGGGACAGAGCCAACGTATGGTTGAATTCTCTCAACCCAACCAACGTCACAACTTTGGAGTAGCTAGTACAAGCTTTTCTAGATAAGAATCATCCTTTTTACTCCAAAATGAGGACTTGGAAGTAGAAGCCAACATGGATGTTGAAATGGGAGAGAGCTAATGGAAGCGGTAGCCACTTTGGAATCATTAGAAAACTCTCCAGAAAAGTATGATTTGGCTTTTATAAAACTATTGAAATCTCACCAAAAGGTGTTATCTTCTAATGTGCAGGCACTAGAATTGGAATTGAAGCCACTACCTACTCCCTACACACCTCAAATATGCTTATTTAGGAGATAAATAAACTCTTCTAGTCATCATTTTGGAAGAGTTGACTTTAAATCAAGAGGAGAGGCTGGTTCAAATGCTGAGAGAGCATAAGAAGGCCATTAGGTGGACTATTTCAGATATCTAAGGGATAAGCCCATCTATTTGCATACACCACATTTTATTGAAGGAGGAGGCAAAATCCACAAGGCAAGCTCAGCATAAACTGAATCCTCCAATGATGGAAGTTGTGAAGACAGAGCTACTGAAGCTTCTAGATGTTAGAGTTATCTACCTGATCTCCTATAATAAGTGGGAAGCCCTATCCAGGTGGTTCCAAAGAAGTCTGGAATCACCGTAGTGACAAATTAGGGAGGTGAGTTGTTTCCCACCTAAGTGCAAATTGGGTGGCGAGTATGTATTCATTATAGAAAGTTAAATTCTGTAACTTGTAAAGACCACTTTCCCCTTCCTTTTATTGATCAGATGCTTGAGAGATTGGCTGGCTATGACTATTGTTGCTTTCTAGATGGCTTTTCAGGTTATCTTTAAATCCCATTGCACTAGAAGATTAGGAGAAGACCACATTTACATGCCCCCTTGGTATATTCGCTTATTGAAGAATGCCATTTAGATTATGTAACACTTCCACCATGTTCCAAAGGTGTATGGTAAGCTTTTTTTTTTGAATATGTTGAGAAGATTAGTGAGGTATTCATAGATGATTTTAGTGTATATGGATCTTCTTCTGATGAATGTCTTGAGAATCATTCCATTATCCTGGAAAGATGGATAGAAACTAACTTGGTATTGAATTGAGAAAATGTCATTTTATGGTGGATCAAGGAATAATTTTAGGAAATGTTATTTCTGCTAGGGTTATTAAGGTAGACAAATCTAAGGTTAATCTTATTTCTTCTTTACCTTACCCCTCCATTATGAAGGAAGTGCGCTCTTTTCTTGGGCATGCAGGTTTTTATCGAAGATTCATTAAGGAATTTTCAAAGATAGCCGCACCACTATGCAAGCTCTTACAACAAGATCTCTCCTTTGAGTTTGATGAGAAGTGTAAGGAAGCATTTGACAAACTTAAAGAGCTTCTGACATCCTTACCGATAATTCAACCGCCAGATAGGAACCTCCCCTTTAAGATCATGTGTGATGTAAGCGATTATGCAATAGGGACAGTTCTAGGACAAAGAATGGGATAAGCTTTACATGCCATCTAATATGCTTCCAAGACTCTAAACCCAGCACAATTGAATTATTCAACTACTAAAAAAGAACTCTTATCTTTTGTTTTTGCTTTGGAAAAATTTTAATTGTATTTTCTTGGTGTTAAGGTTGTTGTTTATTCTGACCATATAGCTTTACAATACTTGCTTACGAAGAAGGAAGCAAAATTGAGCCTGATCAGATGGATTCTTCTCCTTTATGAATTCAACTTGGAGATTAGAGATAAGAAGGGAGCAGAAAACTTGGTGGCAGACCATCTCAGCCATTTTATAAAGGAAGAAGATGATATCCCTCTAAGAGAAATCTTTCCGAATGAGCAATTATTTTCCATCAATGCGACACCACCATGGTATGCAGACATTGTCAATTATTTAGTTACTAACGAATTACTTGTTGGTCTGTCAACAGCTCAGAGGGATAAGCTACGGAGGGAAGCGAAGTATTACGTATGGGATTTTTCGTATCTTTTGAGGCACTATGCAGATTAAGTTATCAGGAGGTGTGTACCAGAAAATGAAACATCCTTAATCTTAGCCTTCTGTCATTCATATGCATGCGAAGGCCATTTTGGAGTGAAATGAGCGACTCGTAAAAAGTTCTAAAGGGTGGCTTCTACTAGTCAGCATTATTCAAATATGTATATGCCTTCTACAAATCTTGTGATAGATATCAATGGTCAAGTAACCTGTCCCGTAAAGATCAATTGTCATAAACTCCTTTACTTTTTTAAGAAAATTTTAACGTTTAGGGCATTGAATTTATAGGATCTTTCCCTCCGTCTTTTGGCTTTACTTATATATTGTTTACTGTTGATTATGTTTCTAAATGGGTGAAAGCCAAAGCCACCAAATCTAACGATGCAAAGGTTGTTGCAAATTTTGTTAAGGCTAACATTCTTTCTGGGTTCGGGATACTGAAAGCAATCGTTAGCAACAGAGGAACCCACTTTTGTAATAGGGTGATGGAAGCAATGTTCAGAAAATATAGCATTATACACAAGGTTTCTATTGCTTATCGTCCCCAAACCAACGGGCGAGCTAAAGTCTCAAATCAAGAAATCAAGTTGATATTAGAAAAAAAAATCGTGCAACCCAAGAAGAAGGATTGGAGCGTAGAAGATGCACTACGAGCCTAAAGGACGGCTTATGAAACACCAATTGGGATGTCTCTGTATAGATTGGTGTTTAGGAAGCCATGTCATTTTCAGGTGGAATTACAACACAAGGCATATTGGGCTATCAGAAGATGTAATATGAATTTGATGATGCAAGTGTGCATAGGAAGTTGTAGCTTCAATAGTTAGAGGAGATGAGGAATGATTCCTATCAGAGCGCAGTGATATATAAGGAGAGGATAAAAACTTTTCATAACAAGATGATTTCAAGGAAAAGTTTCTCGGTGGGCCAGAAAGTGTTGCTATATCACTCCAAGCTCAAATTATTTCCAGGTAAGTTGTGTTCACGTTGGGTTGGCTCATTTGTTGTTACTTATGTCTTTCCTTTTAGTGCAATAGAGATACGGAGCCTAAAAATTGACAAGACATTCAGAGTGAATGTTCATTTTGTTGGCAGGGTTAGCAATCAACTCTGCCAATAGAATGAACAAGATTTTATTAGCTAAGAGATTATGGAGAATCTATTATGATAAAGAGATTCTTTGGGTGAAATGGGAGCATATGTTTCACATTAAACTAGGAAGCATTTGGGTAATCTCTCATAAATTTCGCATTAAACAAGGAAGCATTTGGGTAATCTCTCATAAATGTACTCATTCCTATATCTTTTAAGAAATCTTACTTAGTACGCCATTTATGCATACTCACATCAAGCATTATATCAAGGATGGGAAAAGTACAAAATTTTGGTTTGATAATTGGCATTTACTTAGCCCTTTACGTTACACTCATCATTTTCCAACTCTAAGAGTTGTAATCCCTGAGAATACTAAGATGTATAAACTTATTTGCAATAACAACTGGTATTGGCCTTTTTATACAACTAGAAGAATTAGACCAATAGTTGATTGTATGCCTAACTACTTACTAGATCAGATGCAACAGGATCAAGTCAGATGGATGTTGCACAGTTCACACAAGTTCACAGCTCAATCATGCAAACAATTACTACCTATACCACTCATCATATTTCCTTTTTACAAGCTAATTTGGGGTTCTAGTACTTCTTTGGCCCATTCATTTATTCTCAAGTTAGCAATTATCCAAAAGTTAGGAACTAGAGACATGATTAAATTTCATATTTCAGATAAGTTCTATCCATTATGTTATAGTGTTGATGAAATTGTAGATAATATATTCTTCAAATGTTGATATATAAATATGTTTTAGAGAAAATTTCTCAGTTTATTTGAGCTATAAGTTAGGAATTTTAGTTGGATAAAGTGTTTTTCTTGGATAAATGAATTGAAATGCAGAAGTAAAGAGGATCAGAAGTTCTTTAGAATAGGTTTTGCTATATTAGTCCACTTCATATGAAGGATGAGAAACACGAAGATATTTGCAAAAGTGGATCAATGCAACAAATTTAGGGATGTCAATTTTGGCTCAACTCAGCTTAATTTTGGCCCAGGTTGACCAGGCCACGGGTGGGTCGCGGGCTAAAAATGGTCGGTCCAACCAGGCCACAGGTTGGCTCGGCCTGTGGCCCAACCATTACTTCAAAAATGACGTCGGGCCAAAAATGGTCAGTCCGACCAGGCTACGGGTCGACTCGGCCTGTGGCCTAACCATTACTTCAAAAATGACATCTTTTTATTTTTTTTAAAATATATATATAAAGTGGGTCGGGTTGTGGTCAGGTCGTGGTCGGGTCAGGTCACGGGTTGATCTAAGTAGATCAGGCCCGACCCGACCCATTGGCATTCATAAACAAATTCGCATGGATGGAGTTCTTTCTCAAGGTTAGAATGAAAATTTTGGCTATTCCTCATCAACAACTCATTTCCAATAGATTCAGACAACAAATTCAAATTTAGATGGTGCAACTCAAATATTCTCAAATTATAGTTAGCTGATTTTGTACTTACTCCAATTGTTTGAGATAACTTTCACTTCTCTTTGTAATTTACACCATTTTGACTGGATATTTCACTTACTTTTCAAAAAAAAATTTGCAATCTTGAAAATAGTAGATAAAACCATGTGTTTTTATTTGACTTTGAAAGGTTATCAAAGTTTTGACTGTTCTCATGTTTCTGTAACGTTATACTATATTTTATTTTTTTAGAAAATAAATCGTTAAATCTCTAAACCAGATCCACCTTCATTAATACGATTTTCTCAATTGCAAACGGTAAGGATAAAGAAATGTTAAGGGATCAATCAAAATTACTTTTAACATGGATTGTCTCAATCAGAACAGACACATTATGGTTCTTAGAAATTCTCTATTTTTTTTGGATAAATCAGAGGAATATATTAGAAAGAAAAATATGTACAAAAAGTCCATTTACAAGTGCCCCAGGAAGCACAACAAGCGAATAAAAACAACGCGACACAAGCTAGGCAAGCTGAAACAAGGTAAGAAAGAAACCGACCGTCATAAAGAATTACACTAGGTGCTCTACAGAATCAAAGGATCTAATAACCAAGAGAAAGGAGACCAATGATCAATAGCCCAGAAGAATCAAACCATAGGAGAAGGCTGCTCATGGACTCCCCAGGCACAGAAATGGTCAAGGAAAATCGGGGATACTAAGGCAGGCAAACATTACCAAAGAATCCCGCATGCTGGAACCTAGACAAAAATGAACAAATAACCAGCAAAATAGAAAGCCTAAAAGTAAAAATAAAATTACCTCCTCTCGGTGTATAGACTGAGAAGTTCCCTAACGTAGGAGATCACTCGGAGAGACACTCTCTCCTCCACCATAGCCTCATTCTTGAAGGTTCTAGCATTGCGTTCGGTCCATATATGGTAAACTGTAACAGAAAGCAAAAGGGGGAAATGGGTGAAGGTAGGTTCATGTGGTTTGGGAAATTCTTTATTGTATACATAATTACAAAAGTTAAAATGAATATTAATGTCAAAATAAATAGTTATCTTCCTTTTCTTTTTAAATCTAAACAACGTAAATTGGATCAAATATATATAAAAAATAATACTAGAAGTAAACAGTAATAAATTTCCGATACCACATACATAGTAAAAATATAAAAAATAAATAACTAAGAAAATTACTTCTAACTTGAAGTTGTTTAAAATGAATATAAATGAACAGGTTTTTGAGGAAGAGCTAACTAAACTAGAAATTTGGCTTTTACCAAAATGTTAAGTAAACTTCAAAACAAATTAAATTCCGGAAAAATATAACTAAAGGTGGAAAAGAAATTAATTATGAGAATTGTAATGATAATTTCCAAAGGAACATATACTTAAATAATTTTGAAAAGTAACATATACTTGAAATTGGTCGTGAGACATATTGTTATTTATGATTTAACTAATTAATTACAACTCTATATGATAAACAATTTTATCATATAGACTTGTAATAGTTGAAGAGTTCGTAGATGCCCATTTCCTAGTGATCATCAACCAGTAGTAATACTTCTATTAGAAAAGCATGAGTCATACATCTTTTTTGTACCTTAGTCTACTGTTGGAGGAATATAAGGTTATGGCTGCTTGGTAAGGTCTTGGAGCAAACTAAAGTTTCACTCCCGTTTCCTGATTGAATAAAGCTGCTCAAATCAAAATAACACAGTGAGAGCTCCTTAATTGTTGCGAGAAGATGGGACTGAAAAAAGGACCTTGGACTCCTAGAGAAGATCAGATTTTGGTTTCTCACATTCAACGTTTTGGTCGTGGCAATTGGCAAGCCCTCCCTAAATAAGCCAGTAACTAACGCATATGCAGTTGAAAAACCCAGTTTGGAATCACTATTGGGAAACCGGGTCAGAATCCGATTCCGACCGTAGCGGAATATTTACAAAACTATTTCATAACCTTTGATTTACAGAAAACCAAAATCTCTTTAATTCTATAAAATGATTAACACAAATCATAATAAAGTGGAAACTTAATTCGTACCTTATTCTGAAGCTTAATCTTTATCTTGTTATATTCCTCGAATAATTTTTGAAATCAATTCGTCTCAACCACTATAACCGCATGTGTCCAGCCTCTAACGATATCTACAGAATATGTTGAGAGAACTCTGTTAAGCAAGAAGTGCTAGCATCGTAAAGCTTAAGCCTATTTATAATAAGCTTTAAACATTTTGGTAATTTAATTGAAATTAAATTATAATTTCAATAATCTTTAATTAGAATTACAATTAATTCTAATTAAATACCAATTATGCTCAAATTAAATTCAATATCTCATATTAATCCTTATTTATTAAATATCGTATATTTAATCATAAAGTTTCTCAAATTTTACAATCAAATCCAACTTGATTAAATTAACTTTGCTCTCTTCAACCCGTTCTTTATGTGAGACCCATTAGGTTTCTAAATATGTTGACAATTATTATAAATTTTAATTATAATTCATAACTAGAAATTAGAATTAGATAAATTAAAACTCATTTTAATTTATCTTTAATTCTCCAATTAAACAATTTATAATCATAAATCAAGATTGGCATCTAGCAATACATCATGACTACCCAAATATTTAGGAATGTTAAAGTGGTTTTTACTAACCTTTCCGTGCATGATTTTTCTGTATAATTTAATCCTTTCATCAACCAATGTTCCGATTAGACATAGAGAATGGAATTAATTTCTACTCTATTTTTAGTCCAATCATATTAGTTCTCTGGCATTAACTATTGATTCAATTAATGATATTTATAAACTATTTACGAAACGTCATTTCACCTTGGCCAAGGATTTCTCGAATCAATGCTAATTGAGAACAACAGAACATTCTCCCTAATTACTTTAGGGTGATGAATCCTATCTTGATCACACAACTATCTCTATATAATTCATGCTATATCCAATGATTACCGATTGAATAACCCATGATTAAATAGGTCATAAATAGTATCAAAACATAACAATCCCTGTACAAGAAACTTTGGTGTTCTTAAGCCAAAGGATCACTTATACAATTATCACAATGAGAATTCCACAGACATACAAGTAATGTTCCAAATAGATTTCTCATATTGGGTTTATTCAGTGAACTTGTTCTCTATTAAGTACCCACACCTTTGTTTAAGTATCTCTATACTTTAGCTTATGAAATCAACTACTTCCTTTATAAGGAAAATCAAAACGTGTGCTAGTCTTTTTATGTATGTCCAATCTTAATAGAACAATAACTAGGAATATTTAGGAATAATATATAAATGCAATATGAATATCATAATTATAATCTCATTATAATTTGATTTGCAATGTACAATTATCCTATGAACTTTATCATATACATCTAAACATATACAAGATAAAGAATACTTTTAAATAATTTGTCACTAAACTACAACCAAAGCGATTGGTTGTAGGATATAAACCAACAATC
>JANKOE010000005.1:39217780-39240526 GCA_026284465.1 Erythroxylum citrifolium
GGTTTGTTAAAAGTAAAGGAAAGTGATTGATGATAGTATGAAGGAAAAAGGAAAGAAAAAGGATAAATTCAAAAAGATGAAAAAAAAATTATAGCGGAATTTTCGGATTAGTCTAAGGTTTCCACCGCGAATTCGGGTTCCAGTTGGTTTTCATAAAGAGGTTGGATTTCGGAAACGGGATCCAACAGGTTCACTCAATCTTTAGTAACCCTCAAACTCAGTATACTAGTTAACTTAGAGCTCACTTCAATTCTAGCCCAACGTTATATGTTGTTCTCTTGATGCCCTTAGTCTTTTATTTTTTGTTTGTTCTTCTGACTTCCCAAACTACTCTCTCATTATAGTATACTACACCAGTAAGCTCTTTATTTTTAGTTCATTTTATTGATGGCCTTAGTGAGGACGTCAGGGCTACGTAATGTGAAAATCGAAGTGGGAGGACCTCGAGAGAATAAAATGAAAACGAAGGAAAATTTGAAATTAAAATGTAAGATTATCGAGGTTGAATAATCTGATTTAGGTCATTTTTAAACAACGACTTCATTTTCATTATGTGTTTAAATGATGTCGTTTCATTAATATTCATTTTTTATGTTAATTTTGGCCGATGTGTATTAATAGTTAAGGCTTCT
This sequence comes from Erythroxylum citrifolium, assembly GCA_026284465.1. Classification (NCBI taxonomy): domain Eukaryota; kingdom Viridiplantae; phylum Streptophyta; class Magnoliopsida; order Malpighiales; family Erythroxylaceae; genus Erythroxylum; species Erythroxylum citrifolium. The sequence goes on from JANKOE010000005.1 coordinate 39,218,413, forward strand.
GAAACATATAGCAAGTCATGCCAACAAACTTAACGGAAACACTAACGTCAGGCTAAAATTGAAAAAAATTGAAAATTTGAGCATTTTATTGATACTTTTTGAAGTTCGGGCTAAAATTGAAAAAAAAATGAAATTTTGAGCATTTTATTGCTACTTTTTAAAGTTTGGGTTATAATTAAAATTTTGACGAAAGTTTAGGTTTTTTTTAGTAATTAACCCTAAATTTTTCTTATATTTTATTTCAAGGATAGTTGGGAATTGTCTTAGGCTTCTCATATATCCCCTTACTTAAAACCATAAAGTGAATTAGTAGAGTAAATTCTTTACTCTCCTTTTTACAAGTTTCTTTGACTTGCCAGGCTTGGACATAATGTTGGATTCAATCCTCTGGCTATGGTAGCTTCCTTATCTTACCAATAAGCCTTTGACTAATGACCTATTTATTAGTTCAGGCATCCCTGAAAAACCCCTAGTTGCATTTCGTCCCTAAAAGCTTAAGGTCTCCCTTTATAGGACATTTGATCCTATAGCCTAATCAATGATATTTTCCTACAGATAAAAGTCACATCATAGGTTGTAAAAGGCTGATATCTGATTCTAAATTTTAGAGGAGAAACTACATTTGAAAAATAAATCGTCTATAGCTTCATCCTTGTCTTTACAGATCACACAGGGTCTACCTAAGGGAATTCTAGAGCTTTTGTACATAATCTATAATTTATTGCAAACTAAAGGATGAATGATGTGCTAGGGATATTTTTTTCTAAACCAACTTGTTCCATAAGACCTTTCCTTATGATCCCATTAGTAACTCCTTACAAGACTAGTTTGAGAATAGTATCCTCTTTAAAGCGGCTAAGGGAATAGGTAGAAGGTTTTCTAGTACTAGATCAAAACCCCTTGAAACATGAATTAGTTAGCTCCATATATCCTCTTATATGATTGCCTCAATGTTAGTGCTGATAAGAGTACAATGAGTGAATCAAAAATTTAAAGTTTATATAAAAGACATAAATTGTTCCAATTGACAAACCAATGGGAAGTACCATTCCATTCCCAATTTTATATTTGAATTGTAGCTCTCTAAGTCCTTTATCAGTAAATTCTATCTAAGGGTCTATGAGGTATTTGCTTTTTTTACTACACATATCTCTCACCTTTTAAGAACTGTTTATGAAGCCATTCAACCCAAGGTTACTCCTTATCCGTGCAAATCTTTTGTAGGCTTTTCATCAAGAATACATATCTCAAGGTTCTAATAGAGTTAATTTTAAGACCCTAACCGTCCTTGGCCAAATAGAGTTCAATCCATTTAACTATAGTTACCTTACCTTTCTCCTAGAGCCCTAACCATGGGAATTTCCTAATTAGCTTTTTAATAGACCTCATTTTCTCCTTTAAGGTAGCAATATGAGGAACCAATAAATATGAAGATTAATCAAAATGGAGTTGATGAGTTTTAGTTTGCCTCTATAGGAAAAGGCCCTATTGCATCAGCTTCCTAGGCTTTCGTGAATAGATTTATGAGAGTTATGTATTCCTTGTAGTGATAGTAATCCCTAATTATTTAGAAGGACGATGTTTGTGCTTGAAACCTTTAGTAATTTCTAAGAGCTTCTCTGTTGCTCTAGTTCCTGTTGATATATAAAAGTTACTTTTAAAAGGATTGCATCTCAACATTGAAATTTCTTTGAAATGATCCAAGGATTTGGTAAGAACCTTCATGGATTCCTTTGTATCCCCATATAGTAATAGATGATCATATACAAAAGAAAGGTTTAAAATGCCAATTTTGTTACATCTATAATGATATTTAAAATTGGATTCCCTGGAACCAATTTTATAAGCTTTGGTTGGAGTATGATAAAAGTTATAAGCTTTGGTTGGAGTATGATAAAAGTTAAGGGGATTGTAAAAGTGAGCAAAATTATGTGGAAAGTTAGACATGTAAAGGATAGTTTATCAAGCACCTATCAAGCTTTTTTTAAAGAAATCAGGTATCACTTTGCTTATTATTCCAAGTAAAGTAGTTATTTGTGAACCTTAGTTCTATTATAGCTCCACAACTAATAAATTTACAGAAATCATTGTTACAACTCTTCAATTTGGATCTTCCATTCACCTCTTAGGCAAGTAAAGTACAGTTAAAAACACTTTATAAAACCAAAGAGGATCCAACCTACAGAAAAGTTAGATCATCCTAAAGATACTTTCTCTAAAACTCTGGATTAGTAGGATATATACCATAGTAATATTTAAGAACAAATGAGAATGGATTAGGATAACTTGGCAATTGAGGTATTAATCAAAACAGCTCTAATGATGTTGGTAGAAAAGATTAGGGTCAAAATAGACAATGATGCAGCCATTATTGTGAGATTACATAATGTGATCCGCTTATTATCCAAAAACCATAGTCCCCTTTGGAATTGAGAACTCTTTATTTTGGTTTCAATTAAACCAATAAAACTTGACTTTTTAAAAGTTAAGAAGTCCTTCAACACTTGCCTATTTAGGTTATTTAAGCCCCAAATTTTTTAAGTAATAATGTTCATCATTAAGAAAGGAAGCTATTATGCCCTTTCCTCTTAGATTTACAGTTAGGTTTCTTCTTAATGGCACATGAAGATTCTTTATTCAATATAACAATAGGGGTTTCCAAAGTAGTATTGGAAGCAATCATTAGAGTAGGATTCTTTGATAGGCTAACTTATGAGGATTAAACTAGGGAATCTATAGACTGCTTTCATTTAAGAGTACTCTCCCTAATCTATAATTGCACCTCTATCAATGAATTTCCTTTCCCATGAGACTTAGTAATTCCTTCATTATCTACTCAATATTTTTGAGTTTATAGTTACATTAATGCAATTTGTTATTTTAATGAAAATTATTGTTTAGAAATTAAGATTCGCTCTTGATTTTCATAAACATTTATTTTTTTACAAGTTCTTTTTTATCCATTCGAGGCAAATGTTAATTAATTGTTTTTTTTTGGTTGGGTTCAATTATAAGTATATAGATATAGGCTAAGTTTGTATTAAATTTGCATCAAGTCATTTCTTTTAGTTAATTTATTTTTGTTTTTAAGTTAAGTTAAATTATGTTAAGTATAGAGATGGGCTAAGTTTGTATTAAATATATTACATCAAATCATTTCTTTTTAAGGACCATAACTTGGTAATTGTTGCCTTAAAATACGAGGATAAGTCAAGCTTATTATTACTATATTCAATCATTATTATATCAAAGTTTAAGAAAGGATCCTAAAGAATAAAATAAGTCAAATTGGGCTTGACACATTCTTCTTGTAATCTATTGTTATCAGAGCTAAAAAATATTAAAAAATTTCTAATTTCATATTTATCTTTAGGCTCATTGTTTTAAAATTAAATACTCTTAATCAAATTGGACCTAAGTCCTAGGTTCTCAAAAACCTTACTTTAGGCCTTCAAAATTTATAAAAGAAGCTAAGGTTGGACCCAAATCTCTAATAACCCAATTCAAATCCTTAAGTTAAATTTTTTTAAAAAAATTGATTACATGAATATATTTCTGCTTGCAAATGGTCTTATATGATTAATACTTGGCCCAATTAAGGATAAAAGTGAGAGGAACAAGAGATCACACATATAAAAATAAACGCTTAAACAAAAGTAGTAATGGAAAAGGAATAAGAAATCCAATTGCCGGAATTCTTCAAAAGCACAAGTTTTGATAACTATTTTTTATTTAGCTCAATGATGGGTTAAGAGCACAATTTCTCTAGGTCCAAAAGCTAGATAGAATAAAATTATTTTTTTAAAAAGCCTTTAATCACATAAGGCCTATCGTTTTAAATTTTTGAGTTCAATTTAAGCCACCTAGTTTAACCTATTATATTTTGTCAAACTCATTTCAGCTTTATTAAACACCATTGGTTTAAATTTTCTATATTTTAGATGTATTTCTATATTATAGTGTATCAAAATTTTTAAAATCAACCTAATTTATTCGTATTAGTCTTTTTTAGTTTTGAAAATTGAGAGTCTCTCTTTCATCCAAGAACATAATTCTTTATTTTAATAAATAAAGTTCATCTTTTATTCAACAAATATTTCTAAATCCAATTGAATTATTTTGTTTACTATAAAATCGTTTCATTTTAAAACGAGACAAATTAAAGGAGGCTGGTATAAACGACAACTTGAGAGAGGTATGGCTTAGATGATTCGGACATGTTAAGAGTAAACACATTGACGCTTTAGTGAGAAGATGCGAGAAAATAATATTTAGAGACTATAAGAGGTAAAAAGGAAGACCTAAAAATAACTGGGGGGGAGTGATCAAGAATGATATGGATAGGTTGGATCTTATCAAGGACTTAGCTTGCATTAGGAAATTTTGGCGTACTAGGATAGGGTTAAAGGTCTATCTTAAAAGAGGACATTCACTTTCTTGTAGGTGACAATAACCTATGTCCTTTGCATTTATTGTTTAGTATGTACCTTCTAGGGTGTATGACTTAGTTTGGTTCCTATGTAGCGTAATTAAGGTTTTGACAGGCCTGGTTAGAGTTATTCCTATGCGGGTATTTCGTGGTTAGTACAGGTCTCTTCTGGTATGTAATTCTCTTAACGTTTATTACTAATCTTAGACATGTTCTACATGGATGTTATTTTGTGCTATATTTATTACTCTTGCTCGTTATTTTTTAATGTTACGATTATTGTTTCTCTTTATTATTTATTTGTATTGTGTTGTATTTTTGTATTTAGTTATGTTTCTTACCTTTTATGTTCATTTGATGTATTTATTTATTTTACTTTTATTTCTTAGAAATGTATGCACATCCATTTATAATTTTCTAAGATCTTAATGACACATTGCATTTGGGTCTATCGAAAACAGTCTCTCTACTAGGTAGGGGTAAGGCTGCATACTATCAGACCTCCCCAGACTCTCCACCTTAGCAGGACTTCAATTGGGTGTTGATGATGATGACGAAACTCGTTTCATTTTAATTCTTTTTAGCGTTCTTAATGAAAACCAACAGATTTCTGTTATACAAAAAGATTTAGAGATTATTCTCAATGAACAATCATTATCAATGAAATGAGTTCTTTTTTATTTCTAAAAGATAGATATTTTTATGAAGCAAAGTCAAATCCTAATGCCTCTTATACCTTAACACAAATTATTAACTAAAGGGATCAAATGAGAGGTGCACTAAAGTTTACCATAAGTAAAGAGAAGAGGACTTTTCTAGTAAGACCATTTCCACTTCTGGTCCTTTTTTAATTTCTTTTTTTAGAGCATTAACTAAAGTACTTAGTGTATATTTCATGATAAACGATAATTACTAACACAACATCTACATGATGCCACTTCAACCACATCTAGCTTACCGATGCATTATGCTTCTTTGATAACTTGACATATAAAGGAACACCCCCATGTTTCATGATAGTGCATTCACCTTCTTTGATAACTTGGCACACGAAGGAATATGCCCCAAACATATTGCTATATTTAGTAACACGATGTAAATATGAACCTATATTATTAACCCATATTAGTACTGTTTGATTACAGAAAAGAAGCTAAGGGAGCAGCAACGTAAGATAAGATCAGCATTGTCCTATATTAGTTCTATATTACTCAAAATTTGAGGATTTCTTAAGATAAAAAGAGAGACACGGTGAAACAAGAGAGAGCTATCTATAAGGACTAGAATTAGTCATAAAGTGATGCTTGGATTCAAGGAATGTCAAAAGAAGAATGTCAAAAGAAAAAAAGACAGACAAAGGAGATTAAATAACACATCAAGAATGAGTCAATCTTAAAGAAAAGCAAGAAATCAATCAAGAACATAAAGATTCAAGATTCATGAGAGCCCATTCTTATTTTTTGTGTTCTTTTTTAATTTATTATAAGTTTTCTTTGTTTTAGTATAAGCTTAGTAGGATATAGATCTAGGTGGGATAAACCATAGACTTATTGTTTTAAATTGATTCTTAGATTTAATTCAAGATTTTAGTTTTCCTAATAATTATTTATGTGTGCTTATTGTGCTAAATTGAAGTAACAAACATAGAAGATTTGAAGTAGTGAATGCAAAAGATTCGTATGTATGATTAGAACAAAGCATGAACATTAAGAGTTGAATGGAACCCTAAAATTGGGGTCATAGAACTTTTTTTTTAGAAATTAAAAAATATTGATTAAAGATAAAAGAAGAATAAAAAATTTGGGGAGACAAAAGCCTTACCCATTAACCAAAACAACAATGTTACACCCAAATAACAAGTACCCCAAAATGACAACGTTCTATGTACAGATTAAAACCCTCGTTAGACCAAAATGAGAAAACAAAATCCCAATCTTCACAATCCTCCTTCGAACTTTTTCATATTAGGGTTGCAGTATTTGCGATCTCCACCCTTTTGAGGCGTTGTGAATGAGCTTAGAGACAGATGACCAAGCAATTAGGTTTCTGCCTAGTCATTGTAGCATGAACGCTCCAACCTATCCTTTGGCGATTAAAAGGTAAGTCAAATCATTCATAAACCCATTTCTCTCTTCTTCATATTTCACCCTTAATCTGACCGATGCAAGTTGATTTAACTTCCCTTCTTGTCTCTTTATATTTTAGGACATTGGTTGGGCGTCCCAAACATCGTTCTCAAGCCCCAATGGCATCTCGTTTTCGTCAGCTGAACACTATCTAGGGAACTTTTCTATGTTAGAGTGAACACTATCAAGGGAATTCATAAAATAAATTAAGAAGGTAAGTATCTCTTCCGCCTGTAGCTCCTTCTTAATTGACCCGTAATTTCTTTCCTATAACTGATTTTGTATTAGATGTTGTGTTTTCGGTGTCTTTGTTAAAGGGACTTGATTCCTTGTTTGGCTTATATGCAGTTTTTTTTCTCCTTTAATACAAAGTTTTACTTTTTTAAAAATTGTAATATTTCACTAGAACTAATATGGTTGAGCATAATCCAATATATATATATATATATAATGCGCTTAGAGGTCTTTTGAAGTGCAAGAAATTTAAAAGTTAATGGTTGAGATAATAGAATAGACTTGTTTTTAATATTAGAACATATTATGATTAACATAAATAATATTGTATGTTTAATTGTATAACTTTTTATATTATTTTGATATAAGAATTTCTAATACTTCAGCTTTGAATAATAATATGATATTAGAAAAGGAAAATTGTGGCATCTCTTCTCTCGATATCTATGTTATATGTTGTCTTTCTCATTATAAATTAACAGTCCTGGGATGATGAAAAACAGAGAGATATTTTAATACAGCAAAGCAATGAAATTCAGTACAACTGAATTCTTGTCCTAAAATCATCTGGCACCTATTCACTAATAGTTATAGTTAAGAAAAAGATTAAATCTCTTACCAGACGATTTTAGGACAAGAATTAACATGGAGGATTTGGCGCCGATAAATTAAAAGCACGGTTCTCTTCTTTCTGCCGAAGTTTAGTCCTCGCGAGTCGGGTCTGCTGTAGAATGGGACAAGATGGACTCCACTCCACGTGTGGGTATTGTATTTATTTAAGCAAGGCAAAAAGAATTCAAAATAACGTGGGAGCCACACGTATTTGAAGACTTGATGTGGCCTACTATCAGGAAGTGGCGTCGTCTGATGTTCTTTTCTTTTTTTTCTTTCTTGGGGGAGAGTGGGCCGTTGCAATGTGATTACTTTGATGGATGTGGTTCCAATTTAAATCAAACAGTATTTTTCAGCTCTGACTGAAATTGATGGGCTAAAAAAGAAATGTCGTCTGACTGAGAGGGAAGATAGCCTAATCTCATGCGGTATCGTTAACTTTCACAATCTCTCAAGCTCAACTTTGGTCAACTTTCAATGTCCATCAATCAGCTTACGTACATTTATTGTTTTTCGTGTCTCTTAAAGGCATAGTATTAGTGCCACTTTCAATTTCTTTTTTCTCGTTTTCTTTCTCTGCTTTAATTACAACCCCAGTCCCAGCAATTCACAGGATCTAGTGTGACATATTTGTGCGTCTCCAAAGAATACTTGGAGAGATGTTGAAACAATATCTGAAACATATTTTTGATATCTTCTTTATATTTTAGTCATTGTATTTTTATCAAAACCTTTTGGCCAGAGCTTGATTTATTTTACTATAGTTTTGTGAGAATTAAATTGTTTTGTTCCAATGCATGAAAAATTTGATCTTAAGCATACGATAAATTCATTCAACCAAAATCCATGTGTGGCTATTTACTTGGACGTGGATACATAGTTACATCGAAATCAAGACAACTCTGTGGACACCACGAACCTGTAAGATCTTTCTCACTTGCAACGTGTCAACGCTTGATGCAACCTGGCAACCCAGGATTATCTCCGTGTCTTTGCAGCAGATCCTAACAAACCCAAAACGAGGAAATTGTGGGATGAGACACGTGGCAAATATATGGAAGTTCTGTTGTCCCCGTCGGAATAATATTTATTTCCTGCAAGATTCAACCGCCTGTGGGTCCCACCTTACAAAAACATATTCTCTTGAGTCTTTATTTCTGCTTTCCACTGATGGATCCGTGGAATGTAGTGGTACCCTTTCCCACAAATCCTTTCTTTATAAACAAATCCTTTCTTTATAAATTCAATTTTAAAATTATAAATTATACAAATTTTAAATCCTAAATTTTATTATATATAAAGTTAATTTATTTTTCTTCGCATTGTATCTATCAAAAAAGTACTTCTTCAAAAATTAGAATATATGTGTTTTTTAGTTTATAATAACTTTTCAAGGCATAATTGATAATCTCTTGGTGCTACAAGACTCTCTCTCTCTCTCTATATATATATACATATGGCTTTCTTCCAGAATGAATTCTTCACTTTCCTTAAAGGTTCAGCAGTTACCCCAATATGAAAGGGTATCATCTAACCAAAGTAAGATACCTAGGGAACTACCTGTCCAAGCTTGAACCTGCCTATATAATGGAATGGATAACAACTTTATAGTTGAAGTGAAATATTGGACATCTTCAAATTAAATCAAAATGCTTTTTAGATGGGAAAGAAGATAAACAGATGATAAAGAAAGGGAATAGGGAGCATGACAAGATGGGTTACTTGCGGATTAATTTCACCACCTTTTAGTTTCTTAACCATAAAATGGCCATTGGATATTACATGATAAAAATTTGTCACTGCTCTTTACCTACTACACCAAAAGACCTACTCTTTAAAGAATGGCTAAGAGCCGAAGCTGACAACTTTATGACCTCTCTTGAAATGATCAGAAAACACAAAATATTGACGGAGGGAGAGCGCATTTGTTGTTTCATTGACCGTCAACGCTTAATTTACTTCATAATTATATTTGACTTGATAAACAAGTGACACCAATAGTTTATCTTCTGAGTGGAAAGAATCTTACAAAATCACCAGGGCAGACCATATCAGAAATGATACAGGACCTGCACTGCACCACACCACACCACTCTGCATACAATACAACCAAAGTTGAGTAGACAACAGAAGATGACTATTTCCCTTATCCTGAGCAAAGGGAACAGATCCTCTGGTTTCTGTTTTGATCTGGTCCTTGAACAAATGTTTCTCATCTTTAGTTTTTCAAAGAAAAACGAAAAGCGTTTCAGAGACTTTGTCCCTCTCTCTCTTTTCCAGGGATCTTGTCTGTGACTCACCTAGCTGCCATTATTGTTTCACTGGCCACCTAAAAAAATACACATGTTTCGCAGGAAACCAGAAACTGATTCTGTTTGTATTCCCGGACAGACAAGTGGGAACAGCCCCTGATTCTACCTTATCCGGCCTGTCCACTCCGAAACAAAAGTTTCTGCCTTATCAACAGTTGTTGTGTCATCAAATCAATTCCAGACCGCCACGGCAAGAATTGGGTCCAAGTGACACCCGTAGACTTTACTTTTTATTTTATTTAATATTAGTGACATTTGAACATTTATGTAATAGTTGCGGACTATAAATAATTTGCCCTTGCGTTGCGTACCTAATAACTGAGGCTTTAAAATGTTCAGCCCACTTATGCTCCACAAACCAAGTAACTTTGATTTGTACCCAAATCTCGGGTGGTTCTGCAATTGTTGCCTTGCTTCCAATCATAAATTTCTTCTTTTGTGCTGTCAATAAAGAACCAAACACGCATAGAACACGGATTCGTGTGGAACATTAACATAATTTGTGCGTTAGTGGTATATCTCACGTTTAATTGACTTGCTAGATTAGTACTAGCATGAATTAGGGTATGTATGGTTGGACTACTTCACTAGCCTTCAACTTATTTTTGTAAAAGGGAAACGATGTCTTGGAGGTGAGACGAAAAGCGCCTGAACTGAATACGTGTTTCGACAACACGTGTACCGTATTTAATTTAAATAGACTCAACGTCCCTTTACATTTAATGGAAATTCTTAGTAACTCTTCTTTTAATTGGTTACATTGTCAATAATAATAATCAAGGAAGGCGAAATGTAGGTAGCTTTTAATAGAGAAAAGTTGGTGCGTTACGAACCAACTTATTCTGAGACTAGCTCGATTCGGTCCCACTCCATGTTGCTGTAGGTGTAGGGACAAAAAAGTTGGGTCGCTTTATGTTGGATGACAAAAAAGGATGGAAGTTGAAAGTGGGTTTTGCTTTCTCTAATTATTGCCGTTTTAGTACTGCGCATAGCCCATGAGACTCAAGTGAGCAGGATTCCTGCCTACAATTAAGAATAGAAATCCCATGAAATCAAATTATCCATTTTCAATCTTTGCAGCGAGAGGAAATTTAAAATTAAAATGAAAAGCCGAAGAAGCTTTCTTTGGAACAAGAACTGTTTTTGTACATTAAGCTCTGGAACATTAGAAGATGGGTTAATCACTTTTTCCTAAGATAAGATGATCACAAAAACAGTTCTTTTGAGCGGGCCTCCATCTAAATCTACCAATTGAGAACAATACGACAAATCAAGTAGTTCCTCAATCATGCATTTTTTCACCTCAATTCTTTTTGCCCCATTGCTTGTGACCAGGAACCCATTTTGGACACTTGGGACTGAAATAGCTTGACACAACCCTGGAGTTCAAGAGCTCCACAATTGGTGCAAACTTCACACATCTTGGAGTCTTGTACTGGTTTATTGATGCCCCTAAGCTAATGGCATAGTCCATGAGCTTGTCAAATGTCCCTGGTTCAACGATCTTCACCTCAAGTGGCCCAATGGACTTGTCAGAGACACGCCCTTGGCGATACACACTGTTAAGCGACTCTTCAATGGTCAAGCAACAATCTTCGAAAACTGAGGGAGGAATTGGGGTTGAGCCATTGATACTAAGTTCCCAAAATAGCACATAATGGCCTGGAATTGTTGTGGTCTCTGCATAGCTGGTGTACTCTACCAGCGTTGCATCAAACGGAACCAAATGGTTCACAGCATTCTTGACTGCATTTTGTAACTCAACCTCGTCAGTTTTGTCTGAATCAATACTCAAAACCACATTTTTCCTGCATATGAACTTGAACTGTGGTGCTTTATTCTCGAATCCAGCCACTTGCAGCACATCACCAACTCTATAGCGGTACAGGCCTGCAATACCAAATTACCGATAGTTATTCAAGTAAAACTACAGCTAGCTAGGTGAAAAGTTAAAAAACTGAGGAGCGTTGAATATGAGGTAAATATGCACACCAGCATAAGTGGTAACGACGAGCTCGTACTCTTGACCAAGTTTGACGTCAGCGAGATCAACAAGCTCCTGTTGCTCCTTCTCATTAAGTGATTTTGGGATGGAAATTGAGTTAGTGAGTCCATAGTTTCTGTGGACAGGCAAGAACTCGAAATAGGCCATGCTAGGAATGAGGGTATACGACACTTCACTAGGCTTGCAAAGAGGATTGAGATTGACACCAAAATAGCACTCAGAGGAGGCATACATAGTGCAAACTAAAGGCAGGCCATTGCTATAGTAATCAAGGATTGGAATATATTGTGACATGGTCCCAGTCACAATAACATCCACATACTTTGTGTTAGGCCAGAGTCTCGCTATGATCCCTCGCCAACAATCTTTACTACATTCGGCCTCAATAAAATCAGCAAGTTGTGGATCAGGCTTAAGAAATCTAATAACAGCTTCTCTCACAGAAGGATCGGTGATTTGGGAGTCAATTGTACCGGTTCTAATGTCAAAGCAGAGAAGTTTCCAATGCTTTTCCAGAAACCGGATTGCCCTAATGAAACCTGAAGCGAAAACAGCACCAACACGGAGGACTTCTTTGTGTTGGCAAAGGCCACAGAGCAATTGGGAGTACATGGACTGGTAGGAGTCGGGGCAAAGAATGGTTTCGTTAGGGCTAGTGTAGTTAGTGTAAGGGTCATAAGGTCTTTCCTTGAAATGAGGGCTTTTATAGTAGCTGGTGAGGACTGGTCTAGCCAGAAGGCCACCAGGAGTCTTAGCCTCAGATTTAATGAACAAAAAGTACATTCCTTTGCCTTTTTCTAATCCAGGCAGAAACTGGCTCATAACAGGCATCAGTAGGCTATAGAGCAGTGACCTCCTTCCCAGTTCCTCTTCAATTGTTGGCATCAATTTTCTCTCCCCTCCTGATGTCCCGGAGCTGAAATATTAACAGCCCATTTAGTGAAAACATCCACGAACAGTAGTAGAAAAGAAAAACTCAAAAATGAGGCAGACATTGGAAGTTATCCCCTTTTAAAACAAACTAAATGGAGGAAGCCATAAACAAGAATAGACAGTAGACAACGTAAAATAGCCCATAGTGCACGAAATTGAAAATGACCCAACAGGTCAGACAAAGTAGAAAAGCATTGATAAAAACAAAACTACAAGCAAAGAAACAGAGTTTCATAAACCAAAAGGACGCAAACTTCACCTTGTTAGAAACTCAGAGATGGGCTGAGAGCAAAGGATTGGAGAGGTGTCGCCATTGGCAATACGGTTGATGTCAGAGTGGATGTCTTCATAAGTGATCACAGGCAAGAGTTTCTTGAAAGTTTCACGGTCAGTGCGGCCATGAAGGTCGTGTCTTTGCAAGTACTCAACATGAGCATTCCGAGACAGGATTTCCTCAAGAACCTTTCTTTGGACCTCGTCAGCGTTACAAGTAACTTCTTCAATGAACTGGAGAACCTTCTTGTTCTTGTCAGAAACCACATAGTCATTATCTGTGGGTTTCGATGTGTCTTTTGGTGCCTCAGGCATGTTTTTGGAAGTTTGGAAAATTGAATCGAGAGAGATTGATCTGCTTCAGAGAAAGATGGTAGTTTTTGTGTGACGAAAATAAGGATACAAGTGGGGTATATATACAGATGGACTGGAGGCTTAAAGGCTTTTTTTTTGCCTCTTCGTCAAATTATTATTATTAAATTTTCGAGAACAAAACTTAAAACTACGAAGCGTACATGAGGGCAACGGCGTAATTATGTTACTTTGTTTTCCTTTTCTCAACATGTGCCCGAATAAAAAACGAACGGAGATTTTTTCACTTCTATGGTCACAAAAGGCATGGTTAGTAAATTGCAAGTAGCATTTGCTTAAGTTGGCATTCTAATCTTGAGCTAGTAATTGATTTTATGAGTTATAATCACAAACATGTTTTTGCGGGTTCTAAGTAACATTTGTGAATCATATGAAGAGGAAAACAAGGAACATTTACATTGCACAAAAGCAAATCTCAATTCAATTTATATTTTAACTGTGAGCTTTATACACAAATGTCATTTGATGAATAATAAATCTCGTTTACTATTCATTTTGACCTTTTGCATTACTTAAGCCAATAATCCTTTTCTTTTATGGCAGGGCAGCTGTAGCTGAGAATTGAGATGCTTACCGTAGAAGGAAAATCGGAAATCTTCGTTATATACAGTATATCCTCGTAACAAGGGAAACAATTTTCGACCGGCAATGTCCGATTTCACACAAAGACATTTACGAACGTATCCAGCAGACACGCCGTAATTTCACCGCTCGGGTGTCCCATAAAATATCGGCACTCTTATTCTACAGGTTCCTTCCATTTCCCGGTAACAGAAAAGGGCGCTCATTTCCAGTTTCTCGCGATATATAGCGCAGGTTACGCTATGTGTGTATGTGTACGGTAAATAAATTTTTGCTACAGTGTACGGTAAATAATTGTTGAAATATCCAAATGCGACTAGCTTGACACTTTGACACTTGTCCCAATAGGAGTTCTGGGACTTTAAGTAAAATTTAATAACAACGTAAAAACTTATTTATATTGAAAATAAGAATGATTGCTAATTTTTAATATATTTAAGAGGCTTATTACTGAATGTTAATATTAAAACTTAATTTAAGAATATTTAATAATGATACAAAATTCATCCCTACTTTTAAATTCACTTTCCAAGAAATAACGGGGGAAAGTTAATTATTCTTCAATTCTTATATCTGGCATGAATAGTTGATCCAATTTTAAACAAAATTATAGAAAATTTTTTCCAATCACTTTTTAACTATATATTTTTACGAGATAATTATAACAAAGTTATCAAAATTTTCCAACAAAAGGTCCAATTAGATTTACATGACAAAATGTTCACAAGCAAGATGACTCAACACAAATACATGTTAGTTTATCTCATTGTAAACAACCAATTAGTTACAATTTTATGTATGATATTATTATTTAAATTAATAAAGATATTCTTTATCTTTATTATTTTGTATTTATAGTTGATATTTTAATACTAAAAATAAAATCTCTTAATAATTACTTTGCAATTGAAATTACGATGAAAATAACATTATGAGATTCAATTAGTATTTATCTATTACTTTTGAATTGTTCCTAATTGTAGTTTTGTCAAGATACAATATTGATAAAATGGTAAAACTAATATATGTTATTTTTCTTTCTTGTGAAGAAAGTAACTGATCTCATAAGTTAAAATATGGAGATACTTAAACAAAGATATTGGTACTTACTAGAAAATAAGTTCACTGAACTGACTCGAATAAGGATTTCAAATGAAATTACTTATGTATCATTTTATAAAATTAAATTGATCTTGGATTTCAGAAAACTAATTTGTGAAAAAGCTTTGTAATTACAAAGTATCATTCCACCTTGGCCAAGGATTTTCCAAAGCAATACTAATCGAGAACAAAGAAATATTCTCCCTAATTGCTTTAGGGTGATAAATCATATCTAATTACACAACTACCTCCATATAGTTCATGTTACATCTAATGACTATCGAGTAACTGACTCATAATTAAATAGGTCATACATAATATCAAAACATAATAATCCTATACAAAATAACTTTGATGGCCTCAAGTCAAAGGATCACTTATATAATTATCACAATGAGAATTCCATAGGTATATACGTAATGTTTCAAATGGATTTTTCATATCGAATATGTTCAATGAACCTATTATCTAATAAGTACCTACATGTTTGTTTAAATATTTTCATATTTCAGCTTATAAGATCAACTACTTCCTTCATAAAGAAAAACAATATGTATGCTAATCTTTTTTGCGTTTTATTAATGTCCAATCTCAATAGAAAAATGACTAGAAACAATTTAGTGATAATACATAAATGCAATATGAATCTCATAATTATAATAACATTATAATTTCATTTGCAATGTACAATTGTCTAATAGGCTTTATCATGTGCATTTAAACATGTATAAGATAAAGAATGTTTTTAAATTATTTTATCACTGAGCTATAACCAAAGCGATTGATTCATCACCATCATCACACCTAGTCCGAAGTCTCGCAATGAAGCGGCGTCTGGGGAGGTTTGATAGTACGCAACCTTACTCGTACATATTAGAGAGACTATTTTCGGTAGACCCAGAAGTAGATGTGATAGGAAAAATAGTGATGCAGATTTACAAAATAAATAAATAAAAACTGGCACGCAGAAAATTTAAGTAAACAGAATGACAATACAATACATAAGGACATACCTGATGGTTCACCCAATCTGCTAGTACCTTACACCCTATAAATAGCGGCTCTTTTCGTCACTAGTTGCGATAGGAGTCTTTACTGAGCGACCCACTCGCGAAGGCGTAAAGGACATTGGGTTTTCTATGCAGTAAGTATGAGGCACGAGGACTCTAAAGGGTATTGTTTATCTTTTATCCTATCACGATAGACTTTCCTAATTCTAGCAACTGCCTCAGTGAGGGCCAACTCTGACATATCTTTCTTGATCACTTCCCTCCAGGTCTTGTAAGGCCTTCCTTTCCTCCTCTTGTAGCCACTAAGGTTTATTATCTCACAGCATCATATCGGAGCATCAGAGGACATCCTGCATACATGCCCAAACCACCTAAGGCTTTTCTCTCTCAACTTGTCTGCAATACTAGCCACCTGTAGTATGTCTCTTACTACCCTATCTCGTACCCTATCTCTTATGGTAATGTCACACATCTACCTATGCGTACGCATTTCTGCTACCAATAACTATCGCGTATGTCTACGTTTAATAGGCCAACACTCTACTCCATATAACATGGTTGACCGAATCACCATTTTATAGAATTCCCTTTGAGTTTTACAGGGATCTTTTTATCACATAAAACACTTGATACACTCCACCATTTGATTCACCTAGATCTAATACGATGCAATATATCGTCATGGATATTACCATCTCTCTGAATGATGGATCTGAGGTATTTAAAACTTGATTTATGTGGTATGATGTTAATGCCAATTGCTACCGCCGCCACTTGTACCATTTGGCTACTCGAAAAGTTGCATTCTAAATATTCCGTCTTGGACCTGCTCATTCTAAAACCTTTCGATTCTAACGCTTCTCTCCAACGTTCTAACTTGGCATTGACCTCCTCTTTGGTCTCATCCACCAGGACAATATCGTCAGCAAATAACATACATCAAGGTACCTCTCCTTGAATATGTTTTGTAAGTTCATCTAACACTGAAGTGAACAAAAAAGGACTTAAAGCCGAGCCTTGGTGTAGTCCAACACTAATAGAGAACGCTTCTGAGTCGCCTCCTATCGTCCTTATGCTAGTCAATGCTCCTTCACACATATCCCTAATCACTCTGATATACGTCCGAGGAATGCCCTTTGCCTCCAAATACCTCCATATGAGTTCTCTAGGAATCTTGTCATACGCCTTCTCCAAATCTACAAAAACTACATGCAAAAGCGATTGGTTGTAGGGCATAAATCAGCATATAACATATTTGAACTATAAGATGCAAAATAGCTAAAACTGAAAAAAGTTAAAATGATATTGTCCCTTCTATTGTAGGCACTTGTTAGATTAAGGAAAAGATAGGTACCCTCTTACAACCTTAGTTATGTTTCAAAATTTGAATAAGTTGTGACTTTCCCTTCAATTTTCAACAAATCTATGATAGTAGAGGAAATTGTTGTAAAAACACAAGCATTGCCTTTTAACTCAAACTTAATTAAGGACTTAATCTGATTTGAAGTCAACAGATACTGTTTAATTTCATTGACTTTTGGATTAAAATCAATTTTTTTCATTTACGAATTCTAAACCGAATTCAAGTTTGAATCACTTAACGTAATTTAACTTAAAGCTCAAATATATTAAATACAAAAAAAATCATTTTAAATTTTAAATTAGGATAAAAATAATTAGAATTAATTCAAACTCAATTAAGCATCGAACTGCCCAATCTCAATTAGGCTCATGTTCAAGCAAAAGCCACGAGCCTTAAGTCTTATTGTGAGTCCAAACTTTTATACAAATGTCCAAGTCTGCCTAGGGAGGGATGCACATTGGGGCAAGTGATGACACTTGCCCCTGTTGCCTCCAAAAAAATTTATATAAAAATATTACTATTTTAAGTTTTGATCTCATAAAATTTTTCCCCTATTAATTTAATTCAGTAATATAAGATTATTTTAAATATTTTACCTCCATTAAAAAATTCAATAATATAAGAGTATTTTAAATATTTTGCCCCCACTCAAAAAAATTTTCGGTTCTGTCCCTGAGTCTCTGCCCATCACTAACTCAACAAAATGAAGTCTATTGTGGTCGAAGCTTATTTTGTCACATTTATACAAATTAATTAATTTGTTTAAAATTTTACAATAAAGAGGAAATTTAAAAACTGACCCTTTTAGTTTTCCATCAGAAAAATAAAACGATAGCCACGTCAGCAAATCGGCGAGAGTTCACCCCGGGACAAGCCACTCGGGGGCCCAAATCAAGAAAAATTGTTGGGTAGAGAATGAGTTGTCTAGCTGACGTATGTCACAATGTCCCCTACTCAGGACGTCTCTCGATTTGACACTTGTGCAGTACACCTTTGCGTCCACCGTGCGAAATGTCACGTGTCGGAACAGTGGACCACTTTGACCAGCCAACGAACCGACCAGTCATGCTATCGGATGGCTGAGAACCCAACAGAAGTTATTGTAGCCCAAAATATGTTCTCATCAATCTCTGTGAACTGCAAAAAGCAGATCGAATGTAAACACTCAATGATTAAAAATACAATAGGTCAACTCAACGGACCAAGCATATGAATATGATATGATCTGATGGTAATTTTATTATTTCAATTCTAAAACAAAAGAAAAATGCGGGGCAGCAAACAATTGGTAGGGTGCACTGAGGGAGCATATAGCATAGTGCTTGGTGCAGGGAAGAAGAGTTTTTGGAGAATGTTACGACTGTGAGATATACATGGGACAGTAATGCAAATATTTGACCCTTGACTTTATCATAAGATAATATTTTAATGCTTATTTCTGTCCGAACTAAGCGGTCAAGGTGGTAATGTTTCTTCGTTCTTGAGGACTTGAATTAATTTATCTAACTTGGGATTGATATACTTATAAAGTAACTTGGGATTGGACCAAAATAATCCTACAACTAACTTGGGATTGGAGAAATCAATCAAAATAATCCCATCAAGGGATCGTAAACTTTGATCTTCTAAGTTCTAATAAGAGAGTGTTTTCCATCTATACCTGTATAACACATTTCATTATGGATCCTTCCTTGCCTTTAATTCATTATATCAGAAGAGTATTTTAGTACTGAAGGGAAAAAAAAAAGGGGTCAAGCTCTCTATGTAACAAAGATAGTATACGCAGAAAGCAGGCACGTGACCCAAAGTTGAAAATGAAATCAGGTCTCGTCCGGATGCGATTCAGATTTGGTTCGTAGTAAGCGCGATGTGTGGTGTACTAAATATATATTTTGGAGGAAGCAAGTGATGAAAAGTCAAAATTACACCAGACACAGCCTTCTTGTCCTAATTATATTATTAGCCCAATTAATTAATTTGTTTAATTAAGAGATCAATAATGTGGTCCCTAATGACATGTTGCCAGACAAAAAGGTGAGCGGTTGTACTGACACGGAGACAGTTTCATCAAATCCATGGAATGATCACGGGGCATGATCCTACTTATCTGTATTTGCTAATTACAATACTATGGTACGTGGACACTGGTTGAAGTTAATTGGTTGATAAAGATTCATATCATAGTTAATTGGATAATCACATGCCAACTCATGCCACACATGCAATGAAGTTCTAAGTTGTTTTTCTTTAACAATTCGAAGGATCTTTGGAGGTCGTGTTCCATTTTCAACTAATAGATTATGAGATGCTAATTTATATTGTTTAGTTCCCTTTTTTTTTTATTTTTTCATTCAAAGACAAGGTCATATTTATTTATTTCTAACTAATTAAAGTTTGTAAATAGGTATTCTTCATGATTCGTAACGAATAATCAGAGAGATTATGTCACAACTCAAATGTTAGAATTCAAAAGTTTCTTGTACGTACTACTAGTGTTAAGTGTTACATATAATCACGTCACAAAAGGAAGGAAGGTAGGTGAAGCCATTTTCCAAATGGTGCCATTATGAATGGAGAAAACTTTGAAGCACACACCAAAACTTGTTGAATTAGCTAGTATTGGCTATAATTCCTTGATTGGTTATCCTTTTGTTCTTCATATTATTTTATTCGAATATAATATCTAAATTTTAGTTTTTTCGGTTACTTCTTGTTTTTTCTTTTGCATATTCCAAACTCTATTATTTGCATAAAAAAAAGAAAATGAATCTCTTAGGTCAAAAGTACTATCAATCTCTTAGGGGGTGCTTGGTTAAGGAGTATGAAAATAAATCAATGAGAATGGAATGAATGATAATGGTTGGTTAGTTATTATGATTGATTAAATAGTTTTTTCATACCCAAGTTTTAGGTAATGGCCATACCCTCCATGTATGAGAGAAATGGGTTTGATTCCTACCAACACTAATAATTTTTTAATTTTTAATTAAATTTAATTAATTAATATTTAATTAATTAAAATCTATTTAATTAAAATCTATTTAATTAAGATAAAATCTAATTAATTAATTAAAATATAATTAAAATAATTAATCAAGATAAAATATAATTAATCAATTAAATTCTAATTAAAATCTAATTAATTAATTAAAATATAATTAATTAAATGATTAATTAAATATAATTAATTAAATGATTAATTAAATATAATTAATTAATTAAAATCTAATTAATTAATTAAAATCTAATTAACTAAAATATAATAAAGATGTAATTAAAATGTAATTAAAATATGATAAAAATATTATTCATTAATTAAAATATTATTCATTAATTACTTAAAATATAACATCATTTTCATTATCAAAGGAATGTAAATTGTATTAAACTATGTTCCTTGATTTTACTATAGCAATGGAATGGTAGATATTATGGCTGTGCTGATGAATTGCACAATATTTCATATCATTAAACTATATTTTAAGGATATTATGTAACTAATGATATGTGGATGCAAGAAAATACTAGAGTATTTTTTTTCAAGGGTTATTGGAAAGGAAAAACTGCAATATACTTAATTTTTAACATTTTGTTATTATAATTAGGGTGCATAAATTAAAAATAATCATTTAAAATATATTTAAAATTTGATATAAAACAAATTTTTAACAAATTTTTATTTCTCAACATTTTTAACAAACCAACCACCATCAATGGTAATGGCAATCATTCCTTCATCTTAACCAACCATCATAATTATAATGATTATATCAATTCTCATTTCTCACTATGTTCATTCTCATTCTCATTCTCATTGCCCTCTATGAACCAAACGCTCTCATTCATTCCCATTCCTATTCTCATTGCGTTTGATTCTGATTATGTTTTTTTTGCCGAAGTTTTTAGTTTTTAGTTTTAATAAAGATAAAAACTTGTGTAGTTGAGATTTATAATATAAAACTAAAAATAAAAATATGTTTGGTTGACATTTGTAATAAAAAACAAAAAACAAAAACATATTTAAAATCTCAATTGTCAATTGAAACATTGTTAACTTGAAACCAGTAGTAGAAACTGTGACTTTGAAACTAACTAGATTTCTGGTCACGTGTTAAATGAGATTTATTGGCCATTGAACTTTGTATCTACTCTACAGAAAATAACAAACCAAAAACACGTAAGAACACTTAAAAATTCATAAATGCAAACCAAAAAATTAGAAACAACGAGAAAAACAAAAAACTAGAAACGCAAAAAATGCATAAATGCAAGCCAGGAAACCAGGAAAGCAAAAACACAAATCAAAAAAGCAAAAACACAAACCAAAATTGTAGAAACACAAACTAGAAACAAAAAAACGTAAACCAGAAGACTAAAAATTTAGAAACATAAACCAAAAAATCAGGAGAGAGAGAAGAGATGAGTATGGGACGTAGGAGAGAAAGATGATAGTTTCTACAGTAGAGGAGGTTTATAAGAGGAAGAGGTAGAAACGTGTAACACCCGGATACCCCCTGGAAGGATACATGGATGCCACCCAAGACAAAACAAACAAAACCAAACATCACACTGACATTTATCTTATTTAGAATCTCAAACACACACATATATTACAAGCCCAAACAGAGGAAACAAAATACATTTTCGACAGTATAAAACAGACTCCGTTGGCCAGTGCAGTAGATTTGTCCCAGTCTTTAAACTCTTCGCTCTGAACCTACACGGGGCAAATCCACCGTGCTAAGCATATAGCTTAGTGAGT
>JANKOE010000005.1:39240626-39255745 GCA_026284465.1 Erythroxylum citrifolium
TCGCAATATACTTGATTTTAAATATTTTGTCATTATAATTAGGGTGCATAAATTAAAAATAATTGTTTAAATATATACTTAAAATTTGCTATAAAACAAAATTTTAACAAATTTTTATTTCTTAACATTTTTAACAAACCAACCACCATCAATAATAATGGTAATCATTCCTTCATCTTAACCAACCATCATAATTATAATGATTATATCCATTTCCATTCCTCACTATATTCATTCTCATTCTCATTCTCATTCCTATTCTTATTGTCCTCTGTAAACCAACCGTTCCCTTAATATTTTCAATTCTAGTTTATAAAGTGTGCTATAATTTATACGAATATTAAAGTACTTTAACTTGAGTAAACTTTATATATAACTTATATCAACTGAATTTTTTAAAACCTTAACTAGATCCAACTTAATTAAAGAATAAATAAACTTCAAAAATTATAAAATTTTATTTTTCTTCAATGCATAATAGAGTATAATTATACAGAGAATATTTTAAATGTTTGATAAAAATACTAATTCAAACTTATTCGTAATTTTTAAAAAAAATTATTCTTAAATATATTTTTGGGAAATATTCTTAAATAGATTTACATTAGTACAAATGTAAATATGTCTCCTAACCTAATTTGATTTTTTTCTGTTTAAGGAGACTCTCACATTAAACAATACGAATTTGAGCTTTCTTGATAGGTCAAAAGTACAGTAATTTTCTTAATATTTTCAACTTTACTTTATAGAAGAAATTTTAATTTATATGAATAATAAAGTACTTCAACTTTGAGTAAACATTGTACATAACCTATATCAACTAATTTTTTTGAAACTTTAACTAAATCCAACTTAATTAAAGAACAGTAAACTAAAAATAATATTTTTTTTCAGGGCATGAAAGATATAAAGAGTATTTAATTGTTTAGTGAAAAAATTCCTACCTTCTTCATCAGTAAATTTTATCATAACAAACTCTTAATGTCACAATCATGCATGCATCATTCCGAATTTAAAAGGTTTCATATAAAAGTAAAGCTAATAATTTCTAACAAACATTTCCTATAACTCGTAAACATGATGTAATATTTGTCTTTAAAAATCATTTCGTAACAAACATTTCCTATAACTCGTAAACAGATTATGAGGTTACATATATTATTCTAATAGTTTCTACTCTATGAACTTAACATTTTAGCACTTCCATATCACGTAAAAAATATTAATTTAGTGTGGCAAATTCAAATTGTTATCAGAAAAACAAATGGAAGTATGATAAAAATGAAAATGTTCCCTTTTTCTAGCGGGACAAGTATCCACATCAGTCCTTATAAATAGATTTGTACCCCCCACTTCAAGGTGATTGACATTTTTCTAATAATTTATTAGTTATATTGGAAATCGTATAAATTTTTTTAGAATTTGAAAGTTAATAAATAGGAATTAGTCTCATCTAAAAATGACTAAAAGAATTTAATTTTCTTCATATATAATATTCTTTTTCTAATTAATTACACTTCATTTTCATCTACAGGAATACGTGTTAGTTTATGTGTAATAAAATAATTTTAAAATATTCTTTATCATGTATATATTTAGATGCATATGACAAAATCCATAAGATAATTATACATTGCAAATGAAATTATAATGAGATTATAATTATGAGATTCATATTGTATTTATGTATTATTTTTAAATTGTTCCTAATCATTGTTCTATTAAGACTGGACATTAATAGAATGTAAAAAGACTAGTACACGTTGTGTTTTTCCTTATCAAGGAAGTAGTTCATATCATAGGCTAAAGTATGGAGATACTTAAATAAATATTTGGGGTGCTTGTTAGAAAATAAGTTCAGTGAAATGACCTGATATGAGAAATCCATTTAGAACATTACTTGTATGTCTATGGAAATTCTTATTGTGATGATTGTATGAGTGATCCTTTGACTTGAGGTCTCCAAAGTTATCTTATATAGGAATTGCCATGTTTTGATACTACTTGTGACCTATTCTAATTATGGGTAGTTCAATTGATAGTCAATGGATGTAGCAAGAACTATATCGAGGTAGTTAAGTGATCAAAATATGATTCATCACCCTAAAGTAATTAGAGAGAACATTTTGTTGTTTTCGATTAGTATTGATACGAAAAATCCTTGGCTAAGATAGAGTGATGCTTTGTAAATAGTTACATATATCATTAATTGAATTAATAATTAATGGAAAGGAACTAATATGATTGGATTAAATATAAAGTAGACATTAATTCTATGCTTTATTTCTAATTAGAACATTATATGTTGAAATGATTGAATTATAAGAGAAAATTATGCATGGAAAGGGTAGCCAAAATTACTTTAACATTCCTAAATATTTGGGTGGTCATAATGTGTTGCTAGACACCAATCTTAAGCTATGATTATAAATTATTTTATTGGGGAATTAAAGATAAATAAAAAAGTTGTTTTAGTATATTTAATTCTAATTATGAATTAGAGTTATAATTTATAATTATTACCAATAGATTTGAGAACTTAATGGGTCTAACATAAAGAATGAGTTGAATATAACAAATATATTTTAATCAAGTTAGACTTGATTGTAAAGTATGAGAAACTTTATAATTAAATATGAGAAATTTAATAAATAAGAATCAATATGAGATATTAGATCTTATTTGGATATAATTTGTATTTATTTAGAATTATTTGTAATTCTAATTAAAGTTTGATTGAAATTAGAATTTAATTTCAATTAAATTACTAAATGTTCAAAACTTATTATAAATAGGCATAAACTTTAATTAAGCTAGCAAACTTTTTGCTTAACCCTTTTTGTAAGAATTACAGAGTTCTCTTAACTTATTCCGTGGATACTATTAGAGGTCAAATACTTGTACGGCTATAGTGGTTAATTAAGATGGATCATTTTTGGAAACAATTCGAAGAATACGACAAGAATATAATCAAACTTCGGAATAAGGTACGAGCCAAAATTCATGTTTTATTATAATTTAATTGTTAATATTTGATATAATTAAAGTGAACTTGATTTTTGAGAAATCAAAATATGAAAACGTTTTGTAATTGTTTTACTGTGATCGGAATCTAATCCCATCCCAATTTTCCAACCAAACGTTTATGGACGTTAAGTAAAGGTAAAATTACTTGCACTCCACGATCGCTCTAGTTTGGTATGCTTAGCATTAATCTTGGGTTAGCTACACATTAGTATTTCTCACCGACGCTGAAAATTTAGGGCATTTTGCCGACACCAATATCATGACGACGGTCTGAAAAGGATGGAAAATAAAATAACAAGGAACTGCAAAGCTACGAAAAGAGGCTGCCTGGTACTTGGTTCGTACCCACGATGCAGAAGGATGTTTTTCTTTGCATTGCACACCAAATGCACTACCTTACCTTTGTAAATTATACCATTTGCTTAATGCTGGGCCATAGCACTTTTGTGTTAGATTCAACGCCAACCTCAGAAGATGATGCACAGAGTCGGAACGCAAATGTGAAATTATTTTACACGAGGAAGTAAAGTTATTAAAGAAGATTGAACCAGGTTCATTTTTTAGGTTTAAAAATATAAATGCAATTGACTCTTGGAAAATTTGGGTAAGTTTGTATGCTGAGCAAAATGATGGTGTGTGTTCGCCACTTCATGCACCACTACAAACGAGGGGAGCTTACAGATACTATGCCGTTACTCATACGACTATAGTATTATTACTACAAAAAAATTGCAACGGCTATCAATTATTTTCAGGGCAAGATAGAAAGCCCACTTGCTATCATTTTATAAAACTTGATATCCTTTTTTCTATGAAATTCATTATGTTGCACAAAGTTCGATCCCACATCACTCTCTCAAGTGTCATATCGATGTAAGTCCTTATCCGCATACGACTTTTTATCTCTTGTGACAAAATGAAAATGTTGGCCGTTTATCTTATTTCCCCTTTTCGTTTTGGAGAGTAAAATTTCGTATATTATTTATGGTACACATCTATCCAGTATCCATCCCCTTACTATTCATCCACTCTTGTCGGTCAAGTACCCCATTGTCTGTTCAACGTACAAGCTCTTCTCTGCAAGTATCTCCAATTATTGAGTTCACTGCTCCCAGTCACTGACTAACAGAGGTAAGTTTCCGATTATTGTGTTAAAACTCATTTCAAAAGTCACCATCAACTTCTTTTCCTCTGCCTAGGGTGTTGGTACATATACTCTTTCTAATTAAGTAACCAAAATAAAGTAGAAGGGAAAGTTTGTGATTTAAAACCTCTAAATTCTTCAGTCCTCGTTTTAAAGAATATGCATGGATTATAGATTATGAAAGTGAGAGTAGGACCAAAGGTTTATAATTGCAGTATCGCCATAGACACTGTTAATTAGTATTTGTTGGACATTAATAAGTAGTTTGTCTTTGAAGCAAGGGAACCCATTGGTCCTACTCCAAAATCAGCATTGTGGGATTAATTTTCATAGGTTGTGGGCTAATGATTGTTAAAATTAGGCCATTGCTTTAAAGCTTACTGCTTACTGACTGAATTGTTTTAACTTAACGGGATAGCTTTAGCTTCACCTTTTCCTTTTCTCCCCGAGTCATAAGAAAACCGGAATGCTAAATTTTTTTCGTAAGCTTAATATTGTTAAACAAAAGGATGATGCTTTCTTCTAATATCCAAGTAGCTAGTCATTTGTTGCAATTTCGGAAGACACACGAATGTAAGTAAATGAAGACATAAATTTGTTCCCCATGCATATCATTTAATACTCTTGATTAGTGCTAGCTTATGGTGAAGTACAATCCATCTGTTTGGTATTGTTGATCATTGTCATGCATGGTTTAAGCCCATAACTATCAACTGCATCGATCTTAATGGCTGTTATGAAGGTATAAACTCGTTTCAATACCAATTATTAAGATCAAAGTACTCTTAATTGTTGTAACATGAAAAGATGGTTGGTGTTCGCCATAAACTTTAACGATAATGCAGCAACTCAAATTCATAAATGATCGTGTGATGTGATCTGCACGAAGATAAAAGCATAATTAGTTCATATAACATGTTAAATTAAATGGCATTCTAAACGTAAGATAATTTCTAATCCACTTTATCTTTTATACATGGAAGAAGAGGATCGGAGGATATCCATTTACTTAATTACATAGAAAACATAGTTGGGGGCATGGATAAAAGTTACAACAGTACCTAGGCTAGAACTTAGTTGGACCAGATGTTCTTGAAATGCACAGCAAAGATTACTATTAAAACACTATTTTGTGAAAGCAAAAGTCATTCAAGAAAAGCTGTAATGATGCATTGCTTTAAGTCGAAAAGGGTCCAACTAATAAAATTAAGAGGATGAATATTGAATAACAGCTGTGGATTATAGCTGGAATCAGTTTCTAGATCTCGTGGCATGAACAGGTGTGACACAGTTCAGTCATTCTTTCACATAGCCAGTAGCTACAATGCTTTTTGGGATATGATTACTTGTGAAAACTTCTTGTTTGATTGGGGCTTAGATTGTAATCATGTTTGTTAGAAGTTTGTGAAGCATTCTACAACATGATCAACGCTATTTAATATTTTTATAACAAAAGGTAACAGGAGAGTGGCAGCAAGTTGTGCAATGCCAACATGACCTATAATGGGATGGGAAGAGGTTACAGGGAATATTTCCTAAATAGGTAAATGAAAGGAGGTGTAAACAAAATCATGATCGTCAATTCTATAATTTCTTCTTCTTCCTTTTTTTTTTTTTTTCTCGTTAAAAAGGAAAAGAAAGGAAAATCAACCAGATGGCTCATGATAATACCAATAAAATGAGCTTGTCGGCTCACTTTTTAAGGCCAGGATTTGAATGGGAGTAGTGGTACGTTACACTTTGTGTTGAGGCATAAACATTTCGATTATGGTCTAGTCTAGCATATAGGAGAGGAGAGGAGAGGAGAGGATAAACATTAATCTAAAGTTGACAGAATAGGAATTAAATGTACAAATAGGAGAGGACGTGACAAGACGGACCAAAAGTGTTACGAGACAACTAAAAGAGTGTTTGGAAAAAGTTAATAAGTGAGAAGTTTTACTTTTAATGGGGTTTAATTATGATTCAAAGGTCTATCGCCAACTGTAGTCTTAGATTCCTTTGAATTGTTGATTTATGCTCTCTAATCACTAGGAATTAGAAAAGAGAAGCAAGAAGATAAGCCTATTCATATGCATCAAAGCGAAGAATTGGACGGTATTGAGTTCATCTTCAACCTTAGCGTTCAATCTTTTATTGCTCAAGTAATTTAGACCTTTGAGCCCATCGTTTCTTGTCCCCAGTTAAGGCAACCAAGGGTGACCCACCAAATGCGAACACCCGGTTGACCACAAGTACATTGGAGAAAAGTATATCCCCCTTCTCTCTTTGAGGTATTGTGATTGCAGTCATATGGATGTGGGGCTTAGTCATTTTTGAGCATTGCCTTTTGTGTTGTGACATTTTTTGCTTTTTTAATGTATAAATATGTTCCTCATTGTCTTTTGAAAGATTTGATGTGATTAAGAGATAGGCTGTGGAGATAGACAGGAAAGGGGGGAGGGTGTGTACTGTGTATAGAGAATTGGATGCTTGAGAGGAACTAAGGTGGGGAACATATTCATATGGAAGTTGAAAGAAAATACAAAAAACTGTATGTGTAGAGTGCATAAATATGTAGATGAGATTAGGGGATTGTCCAATGGGCACAGTTTTGTGGACCATCCTTATTTTCCGAATCGCTGGTTTGTCTAGATAGTGCTAAGGAATTTGGAAATAGGAGCATGCTGTATAGAATAGCTTCTCAATTTTCTTGACACAGTTGTTCATGAGGTGAGGTGGTGTTGGAATACAGGGCTTTGAGAATGTTGGGTCCCAGAATGCATCTAAAAAGGTAGATGGTGTGTAGTGTCCCCCTAAAATTGACCCCCATGAATGGAAAGGGAAGTGCATAATTATGTCTTGTTTAACTATGTGATTTTGGGCCCCCACCCCCACACACCTCTTTCTTTTCTCACCAAACCAAAATGCACTTAACATAAGCAGGGTTTTGCATGTATGCCCCCCACCCCCTACTCACTCTCATTCAATCAATTATATATATAATATATGAAGTTAGGTAGTATCTAGATTCTAGACACAAGGGTGGGTTATGGTTATGGTGTGTAGCTAAGCCACAGCCAGGCTATAATCCCTTTTTATTTGCTATTGCATTTCTCAAGCTATATTTATTTAGAACAAGACCATAGCACCCAGATTGAAATAATGCTCTGTTCAAAATCAGTTCTTCACAAAGATAAGATAAATAATTTAAAAAAAGATTCGTAGAGCCGCTCAGAGCTCTTAGCGTACTAACAAATCTACACATTAGGACGAGTCCTGATGTGGTCGGGTTGGTATCTCTATTGAAAGTTGTGCAAATAATTTGACCTCTCGAGATCTTATGAGAATGACGCATGCCACATTTCCCTCGGGTACCGATATACTTGTTCCCTATCGTACTGCCTGCAACCATGCAACAACTTCTTGACGTTGACTTTTGTGTCACTGTCACTCCAGCCAACACACTCTCACAAAGATATCTTTTCAAATTTATTCATCGTCTGCAGTTACATGAGCATGAATCAAATGATGCACCGGAAACCAAATTGCTCATGTCCACCTTAACAGGCGAGCACTAGCATTTTCCAACAAGGATTACCTGGAGCCCCATACAACAATTTCAAGCCTTTCAAGAAGCAATTATGCCTGCTATAAAGACACAGTCTAATTGATATAAAGACACAGTCATATACAGAGTTGCGTTTTCATCTTTGTGGTCCTGAATGCTAGCTTTCATGACTAGTCAAGCTACAAATGCAATTATCACTCAAATACAGAAACAGAACCACTCCAATTGCATGAAGCCATTACATTAGGCAAAAAAGGATGGAAAACGACATCTACGCAAGCCTCGTCATACGCCTTTATTTTCCTGATTATTTCTGATGATTGGTAGCTGTAAAAGTAGATGGAACCATCAGAGGAGCCAGAGACAAGCGTCTTGCCATCCAAGCTGAAATTGCACTTGATGGGGAATCCAGACACCCTATGTCCTTTATATCTTTTATACTTGTCTAGCTTGAAAGGTGGACTCGTGGAGAAGATTGCAATATAGTTTCCATTGGACTGGGCTACGAATACCGGGTCAGATTGATGGTGCCTAATACAGGGACATGTATAGGCTTCCACATAAACCTGAAAGGATATGGAACAGACCGCACATCAATACTAGGACTAATAAATCTTTAGGCACAGAAACACACCGGGAGTCTCATCTCTCTTTTCTCTTTTTATGGGTTGATTAAAACTGAGTTCTCACTTTCTCTTCATACTTCTTTGCTTCGAATTATTCACCAGAAATTCTTAGGCATCCACCTAAGAAAAGAATGTCAGGATAATGATATCACGTCTCCTACAACTTTTTTATATTGAAATTTAATTTGTTACTGAAGTTCTCATGGCAATAATTGCACTAACTTCATTAAAATATTCTATTTACATCTTTGGATCAGTGAAGTTAAGGGTCAAACTCAATACACAACTCCAACAGGAAAAATATCAAAGTATTAAGAAAATATGATATCATAGGAAGATTAATAAAAATCATTCCATTAAATTAAAGGACTGAAATAGGGAAGCAAAAATAAGCAATAGGGCTAGATGTCAGATTGTCTCAAAGGATGCATCAAATAGTGAAGGTTATGGCCTCTCACCAAGCATGCAAACACCAATGATAAGGTTGGTTCTCAGGTTCACTTTGTTCAGAGAGGCTTACAATCATTAACCAAGTATCATGAGGACACCTAATAACTTCAGAGTGAAGTAGCATTTAGCGTTTCATTCACTTCACTAGGCTAAGAACTTGAAAAACAAACTATTATATATCTTCACAAAAGGCAGGCAAAACTGCATAATATTCCCTTATGATCTTTCTTTATCCAGATAATCAGCTTGCAGACATCAAAATATGATATTTATAAAGCTCAGATGCTTAAAACCTGTCACAGTCTAGAAGTAATTGAAAAAGGCCTGGGTTAAAGCTTATGAAGATGTTGAATTGTTGATTCACGACTTTAGAACTATCCAAAAAAGAAGTGAAAAAGTACATGTTAACCATTCATTGAATTGATTACATTCATGGATACAAGGCAGCCATAGATGCATCTTTTAAACTTTGTTTTGACATGGGATCCATTACATATTGACCAACATATGTACCATTATTTGCATAGCTAAATACTATAATGTTTGCTACAGTTAAATTATCTGAACTTTCAAGTTTTACCACACACAATGCATCCAGCATCTCATTCACATCAGATTCAACAAGAGTAACAAAATTGAGAAAATGTTTAAATCTTATATGGAGTGTAGGTTAAGATTAATCCCCTTTCTAGGGTACTTCTAGGGTTAAGAACTACCATATCTAAATTAAACAGGCAAGTCTACAGATTTGTAAGTTCAGTCTAAGATTAAAAAGAGCATCGGAGTGAATTTTATTTTTCAAAATCCCAAATTTCAGCTTTAGGAAGTGTAATGTTTTCTTCATAGGAGTGACTCTTGAACTTAGGAATGATTCCTAGATCCTATAAGTGAATTTTAGGAACCTATTGATATAATAACAATAGTTTTATTTGTTTCAAATCTTATGATTTGCTTCTTAGTCCTTCTTACAAACCCCAAAATTTTCCAGACATGTCTTTCGGTCTTAATTTTCCAAGCCCCCTACACCCCAAATTTTTACCTGTTTTTTTACGTCACATATTGAAATCTTCAGTAGTCCTACATCAATTGGTCAAAAAATTTGTTAGAGACCAGTTTCTCTAACAATGAATCAGCTCACTCACAGTACCAACACAACCAGTAATCGCACACACACAACAGCCCAGAACAACACACACAGCAGCAATAATAGGAACAGAGATGGAATATAGATGAATATGTATGAATATAGATGAATATCAGTAACTCCTAATCCCTAGCTAGTCTTCGAGGGCTAGCAACCTCCACAATAGCTAGCTTCGAGGGCTAGCAACCTCCCAATACCAAATCCTATATCATACCGAATACCTATGCCTTCCCCCTCTACACCCTTTTATTCTAGTCGTGTAACTAACTCTCACATAATTCCCCACTCTACCCTCACCTGCTTAATTTCTTCTGGAACCTACTGGAACCTAGTCTCAACAAAATTCAATCCCCTAACACAGATGCTAAAATTTATTCCTTCCATGTAAATAGACAATTTAAACTTGGACCCTAAGTCATATAAAGGGTAGAGGAAGACACCATGTAAATGAACCACAAAGTATTATTCTACATAACGTTCATTATTTCTTTGGAATGATGAGTTAATCTGAAGTATAAAACCTCTGTAAATTAAAGAAATTCTCCTTAGGCAGGGGAGTGCTAAGATTCCTAAAAATCTACGAAAGTAAGCAAAGAGATCATACGCAAACATGCAACCCAGACATATTAGTCAATAGAAAAGTGTGTTAAGTGCTGACATGTATACACACAACTCACACATGGTAAAGCCCAAGAACCAAAAATTGATAAAACAACAGAAAATTTACCTGGTTGGAAAGTGGTATCTGTCGTGACACATCCCAAATAATAATGGAATTTTCACTAATATTAGCTCCTGAGACATCACTAGATGAAATAAACTGTTTGCCATCAGCATAAAATTCAATGTCAAGTATTGAGCCTAGTCCTCGAATGTATTCATGGACCACATTCCCAGTTCTAGCATCCCATAGCCTGAGGCTGCCCTTTGATCCTCCAGAAAGGAAGATATTAGAGTTGTCTGGGTGGAACTTGAGAACTCCGACTACCTGATCTTCCTTAAAAGTCCGAATTTCTGTCCCTTTTTCAACATCAATCAACCTTGATGAGTAGTCATACCCGCAAGAAATTATGGATAGCCCTTGCTGTGACCATTTTACATCTTTCACTGCTGCATTATGAAATTTAAATACACGTGCTAATTTCTGGTCTCTGTTCCAGACATTCCATATGCACACAGTTTGATCCATTCCAGCAGAAGCAAGAAGATGAGCTGTAAGCTAACAAAATTGTAAAGATTAATAAGCTCCAATAAAAGATCAGCAATTTAACGAAGTGCATCAGAAAGTTCCCTTAAATCCCAAAAATATAAAGACACCTTCAGTCACTCTAGATCATGTTACAAATGATGTCCAGTAAGGAACTAAGAAGATATAATATGTCAAGAAAGCGAGGATACCATGAGTACAAGACCAATTTAGGGCATTGACAGCTTTGGTATGGCCAGACAATGCTACTGATAGCCTTTTAGGTATTTCACTTAGCAATGAGCGACTCTTTGCTTGCCTTAAAGATGCCATGACTTCAAGGGGTAGCTTTGCGTCTGTAATGCTTCCCAGAACTGAACAACAAGAAAACTTAGCTTCTGAAGTAGAATCCTTTTACTTGTCAAAAAGGAAAGGAATGACGAAAAAAAAAAGAAAAAAGAAGATGATTATGAAGGTATCGGCATGCATTATAAATGCTAAAGAACAGAAGAGACCCAACAATAAATACAATTCCTGCAATGTAAGAAGAAGATCAATCCAAAACTAATACAATTAGTTTACACTCATAGAGAGAGAGAGAGATCCATAGACTCGCGCAAACAGCCATTCTCCAGTGAACTGAAAATATCAACCGTTCGACAATATAGAAAAAATAATTTTTATCTTACTAACTTTAGTTCTCGTGAATAGATAATTCTCTTGGAGTAACTGCCATGTTCGTCAACGATGTCAAAAATCTACCAAAATGGAGCTCTGAGCTTTGATTACATAAGTAGACTTCTGGGGGATGTAACTTTCACAAGAATCATTTCTAGATGGAGCTCCGTTCTAGCATTACGATCATTGTTTCAGGGAAGGAAAATAAATTATTACCGGGTGAAGTGGCGATGGGTGGACTCGGGCCCGGAGCGGGTTCAGAATGAAGAGCGCGTTCTCGCTTTGATATGTATCTACCCGGAATCGGAGCCTCACTTTGAAAGATGGGTGGCTTGTCAGGTTTGGATCGCTTGGACGGAGGGAAAATAGTGGTCCGGTATCCGGGTCGGCTTTTGGGTTGAGAATCGGTTTCGTCATCTGAAGAGTTAGAGTAGGCGTTGCAGATAAGATCCATGAAGTTGGAGGAAGGGTTTTGCTTCGCTTTCGGTGATTTATGGTTTGTGGTACCGCCTGGAAATACAAACGAAATATCCCTACAACAATTGTAATGGTGTGAGGGCTCTCACGAATGATGTATTCTTTTGAAATAGTAATTAAAAATTTTATTGATAATTGTAAATTTAAAAAATGTAAAAAAGATTAAATTTATCAATAATTTTAAGACATGGATTATACTAGTAAAATAAATCCTTTTCTTAAACCCCTTTGAAGTTATCGACTTATTAATTCAAAATTCAATGAAAAAGCTTAAAGAGAAAATTTTCCAATGTACTTATATAGGATTAGTGCAAGTAGGATAAATCCGTTGTCAAAGAGAGACTAAACTTTTCAATATTAATAATATTAAGAAATGATAGGTTACGTGACTTTCAAGATTTATTTCTACTCATTTCCTTTAATTGATATCCAAATCAATATTTTAAAAACCGGACTTGATATTGAATCTTTATAAATAGTCTTGTTTTTTTTTCTTCTTCTAGAACTATTGTTGGATTGCAAAGCAACTATGGTGGATCTTTTAAATCATCTTGACTTTTTATGGGAGGTAGAATATGTCTTCGTGATCTATATCATATCACCATATGGGTAAGAGAGGTGTTCTCACATGTTTTTAGAGGCTTAACTGATATTCAAGTTATTTCACGACATAGCTGAGAGTTATTAGTACAATTATGAATGTTGAGCACCTACTTATACTTATGGATGGAATGATTATATTCTAGTTAGATATTTACAATACCAAGCACTTCCAGTTAGCGAGTCAACTTTGGAAGATATGATCACTAACCTTATTCAAGAATCAATCATGAAGCATCGAGAAGTAGATGCTCATATATAAAATTTGGTCAATCAGATAGATTAGCTAGCAGAGATACTATCTAAAGAGATCCGATGGAGCTTGCCTAGTGCTACTGAAATAGACCCTACAGAATGTGGAATGGCAATCACCCTTAGTAGTGAAAAAGATTTCCCAGTAGAAGAAGAAGAGGAAGCAAGTCTTAAAGATAAACTAATGGAAATCCTTGCTGAAATGAAAACTAACCAACTTGAATTCGAGAGTAAAATAAGACAAAGGTTAGTTTCATGAATAGAGGGACATTCCAAGAAGAGCTTCCTGAAATAGAAGACGAAGAAAAGGGAAGCATTACAAATAGCATAATGGAATACCTTGCAAAACTTAAGACTAGCTGATGCGAATTCAAGGAAAGAGTTTCTTGACCTAAATATCTTGAGCATAATGCAAAATATTAATTGAGCCTATTAATGCATCAACGTGAAGACAAGGCAAGGTTTGTCTTCATAAGTAGATTAATATTCTAAGAAAATCCCCCGAAAGAAGAAGTGTCCATCCAAGAAGGGAAAGTAGAGAAGTGGCAGAAGGTCTTTGAAGAAGATGAGCCAGAAAGCTCTGTCTAGGAAGAAGAAGAAGAGAGTACAGACGAGGATGAGGAGGAACTAGTAGAGAAACCAAGTAAGGAAACTATTGATGAGGATTTGGTAGTAAACTTAAGTACGGAGGGTTCCTATTTCCTCAAATACAAATTGGTTAAGTTAGCTGATGACTCAGGGAGTTTCATTATCCCTTATTTTATTAATAGTTTTTCATTAAAAGGGCATTATTGCTTGAAATTGAATTGATTAATTTTATAAATTATGTCCTAATGATTATATTGCAATAGGTGGCTTGCTTACAGGATACGAAAATAGTTTTTGAAGAAAAGGGTGGATGCAAGCCATTGACCATAGACCCTAGATGATAGAAACTGATATGTGTTTAATTGTTGATATATTTAATTATTTACACTTAGTTATTAATGATACAAAAATGCTTAAGATACTCACTTTAATTCATATGTAAATTTAGTTACAATTTGGAAGCAAAGAAATTAAAGTGAGTCGAAAGCACCCCATTTGGGACATTTTTCGAAGATCAATACTTGCTTGTTTTCATGGAGTGAGACAAAGAAAATTAAAAGATGAAAAATGGAAGACAAAGAAGAAGAAAAATTTAAATGCAAGTAGCTGTAAAAAAAAAGGTTACTGCATTGCGTTTCACGAGCAAAGCATGTGTTAACGTTGCGTCCACGCAGCGTGAACAACACTGCATTGCTGCGAAACGCAATAACGCAGCGTTAAATGCTGTGTCTATGCATTTTATACGTAAAATGGCAGCTCAGCAGGAAGGAGGGTTTTAAGCAACAGTAAATACTACAGTGAGACTGGTGAAGGAGTGAGGGTGCAGAGTAGAAACGCTACAGGACGTTATAGGAACAAATACACAAGCAACAGAGAAACGCAAGGAACAACTGCGTGGGTCTGCGTTTAACACATTTTTATGCGTTAAACGCAGACGATGAGGGCGAGCTGGTAGATGAGGAGAGGAGAGCTACCACTGTAAAGAGTAAAACGCAATAAAGGGAGTTTTGGTTAGGGATTAAAATGGAGCTGAAGCATTTTTCCGGGAAAGGCCCATAAAGAGCTAGGCATCCCAATGCCGGTTTGGAGGTGACATCGACACCAACGACTCAGGTTAAGTATTATTATTATTATTTTGTTGTTTCTTTCTCTCATTAGGAATTGATTGTGTTATCCTATATTAATTGATTTGGGTATTATGTAAGGATAATCAGATTTTCGTTATTATTCGGTTATTTGTGTATGAACCCATTGGGTATTATGAATTGATGATTTTAATGCGTTCATTGAATCGTTAATTTCAAACCCATTGCTAGAATTTCAATATAATTCGTAATTGTTATGTTGAAATTCATGTGTAGCGACTAATGATTCGTAATCATTAGGGATAACATGAC
>JANKOE010000005.1:39548999-39560370 GCA_026284465.1 Erythroxylum citrifolium
TCTTTTGCAAGGCATCGAGCGCTCCTCAATAGTTAGAGGCTTTTTGTACTAAGTCAGTACTATTTTGGATAGTTCATGGAGCATCTCATTATTGAGCATCCTGATGTATTTTGCTTTCAGCATGGATTGTATGACCATATGTTCATGGATTTGTTGAAAATTTTGATATTGTAATGACATTTTGGATGATTGTGCTTAGCTTGATAGATTTGATGTGTATGAATGTATGGATGAGTGAGATAAGTATGCTTCTGCAGATTATCTCCTTTGTCTGTCCCGGCGGGTCACCCAGGGTTCGGCCTTGGAAGTCGGGACTAGGGCCTAACGTTCTTCGATTGTGTTTTCGTTCTGGATAGTTGGGTTTCCGATAATGGGGTCCAAATCTGTTCGACTGGGCTCCAGGAACGGGATCCAACAGGCATAACTTTCACTAGAGTTATCGGATTGAGGTCGTTTTAGGATGGTTTCAAAAGGACTTCTAGATCTACAACTTTTATGAAGACTCCGAAGAGAGATTTTGCCATTTAGAGGGCCAAAAATGCAAATTTCTGAAAGTGTATAATGTATGTTCGTTAAACGGACATACACCTCCACCTAACAGACATAAACGAGGTCTGGGGAATTTTCCAACCCCGTGAAGGTTCGCTTAACGGACTTAATGTCTGTTTAATAGACATGGACGAGGATAGGGGGTTTTTCTAGACCCGAGAAGGTCCATTTAATAGACCTATTATCCGTCTAATAGACATAGGTGAAACCTAAGCCTCTCCAATGGTTCCTACATCCATTCTAACATCACTTTCACTCATAATCTTCCCAAATTCACCTCTTATAATGCAATATCACTTCTTAACAATTCAACCACCAAATTGATCTCATAAAACTCTCAAATCTGAACTCATTTGATTCATCACATTCAACTACATCTCATTATTTACTATAGCTGTCCTATATACGTCCTGTACAACATTATGAACTTACAAAGATTATATCTCTCAACTCCGATATCCAAAAATTTCATAGTTTATATCGTTGGAAAGCTAGAAAGATAAGCTACAACTTCCAAAAAGATAACTTTGTCCTAGATTAATACAATTTTTCCCTGAAATTAGAACACAAAATTTACCCTTATGAAAGGCTTGAAAATGCCATGAGCAACTTGGAAGGTGATAAGCAAAACGCAATCATATTTCATTAATGCCAAAAGATAAGAGTTTTACAATGCTTTAATGGGCATTTCGAGCCACATTA
Organism: Erythroxylum citrifolium; assembly: GCA_026284465.1. Taxonomy (NCBI): domain Eukaryota; kingdom Viridiplantae; phylum Streptophyta; class Magnoliopsida; order Malpighiales; family Erythroxylaceae; genus Erythroxylum; species Erythroxylum citrifolium. The sequence continues at coordinate 39,550,251 of JANKOE010000005.1, forward strand.
CATCATAATCCAAAATTACAAACTTTACATGCACAAATAATGCTTGAAATGTGACTAAAGCCTTGTGTTTACAAAATCTAGCGTAAAATACAAAATATGTAGAATTCGGAGTGATGCCTTGTCTCTCTCACTCACTCAGTCTCTTGCTCATCAATTGGAGATAGGAGAGGAATGGGGGGGGGAGGGGTGAGCTTGAAAGCTCGTGGGTAATAGTTTTATAATCGGTAACAAGTAAAAACCATTGAAATATTCATTTCCATTGTAAAAATTCACATTGAATCATAAAGCACATATTTTCCAAATTCTCATTTATCAAATAATTCATAAGCAACATACATCATGCATTTATCAAACTTGTCAACACATGTAAACACATAAGCACATCATAATGGTTTGGGTAGGTCCATGAATAGAATGTACTAACATAATTCCATCAAATAGTCTTGTGTAGCTGTAAACAAAACGTACTATCGCAATACTACATAATGGTTTTGTGTAGCCGTGAACTTAGGAGAGTCCGTGAAGGAGCTTCATGCCACTAGTAGGTAGGCGAGTGAAGCCTTTAATCGAAGTGCACTTGACATATAGAATGAACCAAACCAAACCCATATAATCATGCATTTCACAGCTTGTAAACATATTGACCAAAATGGCACTTTTTTTAAACTTGATTTCATAAACATAAAGTCTTTTCAAAGAAAATCTTTTCCATATCAGTTCATAATTCATTCACAAAATTCATATACAAAAATGTGGCACATTCTCAAAGCATTTAAAGAACAATAAATGCCGATTTATAAAGTAGTAGGAAATCATTTAATTCCATTTATTTGAAAGAAACATTAATGGCTTATTAACTCAATTATAAAAATGTAACCCACCTTGAATTCCTTGCTTAAAGACTTGCTTAAAGATGCCTCTACTCTTGCTCCTCTTGCCTTTCTTGATTTCCTTCATCAATGGCAAAATTTCCCATTCAATAGGATTACAAATTGGAGAACCCATAAGACATATTCACTAAAATTGATTATAGAAAGCTTAAACCCATGCATTTTCTAAGCTTCTTGAGCCAAAACCCTTCCAAAAATTCAAAAGATTAAGTAAGACCTTACCTTGAATCTTCACCAAATGAAGAGTTTCTTGGCTCTAATGAAAACTCTTCTCTTCCTCTACCTTTTTCTCTTCTTAAACAACCCCAAAATCTCTCTTGAAGGCTAAGAAAAATTGAAACTTAATTGATTTTCTTTCTTTTCTCTCTTCTCCACAAAACTCTCTTCTTTTTCTCTTCTATTTTAGTTCTTCTCTCTCAATTCACGTTTCCTCCTTCTCTTAAATGCAAGACCACATTTTCATCTTCCAATCCTACCCTTAATGAGTGTGCAATGTCCACTTTGCCCTTTCATTTATGCCTTATAACTTTTAATGATTAAGCGATCTTCCAAAAAATACCCTTGAACATTCTTATTACCTTAACACTTTAATTCCATTAACCCATGTAATAAAATCCTACTAACCTTGACATAAGAATTAACTCTAAAAATTTTTAATCCATCAAAACCTCATAATTAATTTAAATCATGCTTAATAAATAAATAAAAAATTTCTGGGGCCAACACCAAAGATTATTTAAAAGTTCAAGATGCTTTTATATTAAAATCAAAAGCTTCAATGTCTCTTGATAACTTTAAAGACTTATATAATGAAGTAAGATGAAATGATTATGCATGGTGAGCCTTTTAGATCATCAAATTAATAAAGAGAGCTTACAAATAATAATACAAAATATGAAATGACCTTGATAAGCCATGATCTTCTTTCTTTCTTGTTTTTATTCTTCATTTCATTAATTGCAAACCACAACTTCTCTTTATCAACTTCATACATTCAACTTCACTTTATCAACTTCATACACTATCTTCTTTAGTTTATGGCTTCATTATGATCTAATATTACTTTTCATCACAATGATAAACACGTTAGTAGAAAATTAGGCTTTGTTATCATAAAAAATCAATTGGAACCTCCCTTCATTCAACAATCTCCCTATTTTCGATGATGAAAAAATGCTTATGATATTAGAGAATAATAATAATAAAGTTAAGCACGCAAATAAATATCAAGATAGTTATTAGCTCTCTCTCAATTCATGCATTAAAAAAAGCAATATGAAGAGTATGATTCAATATCAAGAACAAAAAAGATAATCAAAATTAAAGAAATATCATTTACTCAAGCATATCATATAAAGTGCAAAAAAATACAAAAATGAAAAAACAATAACTCCTCCTTAATTTCATCTCTCCCCCTAATCTAATATAATCAAACTTTATCTCCCCTTTTGGAATATTTAAAAAGAAATCTATTAACTAAAAATGCATAATATAAAATGTCATAAATCAAGCTAAATTGGTAAAAATTCAAAACATATTTGATTAAGATTGATAAAATTTATTCACTAAAAATGTTAATAAATATTAATAAGTCAAAACAAAAGGTCAATTTTAATTGTAACATCCCTAAATTTCTCTAATTTGAAAATTCTCTAATTTTGGTGTTGTGCTTAAGTTGAAAGATTCAATTAAAGCTCCAATGATAAGTTTTTAAAAAAAATTAGAGATTGGAATTGTGATAAATAAAAGCATAATTGCAATTTCCAATAATTAATTACATAAAAAATGTATAAATTTGAAAGCCCTAAAATTTCAAAATTATAAAAATGAAAAGTGCCCAAAATACTAAAATTGAACAAAATTAAAGATGAATCTATATAATTTAAAGGGAAACAACATTAACTCCTTATACTATGAAGGAGTCAACTTAAAAAATTTCTGAAGAAAAATCTTAAAAATCCTAAATATGAAATTTAAAAATAAAATTACAATTTGATGTAATTTAATGATATTTTTATGAGATGGGGATGAATTGTATATAATGTTGAAGATGTAAACAAATAAGATGAAAAGATAAAGAGAAAATCCTTAAATCAAGAATATTGGTCAACCGTAAGAATATATCGATTGACTAGAGTTAGTTTTGAATAGGATATATGGAGTAATTTTAAGTAGACAAGAAAAAAAAAGCTAATGGTATACTTCAAACTTGTTATATTGGTTAGATCCATAATAGTCAACCTACGACTAGTGGTTGGTTGGTATATGCAAACTCAATAGAAAGAAAAAAGAATCTTAGATATTGGGATATTGGTTGACCATTAAAGGACATTGGTCAACCAATGAGGCTATTTCAGCAACTAGATAACTAGCCAAAAGACCAAAAAAAAGTCACTGAAAATTAGAAAAAAAGAGGTGAATTTTAAAGATACCGGTTGACCATTCTAAGATATTAGTCAATTAGTTAACCAGAAAGTTTGAGGATTCATCTTTGAAACTCGAATTAAGACATCAAAACTCTTAAAAGAATTCTATTGAAGCACATATCAACTAACTAAATATCAATCAAAGAATTTAATTATATAAAGGGCCTTATTAAAAATGATTCATATCAACTAAAACTAAATTTTCTCTAATTGAACAAGATTTATCCATATTCAAAAGCTTATAGAAATAATAATGCAATTTTTGTAAACTTTAACTTATTAACCTTATTTTCCATATACTCTGTAGTTTTAGGTGATAAGGTTCATACTTTAAAATCACCTTAGTGATAATTAAAAAACAAATAATGAACACCAAGAACTTATGCTCAAATTGATACATAAATGTAAGTAATCAAATATTTCTAAATTATGAACTAATAATTAACTTATGTTAAATATTTTTTTTTGAAAAACTTATGTTAAATATTACTTATGGGAGATTTGAATGAATATTCTTTTTGAATTTTTAATCCATTAGTGACATCTTATCCTTCTCATGTTTCTCACTTGGTTTAACAATTTGAGAAGTCTTGATAGTTAATTTTAAGGGTTAAGCTCTCCATATCCTACAACAATATCTTTAAGTCTTTTTTAAAGGCAAGAAGGTTAGATTCATTAAGATAAAATGCATAAACTCCTTAATAATACTACAATCTCTACTACACACCATTTTGTTCTTATTTTCTAATAGTTTATAATTCAAAGTAATCAATTTGTTTTAGGAACCTAAATAAACTTGATTCCTTGATTGTTTGGTTCCTTCTTCCTTCAACCTACACTTTAAAATGTTTGTTTAACATTCTTTGTTTGATAAAGTAAATTCTACAATATGTCCAAAATTACTACAAAAATGACATACCTTATTATATGAGTAAAGACAATGCATAAATGTGTTGCTTGGAATTCTATATTGTATGCATAATGAGGAAGTTTCCTTTGGATATTAAATGTGTTAAATGATCTCCTACAATGGTCAAAGTCCTACCATAAATATAAATATGATGTCTAGTATGAATGAAGACATAATGCATGCTTTTATAGGGGTGTGAGTGCGTTTGCATGTTATTATAAAAATTTTAGTGGGTTATAAAAATTATACCTATTCTTCCCTTGAGAGTATTAAATTATATGCCTAGGTTAGGAGCTATATATGAAACCATGATGGTTGCTCTTAAATTAAGCATTATTAAATTTGTTATATGCATATGTATGTTTCAATATGGATGCTCCGTGCTCATTTATCATTCTAGGTAATGATTCTTCATTATGTAAACATTTTCCTTTGAGGAAGGTAGTTTTAGAGTTGGAAACACTTTCACATTTATATCCAATTACATACCTATCATTAGAATTCTTCTAATCTCCTAGCATATGCTTAAGTTTCTCACTTCCCTTTGTAAATTTAGATAAAGAATCATTGAGAGCATCATTATCCTTTTTCAATGTTTCATTTTCACACCTTAATGCACTTAACTTATGATTGTATCAATAATCACATTTTTGGATACTTTAATGTTATGCAATTCACCTTTTATCTTTCCATTTTCACTCATGCATGTATCTAACTCTTTTTTAACTTTCTTGAGTTTAGAAGAAAATTTCTTCCTTTTCTTACCCATGATTTATGAACTTTCTACTAATTCATTATATGTCAAATCAATATCACTATCATTGTTACAAGAATTAGAGTTGGATGCCATCTCATCATTATCCATAAGGGTTAAGGACATATGAGCTATCTCTTTTTCTTAACGCTCTCTTCTGAATTCACTTGTGTCATTGCAAGTTGGTGCTTCAAATTCCTTTTTCTTTGTCTTCTCCTCCTTCTTATAGTTTCTTATACTCTTCATTATCTTAGAGTTAGGGACATTTTAACTTCATATGATCAAGTTTTCTACTTTCAAAGTAAGAAATATTAGATGATTTAGGTTTTAAATCACTTTTAACTTGAAGTCCTTTCTTTTTGTATTGATGAAACAAAGATGAAATCTTGAGTGAATATGTCATTAGCTCTTAAACTTCAAATGAAAGTTGTATTCTTTGATATTATGTCTATATTCATCTATAAACAATAATGATCCATTGTATTGACGCACTTGTTGCTTTTGTTAATGAAATTTTTCTTAATTTTTTAAAAAAGAAAGTTCTTTCTTTTAGAGAATTTATTCTTGTAGAACTTCTTAAATTTTTTATTGAGTAAACTAATGTTTTTCCTTTGCTTTTACTAGTCGATGTCCTCTTCCTCTTCCTCTTCCTTTGATTCTCCTTTCAAGGCTTTAAACATTAAATTCTTTTCCTTTAAAAGTGTCATCTCTTTATGTGTCTCTTGGATACTCACTTAGTATATGAGGAGAGGTTCAATAAGTTCGTCCAATAATACCTTTACCTTCTTGTATGGCCGTCACTTTAGCTTTCCACACATTTATAAGTGGCCTAATCAACTTTCTTACCATTTTAACATTAGTATAGGTCTATCTAAAACCCTTAATAGCATTAATAACGTCAATAAATCTAGTATACATGTTAGATATGCTTTCCTGTGCCATTTCACACATGAAGACCCTATTGAATTCATTTCTTCCCAATGAACAAAAAAGAGTATATATATATACACATAACCCTACTATTCAAGGAAATTAATCTCTTATCTTGAGATTCTCATTCTTCCTTTAATTTGAGAACCTTTTTGTTATCTACAATTTTTGTTGGAATAAAGAGACTATTAGAAACTATTTCCTATAAGTCTACAATTTCATATATAAAAAAGAATCTCATCCTAGTTTTCTAATAAAGATAATCATTTCCATCAAAGAAAGGTAGTATACTGATGCTTTGTCCCTTTTGGTTAAATGATGATGATGATGATGCTCCTAAAAATGCCATTGTGGTTTTTATTATAAGATTTTGTTAAAAATACTAGCTTAATAAACCTGCTCTGATACTACTTGTTAATCCCTAATGGCACACAAGAGTGGAGGATGAATTAGATGTTTTATAAAATTCAATAATTTTATAAAAAAATATACTCAATTAATAACACTTAATATACATAAGAAAATTTTAAATATAAATTAATCGAATAATTGAAAAATAATTTAAATAGGATAGGGAGAAGAGATTGCAAATTGATTTATAGTGGTTTAAGAAACAATCATTGCCTACATCTACTCCCAAAACCCTTATTGAAATTATATGACAGCGATTTGGTTGTAAAGATGATGGCAAAATAGGCTGATTAAGGCTTAGGTTGATGGGATACGTTTGGGTCAGATTTTGGTGAAAGGTTCTAGTGGAAATAGTCTAATTGTGGAAGAATTTTGGATTGATTGGCTGGGAATTTTGGGACGACGTCTTGATTAAAGTTGTGAGCTTTTCTGTTTAGTTTCCAATGATATCAAGTTTGCATGAATCAGATGTGTGGTTTGGGAGATATGACTGATTTAGTGAGAGTAGGTCGAATCTGTTGAAGCTGACGGTGGTGTAGAAAACAAATAGTTTTTAGAAAACTATCAAAACCTAAACGTTAGTTTTGGAAAGCTAACAACCCTAATGAAATCATAGCAGAAAAGAAGCTGAAATTGTTTTTTTAATTGATTCACGTCCACCAGAAAATGGAGATACAATCAACATAAATAAGGAAAGGTTGTAAAATGGAAAGTCACAAAATTGACCTCATCATTGCACTCCCTTATGTCCTGCGACTTTAATAGTCTTTAAATACAAAATTTAAGTTTTTTAAACAGCCAAAACAATAAAGGAAAGATAACACAAGTTCAGAATAGAAATAATGAGCATTAGATGCTCTTATTAGCTTCAATCAGGTGATCGCAACTCCATGCCACTAACCAATGGAGCAGTAGCCTTCTTGGACGTCTTGGACTTCTTTAATGGGCTTCCCAAACTCGTCTTTATCATAAGGCAATAGATCAATATGAGCTGCAGCCTTACAAAGGCCGAATGGCTTCAAATGGACCTGTAACTTCATGATTAAGCCTAAAAAATCGTCATCAGTAATTTCCTTTTCTATGATGGAACCATCTTCATTATTTGCATCCAAGCCCATGTTTGCAATATCTTCTAAGACTTTGTTGGATGGACCTCCATCATTCTCCCCCTCTTGGAATGAATCTCCATCAAGTAAAGGCCTTTCCTGCATTGAATCTTCATGATATGGGCTCAAATCACTTACATTGAAAGTATTGGACACATTGTAAGAATTGGGCAGATCAATCTTGTATGCATTAGGCTTAATTTTCTTCAACACCTTGAATGGACCATCAGTCCTGTTTCTTAATTTGGACATCCTCTTGCTTAGGAACCTTTCTTTCCTCAAATGAACCCACACTAAGTTCCCTCCTTTGAATTCCACAGTTCGTCTATACTTAGCTTGCTTCTTGTAGGCTTCATTATGCTTCAAGATATTCTCTCGGGCCTTCTTATGTAATTCAACAATTTCGTGGGCCCAATTCTCAGCCTTGATACTAGATGGTAACCCGCTTGACTTAATTGGAGTCAAATCAATTGGGCTCAAAGGGTTAGTGCCATAAACAAGTTCAAAAGGACTTAATTGAGTAGACTTACTTCTTGAGGAGTTGTAAGCAAATTCAGCCTGAGCTAAATAGGTGTCCCAATTCTTGGTTTTACCCTTTAAAAGACTTCTAAGAATGTTGCCAAGACTTCTATTAACTACCTCAATTTGACCATCAGTTTGTGGATGAAAAGAAATGCTAAATTTTAATTGAGTCCCCAATTTTGCCCATAAAGTTCTCCAAAGGTGACTAAGAAATTTAACATCTCTATCACTTACAATCGATCTAGGCAACCTATGCAGTTTCACAACTTCTTTAAAATACAATTCCATAACATGTGATGCATCCATAGTTTTAGTGCAAGGAATGAAATAAGCCATTTTAGAAAAGCGGTCCACAACAACCATTATAGAATCAAAACCTCTCCTTATCCTAGGCAAACCCAAAATGAAGTCCATACTTACATCTTCCCAAGGCTGGTTTGGTGTAGGCAAAGGTGTATATGGGTCGGTTGACTGTGAGCCCATTTTAGCTTTTCTACATGTATTACAAGAAGAAACAAGCCTTACTACATCCTTGAGCATTTTCGGCCAAAAGAAATGGGATTGAGAATAAGCATAAGTCTTCTCTCAACCAAAATGGACAGCTAGTCCACCTCCACGTATCTCTCTCAAAATGATCTCCCACAGTGAACAATTTGGAATACAACAAGCATCACCTTTGAAAAGAAAACCACTGTGCTTCACAAAATCTTTGTAAGCACCATTTTCACATAATTTCCATACTTCACAAAAATCAGAATCAGTAGCATACATATGTTTAATGTTATCAAAATCAATAACTTGAGCTTGAAGAGAACTCAACAAAACATGTCTTCTTGACAAAGAATCAGCAACAACATTCTTGGAACCAGGTTGATGTTTCAACATAAAATCAAAAGTTTGAAGATATTCAACCCATGTAGCATGTCTCTTTTTCAAATGTGCTTGACTTTGAATGTATTTCAAAGCCTTATGATCGGTGTAAAGGACAAATGTGGTAGCCAACAAGTAATGACTCCAATGTCTAAATGCTCTCACCAAGGCATAAAATTCTTGATCATAAGTTGAATATTTCCTCCGAGCCTCATTAAGCTTCTCACTAAAAAATGCAACCGGCCTACCTTCTTGACTTAAAACAGCCCCAATGCCTATCCCACTAGCATCACATTCTAACTTAAATGGTTTGGCAAATTTTGGCAAAACAAGAACCGATGCACTAGTCATGGCTTTTTTTAATTTGTTAAAAGCTATTGTGGCTTGTGGTGACCATCTAAACTGTCCCTTCTTCATACAATCTGTTATGGGGCTAGTAATGGTGCTAAACTTTTTTAATAAACCTCCTATATAATGAACAAAACCCATGGAAACTCCTAACTTCAAACAGGTTGGTAGGAATTGGCCATTCTACAATTGCTTTAACCTTAGATTGGTCCAAACTAATCCCATGATTAGACACAACAAACCCCAAAAATGTGATGCTATAAGTACAAAAATCACACTTCTCAAGATTAGCATACAAACTCTCTCAGTCCAACACTTCAAAAACTAATCTCAAATGCATAACATGCTCATCAATAGTTGGACTATAGATTAAAATGTCTTCAAAGTACACTACCACGAACTTATCAAGAAATGACTTTAATACCTCATTCATAAGCTTCATAAAAGTTAATGGTGAATTGGTCAACCCCATTGGCATCACTAACCACTCATAAAGGCCTTCCTTAGTCTTGAAAGTCGTCTTCCATTCATCTCCTTCGTTTATTCTGATTTGGTGAAACCCATTAGCAAGATTAAGTCGTGTAAAAACTTGTGCCCCATGAAATTGATCTAGCATGTTATCAAGTCTTGGAATTGGATAACGGTTCTTGATAGTAATTTTGTTGACAACCTTACTATCAATCACCATTCTCCACTTACCGTTCTTCTTTGGAATAACAAAGACCGGTACAACAGCAGGTGAAACGCTCTCTCTAAGAACTCTTTGACACAATTTTGAAGTGCCTCATGCTCTTTTGGGTTCATCCTATAGGCTGCCTTATAAGCAATGGTTAAATATGGAATGAAATCTATAGCATGTTGGATTTTTCTAAAAGGTGGTAAGCCTATTGGAAGTGTTTGTGGAAAAACTTTAGAAAACTCACTTACTAAAGGTTGGATTACTTTTGGTAGCT
>JANKOE010000005.1:39793034-39810800 GCA_026284465.1 Erythroxylum citrifolium
CTGCACAAAATCCGAGATTAAACATTAACCCAACTTTGACTCAAAAATTAACGACCTTAGGGACTAAATTAAAATTCAAGCCCTTCACATGGTTGAATCCCCATATCTTAAATTTATTTGGCCTCAAGAATCAACTCAATCGGATATCTACAGCTCTCGAATTTCGTAAAATACCGAACCATGTTCAGAAAATTTTCCAACTTAACCACTTTAACCAATCCTATAACTTTTAATTCCATAAATCTCTTTCCATTTCAATCCAATCTCACAATTTCTTCTCTTATTTACACATAACTAATTGCCAATAGTCCCTCTATAAATAATCCTAGCTTGCAAAAAGGCTCGGGGTCTAATAATAAATGGAACGTCCTACATTAATGCCCACTCTCATGGTACACTCACAACATATTTCTCAAACCCATGTCTCTATATAGACTAAGCATGAGCATCCAAATACTATAAACACACATAAATGATCATAACATTGCACAAAAGTGAAGTCTTATATAGATTAAATAAGAATAATCCTAAAACAGCCTAGTAATCCATCAAACACATCTTAATCAACATCAATACAGGTTCCAAACTTCTACCCATACAATAAATCAATCAAAGAAAAAAGATGAGAAAAAGATGGGAAAAAAACTTATTGCATGAGAAAGTAAGTTGGAAATCTGGACAACTTTGGCGTAGCCTTGGAATCCTTGGTGTTCTCCTCTAATGAATCATATTAAACTTGTGAATTTTATCTCAAAGGCAAAATTACCAAATCTCCTTTTACTGAAACTGGAGAGAGAGCTAGCGAACTTTTAGGACTCATACATAATGATGTATATGGGCCTATGAAAGTTCAAGCTAAAAGTGGATATTCTTATTTCTCACCTTCACTGATGATATGTCAAGATATGGATTTGTGTATCTAATAAAACACAAGTCTAAATCATTTGAAATGTTCAAAAGATTTCGTAGTGAAGTTGAAAAATAAACTAGTAAGAATATAAAGGCACTAAGATCTGACCATGGCAATGAGTATCTTTGCGATGATTTTGTTGATTATCTAAAGCAAGATGGAATCTTGTCTCAATGGACTTCTCTAGGAACACCACAACATAATGATGTTTCAGAAAGGAGAAATCGAACCTTATTAGGTATGGTGAGATCCATGATGGGGTTCACTGATCTTCCTATCTTCCTATGGGGATATGCTTTAGAAGTCGTTGCCTATTTATTAAACAAAGTTCCCACTAAATCAGTCACTAAAACTCCTAAAAGATTTGAAAGTTTGGGGTTGTACAGCTTATGTCAAGAGATTGCTACCAGATAAGCTTGAGGTGAGGTCTGACAAGTGTAGATTTGTTGGCTATCCCAAGCAAACTATGCGATATTATTTCTATCACCCTTTTGAGCATGAAGTGTTTGTGGCCAAAAATGTAACTTTTTTAGAAAGGGAGTTCCTTAATGGAGGAAGTCATGGTGTAGAAATAGATCTTGATGAAATTCAAGATTCTAACGAATCAACACAAGCTCAAGAGCATCAGATGCATATTAAGCAACCTATTGAGCAACCCTTACTTGATATCTTGAAATTAATGCGTAAGGTACCAACCTCAACCATTGAGGAGAATGGATCGGCTAATGAATCTGTCCAAGAACCAGTACAACAATAAGATCAAGTAGAGGAAGAGCCTATTGAACATGAGCCTCTTGGAAGGTCTTTTAGGGATCGTCGTTAACCAGATAGATTAAACTTAATGGTGCAAGGTGACAAAGATAATCATGTTGATGATATCCCATATATTGATGATGACCCTAAGACATACGAAGAGGCTATGGTAAGTCCAGATAGTGAGAAGTGGTTTAAGGCCATGGAATCTGAGTTAGAATCCATTAGAATTAACAAAGTATGGACTTTGGTCGATCCCTCAAAAGATATAAAACCCATAGCATGTAAAAGAGTATTTAAGAAAAAAAATTGCAGTAGATGAGAAGGTTGAAACCTATAAAGCCCATCTTATTGCCAATGTATTGATTGTGATGAAACTTTTTCCCGTGTGGCAATGCTCAAATTTGTTCGGATTCTACTTGCTTTATATACATATTATGATTATGAGATATGGAAAATGGATGTGAAAATAACGTTTCTTAATGGAGAGCTCAAGGAAGATGTCTATATGACTCATCCTGAAGGTTTCACATTGCCATCTGCTCCTAATAAAATATGTAAGCTACAAAGGTCCATTTATGGATTGAAGCAAACTTCATGAAGTTGAAATATTCGCTTCAATATAACAATTGCAAAGTTCGATTTTGTTAGATGCAAAGAACAACCATGTCTATACAAGAAGCTTAATAGGAGCACAGTTATTTTCCTAGTGCTATATTTAGATGACATATTGCTAATAGGAAATGTTATACCAATCATGCAAAAGACAAAGATTTGGCTATCTGAATAGTTCTCTATGAAGGATTTGGAAGAAGCGGTTTATATTCTTGGAATCAAGATCTATAGAGATAGATCAAGGAAGCTACTAGGACTCTCCCAATCTATGTACATTGATACTATCTTAAAAAGGTATCACATGGAAAATTCCAGAAAAGGTTATTTACCAATAGGCACTGGAATTTCTCTTAGTAGGGAGGATTGTCCTAAAACCGTAGAAGAAAGAGAGCACATGAGTAGGGTCCCATATGCCACCGCAGTGGGAGCTATCATGTATACCATGACATGTACAAGACCTGATGTAGCCTACTCGCTAGGAATAGCGAGCAGGTATCAAGGTAACCTAGGTGAGGAACATTGAAAAGTGGTTAAAACCATCCTTAAGTACTTGAGAAGAATTAAGAACCAATTCCTCATATACGGAGATTATGAATTAAAACTAATAGGTTACACTGATGCTAGCTTTGCATTAGATAAGGATGATAGCAAATCTACCTCTGGTTATATTTTTACCGTGAATAAAGGAGCAGTGAGTTGGAAAAGTTCCAAGCAAGCTACTGTAGCTAATTCAGTTACTGAAGCATAATACATAGTTGCATGTGATGCTTCTAATGAAGCTATTTCGAGGAAAAAGTTCTTAACTGAACTTGGTGTGGTTCCATCAATAAAGGAAGCTATTCCTTTATTGTGTGACAATACTGATGCTATTGCACAAGCTAAGGAACCAAGGTCACACCAAAGATCTAAACATATTATACGAAAGTTTCATCTGATTAGAGAAATTATTGAGCGTGAGGACGTTCAAATTCAAAAGGTGAAGGAAAGGAGAATGTTGTAGATCCCTTAACTAAGGCACTTAGATCAAAGGAGTTTGATAAGCATAAGTGGAATATAGGATTAAAGTTTATGACTGATTAGGTCTAGGTCAATTGGGAGATTGTTGGAATTATGCCTATGACCCAATTGATATGTAATAGATTGGACAGCTTTGTTTTGTGATTATTAATTTTGATTAGAAACATGGCAAATGATTTTGTTATCATATTATGTTTATTGTTTATTATTCTAATATGATAATTCCTTGATTAAATTTATGCACTTGCCATCATAATGGAGATTATGATAATGAGAGTCAAGTCTTTAGGGTTTAATCTAAAAATGTTCTTGATTATAGGATCATCAAATAAGGACTTTAATGATCCGGTTAGATCAATATGTATGTAATAATATCTATTGGATGGATATTAGTAGATCTCATTTACTAAGTTACATATATAGATGATGCATATGAAGATATGATCATTGAACTGACCAAACTAAGAATCCCTAATGGTTAATATTACCTATGAATTGTCAAGTGGAATATTCTCATAAGGATTTAAATGTTTATTTTGCCTTTGACCATAAATTTTCTTAATAATCAATAGGTTACTTATTCTGTTTTGATGTAGGACACCAAGTGTGTAAAAATGCTAACTGAATGATCATTGGATATAATTAAGTACCTATTTGATTAGTGGTGAGTCAAGATGGGATCCATCGACTATAGGTAATGAGTTTGAGCTCTATGTTGTCATTGATCTTAATGGTTGTTTCAAGACCTTGGTCAGGGCGATCAAATGAGTGAGGAAAGGAGTTTCTTAAGTGATTATTAATGACCGACATGTAACATATTTAGTTATCTAATAGGGTTTGACAGTTAAACCATACCTTAGGATAATCCAGACTTGTAATGATGGAAGGTAATAATATATGATCCTAAACCAGGTTCCGTCTTTGTAAGGTTGTTATTTCACACTATCAAGTTGTTGATGAGTGTTGTCAGACGCCAATCTTCATTAGTAATTAATTGGATTAATTACTACCGACTTAGTGATGAACCTATGTGGTCACACACTTACGAGTGTAATATTTTCCTTTTTTGGTAAAGAGTGTAATATTTTCTGTTTATGATTATTTAATTTATTATGAGATAATTTATTAAATAATCTATATGGAATATTATTATATTTTTTGCTATTACGGAAAATATAATTAATATTGAAAATTCTCTTATACAAAATAAATAAATAAAATAAAATATAATAATTTTCTTTTCTTTTATAAATAATAATAATTAAAAAAGGTAAGATGGTAAAAGGCACTTTGCTCTTGGTGGTTTTATTTTGGTTTTACATTTAAACCAAAACGAAATGAAGTGATGTGTGTGTGCTTTTTTGTAAGTTTTTGAAAACGTTATAACACTTGCACAGAAGAGAGAGTTAATATAGATACTCTTTTATGTTTTATACGTTTTAATACTTACGAAGTGAAGAAATTACTTTCTCACTGTTTTGAAAATTTAAGTCACAAAGAGAAGAGAGTAAGTTGTACTCTTTCTTTTTGTATGTTGAAATCAATAAGAGAAAAGAAAAGAAAATTGTTTTCTCTATTCTTAAAGAAATAATTCTTCAAATTTAATCATAGTCATATTAAATGTTGAAAGCGAGATATATTTTTTGGTGTAAGGTGTATAGAGATTTGTATTTTCGAAAGTTTACTATCAATTAATCTTTATAAATTTCAGATATTTATTTTTTATCTATTCTAGGAGTGCAATTTCTTTTTTATTTCCACTACGCTGTCTTGTTTTAGCTGTTTGTCAGGGAATTGTCAAGATGTACTTAAGGCGCAAGATTTGTTTCATCAATCTTACGATTTTGTTTACTTTTCAAGCTTCTATATGCAGCAATAAGACAAGGGACGCTCGCTGTTTGAGTCTTCCTTAATGTGTTGTAGTGTTTTTCAAGAATGGAACAAGAAATGCTTAATAGTACGTTGAAGGAAAAAAAAGGTATCTTCTGTTTACTATTTTAGTTGAACCTTCTTTCGTGAATAAAACGAGGCGCTAGAGTAATAAGTGCACCTTAGGAACTAGGAGTTTTGCTATAAAAATTCCACGGGAGACTGATGAGGAAGTTAGGTTATTGGTCATCCACTTCTGCTTAAGTGGTCGTTGATGCTATCACTACATATGGAATGGAATATGGCTATGCATGTGTAGCTTCTTAATTTGATCTTTAGCTTAGCAAAACATTGTAATTCCATGTTTAAGTTACTGCCAGTTTTATCTCCAATTCTCCTCATAGAAAAAATAAGAAAAAAGAAAAGCTTATTTCTTTTCTGCGAGTGGAAGTGGAAGCTAGCATGGCATGAATTGATTGGACATTAGACCATATTGTTATGTATTCTGTTGTTATTGAATGAACCAAAAAGAAAGGACACATAGCAGCCCAACAAAGTAAGAAGGAAAAAAGAAAATGAAAAAGACCTACTACATATAAATCAAATTCAAGAGAAAAATAAAAAAGGGATGAGAAAATGAAACTCAAATTTCAAAAAGACCTTTCCTTTGTCTAATCAGGTGACCCCCTGAAAAGTCAAACGCGCCAACACAACATTCCAGTTAGTTCTATCCATGGTAGCACACACACGAGAACCCAAAAACAGTCTCCAATTTGGCTGCTATAAATACCCCTTGAGATGTAGCAAACCGTTTTCTATCATTTTATGTAACCAAACAACTTAAAGCAATCCTCAAAACCAACACCAAACCTGCCTATATTGAAGTGGAAGCACCCACAAAATCCGAGAATTTGTCCATACAGCTGCTAACGTGAACTTTTAGGAACTTAACCCTTGCTCGCTATCTAGGAGGCCAAATCATGGCAGATGAATTCAACCCAGGCACAAACTGGTGGAATTCCTCAAGAAACAGGTTTGATAGCGGTTCATCATCATCTTCTTCTTCAGGGCTTAATAGTTTAGGCAGCTTTGCTTGGCCAACTGAAGTAGTTGATGTCAAGGGAAGGTCTTGTATGGAGTCTGTGTCGGTCTCGGATAGTTCTGCCGTTTTCCATGATACTCAGAAGCTGCAACTGGGGCGAGATCATTCTGGTGGTGACCTGAATATGATGGGTTTAGGCCTTTCTTCACATGCCATGGAATGGGACCAAACTTTACTGTAAGTTCATATATATATTAATCTTGTAACCAATTGAGAATTTAGCTTCTTGTTTAAAGGTGTTGCTGAAATTCATGACGTGGGTCTAATCTTTTGAGGCTGATATCGTTTGATTCCTTTCCAGTAGTCGAAGTGATAAGGTTGAGAATAATTTTCGTTCCTTGCTGCAAGAGAACTTGAATTCCAGTTCCAATTATCGGCAAGAAAGTGGGATCGGATCGTCTCAAGTTCAGTGGAGGGGAAGAATGTTTACTGGAGCTACAGGAGATTCTTCTGTGAACGATTTTAAACATATTAACCGAGATTTTTCCTTAGATCAGCCTCATTTTAGTCCTCATGGAAGCTCCACCGATAGTACGGTTACATGTCAAAGCTTGCAGTCTAGTTTCCAAATGGATTCATCGGCTATTTATGATAATCCTTCAACTATTTTTCAAGGGCTAGTGGGATCTCAAAATCAAGCACAACAGTCCTCGTTCGAGAACCGATCCATGAATTATTTGTTTGGTCCAAATTATGGCCTTAGCACCAATGAATTGTTGCCTTCTTGGTCTAAAGTGCCTCAATTCTTTAGAAATTCTCCACCTAAACAGCCTTCTCATAACCAGTTGCATTTCTCCAACAACGCACCCTTTTGGAATGCATCTGCAAGTGCCATGAGTGATGTTCGACCAAGCTTTTCCCCTTCCTTGCAACCGCAATTTCTTGCATCAAATTTTGACAAAAAACCAAAGGTATGTATATATATATATACATGAATAAATCCCCAATAGGAATATCACAATCATGTATATGTACGTAGTGGCACTATGCGTATTGGTGTATGCATTTTGAATACTATAATGCTTATGGCCGAATAGTTTCACAAACAGATAGAAGCTAGAATTGATAAATATATGCACGAAAATATAGGTAAAGTATATCGACACCTAGATGGATCGAGGCAGCTATAAAATTAGGGTTTGGAGTATAGAGATTGAAAATTTTCGGTTCATTCATTTCCAGCAGAACATATCTGAAGCACGGGATTCGAACACAGTAGATAAGAAAATTGGTGGGAGTGAAGCAGCAACAAAAAGGCCTAGAAACGAAACAACATCAGCTATGCCACCCTTTAAGGTACAATAAAAAAATTTGATCGGAAAATGTTTTTTGAACTTGATAGAGGGTACACACTAAAGCCTTTTGATTTGTACCATCTATACACTTTTATAGGTGAGAATTTTTTCGTAACTTTGATGATCATATAGGTCAGGAAAGAGAAAATGGGGGACAGAATTACTGCACTCCAACAATTGGTTTCGCCTTTTGGAAAGGTAGTCATATGTATAATTTACGACTTCTTTTTTCTCTTATACTTCCAAAAAAGAAAACTAATGTGCATATGGTGAGAGATATCATTTGCATTCCTGAATCTTAGAAACTTATGTCTTCTCTATATTTTGATCATGGGTTTCCGCCAGACTGATACAGCCTCGGTGCTTTCTGAAGCAATTGGATACATCAAGTTTCTCCATGAGCAAGTCTCCGTATGTTCCATTAGAAACCTTTGCTTTTTCTCTCAAGTGGGAAATAAAAATGATATCGTTAATACTCATTATGTGCAGTGAGGACTTATCGATCATTTATTACTCATCATTCTATTTTGTATATGAAATGTTAGGTCTTAAGCACCCCTTACATGAAAAGTGGATCTCCCATACACCACCAACAGGTACAAATTCAATACATAAATATATGGATATTTTCGCTCATGATATAATAAATACCCATATACGATGATGATTTGCTGTCAAGAGTCAAGTTCAGTGAGGTCGATTTGGACAAGTAAAGTTTTTGGTTTCCATTTCCTTCTTTTACCTTCAAGAAATTTAATGTAGATATCATCTTCTCTCAATGTAGAGTTCTGACAGATCTAACGACCCTGAAGGACAAAAACATGATCTTAGGAGCCGAGGATTGTGTCTGGTGCCAGTTTCGAGCACTTTTCCGGTTGCTCAAGAGACGACAGCTGATTTTTGGAACCCCACATTCGGAGGAACATTCAAATAGGATTGAGGAAAGGGAAATGGTCGAAACAAGAACAGATTCTATTGTAAGCCACTCGTACATATATAATCTTATCAGAAACCCTAGCCAAGTTGGGAATGATAAGATCAATGGAAAAGAAAAGAAAAATAATAATAAAAAGATAAGCCCCACGTACCTGCTGCTTAGCCCGGAATACAAAAAGAAGATGACAAATTGTAAAAGAGAAAGAGAAGGGACTAATTTTTCAAAGGTACATGCTTGTTAGTGTAGGGTCAGCAGCAAGAGGCAAAATGATAAGAGGTTGGCCCATGCATCGGGAGGGACCATCGGCTTTGGGAGCATATATATTCTTAAACTGTTGTAACAATTCATGAATAATTATGACAAAATTAAATATTGTTGTGTTTAGGAATGAGAATAGGTGCTGATTTTAGGGCTGGGTAAAGAGTCAAAAGAAAGATTTGTTTTAGATAACGTTAGTATGTTGTTGTTTCAGTAGTTTAGTTGAAGAATATAAAGGAGCTTTTGTTGTTTCTTTCTACTATTGCTATATTGTTAACAGAGGTTGCACTATCATTAGTTTTACATAAGAGAAAAGTGATGAAAGAGAATAATTTAATTCCTGAAGAGAAGAGCGTTGAGATTTGTTTATTGTGTAGCTAGGAATATTGTTAGAATGTGGCCCACACCCCTAACCCGCAAGTCTTTATTTTTATATCTATTTCTTCCATCTGATTAGATCAACTTGGAATGGGAATTGTAATATGTACAGGTGCTATACGTCTATTTCCTTTTGTGCTTTCCATCCAATGGTCACGTTCAAGAGCTTACATTGGAAGGGTGAAGACTGAAGAGTAGCCAAACCACCCCCCACTCTTTTATTACCTTCCTTGCTCAGCTGTAGTCTTACTAGCCATTGGCTATCCTGTTCAGTCCGAAGCATAACAAGTGGCTTATGATTAGAAGGCAAAGGGATATTTAACAGAATATAAATATATAACTATTTTCTCGGCCCACTCCGAATGATGATATCATGCATGCTACATCATAGCTACTTCAATTGAGTTGGCACTAGTTTAAACGTAATATTCGTTAACTTTGTATCTTTTTTTTTTATTATTACAAGGAAGATAGAAAAACAAAACTAGCGCAGGTGCTGGGATACAACACTCCTCGAGCATCACGGTAAATAAGCTCCTGTATGACCTTCGATGGGTCCTATAGCAGGTACAGGCCCAGACTTAAGAACCTTGCAAAAGCCACCAATCTGTTAGTACATTGGTTTCTCTAGCGAAAGTCAAGTTGTAGTTAGACCCTTTTATCACGGTGTAGTACGTCATGGATACTTGCAACCAAAGAAGTGTCCTCAATTAGTGTTCCGTGTGAGACAAAAAGAATGTTAATAACCTCTAAAGAATTTGCTTCGACGACTATGCGTTTATAGCCCAGGTCCTAGGTCAACGTGAGTCTGGAGAAAACGCTCTAGAGCTAGATAAGGGCAAGCCCCTCCCTAGATTTTGTTGGAACCCACCACACCACTTTCCATAGTTATCTCTAATTAATCCGCCAGTTGTGGCCGTAGAAGGCCCTTATTTGAATGTCTCATCCGAATTTAATTTCACCCAACCCTCCAACGGTTTGGTCCACTCCACTAAACTCCCCATAGTCAAACCCTGGGTTGAAACTTTGTAACTTTCTATAAGTCCTGAGACATCAAATTCCAAAGCAACCACTTTAAAGAGGAAAAAGAAAATGATATAAGAAGGTTATAATATAGAGTAGTTCTCAACGCAATTTGAGTCATTTACCTTGTCATGGTAATACAATTGATCTTTATTCAGAACGTATACACTTTCATTTGTACCTGGTTAAACGTACATTAGACTAAACGACACATGTAAAACAATATTACTAATGACTTCTGCAACCTTAACACTTACAATTATGGTTCCACCAATAATAATAAACCCTAATTACTGTAATTTTGAACCTGGTTACAATATCTCTCGCACCAATACTGTCCCTTCCACAGTTAAGTACTATTTGGTTGTGGGTTGAAGCCAATGCTGAATAATTTACTGTAATGAAAATAAAGTAGCAAGATCGCCATGATAATGTTCCACTTTGATTAATAAGTCCTAATTCTCACAACTTTTTCTGTTTTGACTTCATCACCTATCTGCACTGTTTTGAGTTATATTATCTCCTCTATAGTCGAGGGTCGCCTTAAAATCGAATACTTCGGAAATTGTTTCTATTTCTTTCTTCAAAGTTGCATCAACTTTACCAAGAAACATGAATGCATCAAGTTGAAAGAATTTGCATAGTCTTCCATGTGATCTAAACCATCAAGGGCTTTAACTTCCAATCGACATTTGTTTTTTGTTATAATTTCGTCCACTCTTTAATGCACTTTCTATCTACTGCCCCTTCAAGCCGAGTCGAAATGCCATTGATGGTAGGTAACATTATATGGACGGGTTAGTTTTGAATTTTTGGTTTTCTTGGCCAGAAATTTACTACAGAGAGTTGTCTAAGCTGAATTATTGCATTCACTTCTTTATACAATAGAGATCAAAAGGAATACTTGCCACTCAAATTATCAGGAAAGTATCGCCACAGTCAAAAGATGACAATGATTTTGACTTTTCCAAGGAATAAGAGAAATGGCAGCTTCTTTTCGTTGAACACCTAAATCAACATTAATATCATAACTTGTTATTATGAAATATACATGGTTATCAAATGTCATGTTCTCCAATACCAAGATCGATGACATTGAGGTCTTTTAAAGGACGGGACGGTTCGGAAAGAGAATCGATGTGCAGACTGGCTCGCCAATTATAGCTATCGATTATCATTAGGAGTCCACTGGTTTTCTGACCCTATCAATGGCATTGCTCCTTTGTTATTTGCTGATGTAGTGGGAGTTTCTCTCCCCAGAGTGGCCCATATGTAGTTTTTCTAATTGGCTTCGGCCCGTTTTTCAATTAAAAAAAAGGACGGACGGTAAAAGTTGGTCTTTATTTTATAAGAGATTTTGATATTTTTAGTATTTTATTTTTATATATTTTCATAATTATGTTTGATCATTTTTTCTTAAATCATAAAAGTTTGTGATAAATAAATACGGACGTTATAGTGAATGAAAATTAATACTATTTTAAGGCAAACATGGTAAAATGGAGCTCATTACTCTCCGAAATTTGAAACCATAGAGATTTCCTTTACTATGATCTTGTTACAAATAAATTTGATTCTATTTAATAAGGATATTTCTGCAAATCTGCAAATGAAAGTATATTGGATCCTCTTGTTCATACTTTGCTCTCAGTAGCCCTATACTCCTTAGATCACTTATCAAGTCAATTGAATCTTTAATATTAGTAGACGAGATAGAATTTAATAGTTAAATACCTAAAATCACACCTTTCATGAACTTTGAGGACTTACAAATTTATATTCTAGTAGTAAACACGATTCTCGAAACTATTTACTATCATTCCCATAAGGATTGAATATAATATAACAGTTTCAATCACATTTTGTATAAGGTAACAAAAGATTAAATCGATTAAAAATTAAACTAACAAACTTGATAACTAAATAAGATAACAATAATATTGAAGTACTTAATTGTAGAAACTTATGAATTATTCTATTCTTACTTTGTCTTCCCTTCACCTTGTGAATTTAGCTATGCTTGATCCTATACATCGATTTAAAGGTTTTGATTATCTTATCTAAGATCTAATCAAGTAATCCCAATTGAAGTACATAAAATTTGAGTTGCAATCTCTCAATCTCTCAATCTCTCAAAACTACTCCTAACTACTTAATTGAAATTAAAGCAGTCCTAAGTTAACTTTTATGATTTAACCTAATATTTGTAAGTCTATTAAGGTTCTAGCTCTGGTTGTGTAACTTAACACAAATACCTTGATTCAATCTCTCGATTCAAATTAAGTGTGAGCACGAAAAATATCACAAAGCAGTAATATATTGAATTCAATGAGGTAAAATTTGTATAAAACAATTCAAGAATAAACCCTAGAACAAATTTAGGATCCATAATCTTGTTCAAGACACAACTATTGAGATTTAGCATATAAGGAAATGGAATATAATAAAGAGAAGAGAATGAAATAGTTTGAAGCCTTGATCTAGAAAATCTAGAAAGCTAGAGTTGATTTTGATGTACTTTTTGATCTTCATCTGTGGGATGTCCAACCTTTTTCTTGGGGTGTTTTGATTTCCTCTTTTAGTGTCTCTCATGACTCTCAATTCTACCCCCTTTGCTTAGCCTTAATGATATCATTTTCTAGTAAAACTAGGTTTTTTTGAAACATGCACAGTAACTTACATGGTCATGTAGGTGACCGTGTATGTCCAAAAACCTCTTAATTGTGACTTTACATGGTCAAAAGCTTACACAGGCTCATGCACAACTCTGTATGTCAACGTATGAGAGCATATATCTTTACAAGAGTATAAACAATTTCTTCGAAGCTCCACACGTGACCATGTAAGTCTAAGGTTTCACCCGAATTCTTCTCATTTTGATCTATAAAGGTAATTATCAACTAAAAATACACTTAAAGTAAAATAAGTGGCATAATACCATAAAATTCTAAAACAACACGGAAAACACACTTAATATGGGTATGTAAATATGGTTAACTGATCATTTATTGAACATCCCCACACTTAAACATTTGCTTGTCCCAAAGCAAAACTAAAACCATAAAATAATTAAAACACACAAACACAATCACGCAACATTACAATAGTGGTTCAATGGCATCAAATTTCAAGGAATTAACATAATCTGAAATATCAACCACTTGAAAAATTCTATCAAACTAACTTAATCCATTCATGTTCAAGTTCTTTGATTTGAATACACATATCAATCAAAATATTGACATACTATTCATGCACCTATGTCACTTGTAGGCATTCACTCATTATTAGTGGTAAATTAAAGAGGTAAACTATCAATAAACATCATTTCATAAAAATTCTTGCTATTTTAAAGATCAACATGCTTAAATTTATTGCAAGCACCATTTTTTAAAATTTTCTTTAAATATCATCTAGGCTTTTAATGTGAAGACAAAAACCTTGTCATGAATGTCCCCTACTTAACTAGTAAAAACTTGTTGATAGTTTTAATTGAAAAACTTCTAATACTGCAAATATATAGATAGCATCTTATAGTATAAAAGATATCATTCCTACAAGGATTGAATATAGTCACCTAACAATTTGAATTACACTTTTTCTAAGGTAACAAAACAATGAATTGATTGAAAATTAAAGTAAACTAGTAAACTAGATAACTTAACAAAAAAAATATAACAATAGAATTGAAGTATTCAATTGTGGAAACTTATAGATTATCCTATCCTTGCTTTGTCTTCGCTTAACCTTATGAATTCAACTATGCTAGATATTAGATATCTAAAGGTTTTT
Organism: Erythroxylum citrifolium; assembly: GCA_026284465.1. Lineage (NCBI taxonomy): Eukaryota > Viridiplantae > Streptophyta > Magnoliopsida > Malpighiales > Erythroxylaceae > Erythroxylum > Erythroxylum citrifolium. Next base: position 39,806,984 of record JANKOE010000005.1, read on the forward strand.
TATTACCCTCTCTTAAGATTTAATCAAGTAATCCCAATTGAAATAGATAAAAATTGAGTTGCAATCCTTTTATCTCTTAAAATTGTTGCTAACTACTTAATTAGATTTGAAGCATTCCTAAGGATAATTAATCCACAATTAATATCTCTCTTCAGTTGCTTATCAATATGATATTTGTAAGTCTATTAAAGTACCAATTCTCATTACGTAACTTAACACAAATACCTTGATTCAATCTTTTAATTCAAATCATGTATGAGCACAACAAATATCACAAAGCAGTAATTTATTGAATTCAACAAGGTAAAATTTATGCAAAACAATTTAACAATAAACCCTAAAAAAGATTTAGCAATCCATAATAAACCCTAAAAGAGAATGAAATCAATTTGAAGCCTTGATCTGGAAAATCTGGAAAGCTGGAGTTGATCATGATGTTTCCAATTTTTGATCTTCATCCATGAGATATGCAATATTTTTTATGTTTTTCTTTCTTCTTTTGGTGTCTTTCATGACTTTTAAGTCTTCCCCCTTTGCATAGCCCTCAATGATATCCTTTCATAGCAAAAAAAATAGGTTTTTTGGAACATACATGGCCTTGTAAGTTACCACGTATGTCAGAAAACCTCTCAATTGTAGCTTTCCAAGGTCATAGAAGCTTATATAGGCTCATACACAACTGTGTATGTCAACATACATAGGCTTATATCATTACACATGCTTAAACAAGATCTTAGAAACTCCACATGTTTACAGTGACTTACATGGTCACTATAGATGATCATGTAAGTTTATAGTTACTTCAATTCTTTCATTTTATGCCCTAATTTCACTTGGATTCTTCTCATCTTGGTCTATGAAGGCAATTATCACCTAATAACACACTTGAAGTATAATAAGTACTATAATAACTTAAGATTTTTAAGAAGTAGAACACACTTAACATGGGTATATAAATATGGCCAATTATCGTTTATTAAACATCCCCACACTTAAATATTACTTGTCCCCAAGCAAAAATAAAACCATAAAACAAGCAAAACACGCGATCATGCAACATTACAATAGTGGTTCAATGGTTTCAAATCTCAAGGAATTAACATAACCTCAAACATTAATCAGTTGAATAGTTCCAACACATTAACTTAATCCATTCATGCTTAAGTGCTTTGATTTGAATACAAATATCAATCAAAATATTGACACACTATGCATACACTTATGACACTTATAGATATGCACTTATTATTATTGATCAATTAAAAAGGAAAACTATATCCTTTCATGAAAATTCTTGGTATTTTAAAAGATCAGTAGGTTTAATTTTATTGCAAGCACCATCTTTTTATATTTTATTTAATGATCACCTAGTCTTTTAATGTGAAGGTAAACACCTTGTCATGAATGTCTCTCAGTTACTTAACCGGTAAAAACTTGTTAATATTTTTAATTGAAAATCTTTTAATACTATAACTATACAAATTGTATCTTATAGTATAAAAGATATCGTTTCAATAAGGATTGAATATAGTCACCTACCAATTTTAATCACACTTTCTCTAAGGTAAAAACACATTGAATTGATTGAAAATTTAAGTAAACTAACAAAATTGATAACTTAACAAATAAAAGATAACAACAAAATTGAAGTACTCAATGGTGGAAACTTATGGATTGTCCTATCCTTGCTTTATCTTACCTTCACCTTATGAATTCTACTATGCTTGGTCCTAGATATCTAAAGGTTTTGATTACTTTATCTCGAGATCTAATCAAGTAATCCTAATTGAAATAGACAAAGTTTGAGTTGTAATCTCTCGATCATTTAAAACTACTCCTAACTACTTAATTATACTTGAAGCTATCATATAGATAATTAACCCACAATTAAGATCTCTCTTCAATTGCTTATTAATCAAATATTTACAGTTCTATTAAGGTACCAACTCTCATTACACCACTTAACACAAATACCTAGATTTAATCTCTTAATTCAAATTAAGTACAAGCACAATAAATATTACAAAACAATAGTATATTGAATTTAATAAGGTAAATTTTCTCTTAGTTGAAGCTCTCTTAGATGAACAATAGCTTTATTGGATGAACATTAACTTTGCAACTAAAATTTTGGAGGGCTTCAAGCATTGTGTAAGTAACTTTCTCTTGTGGGAAGTTCCATGGAATCCTCGAAGAGAGGAGTTGGATTACTTCTAAGTAAGTAAAGCCTGCATTTTCCTACTATTAAAGAATCACTAGATATAAACATTGTGAGGGATCTATCCTAGGAAAAAATTGAAAACTCAAATGTTGATAAAAATCGTAGAGTAATGTAGTTTCTTTCGAATCTTCCATAATAAAGCCTAAAAAACTGCATTGCTTCTAGGCAGGTGAAGCCTGTATTTTCCTACTATTCAAGAATCACTAGATATAAACATTGTGAGGGATCTATCCTAGAAAAAAACTGAAAACTCAAATGTTGATAAAAATCTCAGAGTAATGTAGTTTCTTTTGAATCTTCCATAATAAAGCCTAAACATTTCTCTTCCACTTGGTTAATGGTGTAGTTTCTCCTCCCCTTGAGCCTCTCCGAGAAGGAGATAAGATCTGGAGCAATAACTTAGTGGGTTTCTTCCTAAACAAAAGACTAGCTTTCCCTTTCATACAAATTTAGGCTCAATCCAAATGGGGTAACAAGGGGTTAGATAGGATTCTACTCATTGAGGAGGACAGCTTCCTTTTTAAGTTTATAGATGATGATAGTATATGTCAGGTATTAGAAGCAGGACCTTGGCATATGGGTGGACAACCCATGTTTATTAAAAAATTATTAAATCCATCCCTTTGTGGAACATTTTCCACAACATTCCTCATGAGCACTTGTCAATGCATGGCTTAAGTTTTTTTGTCTAGTTTAGTGGGAAAACTAGTGGCATTCGACATAGCTACTACTAAACTTGAAAAAGTATGTTATGCTTAAGTTTATCTGGAGATAAATCCTAAGAAATCACTTCCTGAAGTCCTACCTATTATGAAACTCAATGTTGCTAATGAACTAGTAAAGGCTAAAATTCAAATATCCTACAATAGAAAACCTCATATGGCACAACAAGTTTGGATGGGAAAATGTTCAATAAAAGGGATTATAGTGAGTTAATGGGGATAGTGGAAGAACAAGGAACTACAAACACTAAAACTAACTTCATTGGAACAACTGAACACTAAAATTATATTATAGAATAAATGAGGCGCAACCTGAAAATCATGAAATTGCTTTAACTAGTGAAAAAGGAAAAGCTAGTATTGACAATGCTATGAAATTTTTGGGGAAAAGTTGGAAGTATGGATCAAACTATGACTATGAATACAATGGTAAAATCTTGTTTGCCTATAGTACTGAAAAATGTAGGTCTTGTTGATTATCATATCAGTTCATTGACCTCAAGTGTACACTTGTTGAGATAGGGAAGAGATGGAAATTACAATCATTTATGTAGCTAACTTCGAATTTCAAAGAGCTAAGTTATAAAAGGAGCTTTTATCTATTCATTCAGCTATAAATATGCCTTGGTTGATTGCAAGTTACCTGAATTGTATGCTACATCCCTCATAAGCTGAAGGAGACAGGATAAATGTAAGTGTAAGTCGACTTGTACACCTGTGTAACTCAACTTACACATGTCCAGTACCGATAAGTCGACTTGTACATTGGGTAACTTGACTTATGCAAGGACGGTACAATTAGATTGTGCCCTAAAGGCAATCCCCTTTAGCGCGTTTTATTCAAAGTCGTGTGCAGACTTTATGAATAAATAAA
>JANKOE010000005.1:40110454-40123488 GCA_026284465.1 Erythroxylum citrifolium
ATTTAATGCTATCATGCTTAATCTTGTTCATTAATGCTTAAGTTTTCCTTAATCATATTTAATAATCATAAAAAAAAATCTGGGGCTAACAGATTAAGTTCTTTCTGGGTAAGCAGATACTTCAGGCCCTTATGATCTGTCAAAATTCTACATTTTTCATCATATAAATAGTGCCACCAAATTTTCAAGGCAAACACTACTGCTGCAAGTTCCAGATCATATGTAAGGTAATTCTGTTCATGTGACTTTAGTTTCCTAGAGGTATAAGCAACTACTTATCCATCCTGCATCAAAATATAACCCAAACCATTTCTCGATGCATCAGTATACATAATATACCCCTTACTAGAAGTTTGCTAAACCAATACAGGAACTTCAGTAAGCAAACTTTTCAGTTGATCAAAACTATTCTGACATTTATCAGACCATTCATACTTCACTCTTTCTCGTAACAGTTTAATTAAAGCGGATGCTATCACCAAGAACCCCTTCACAAACCGACGATAGTAACCAGCTAAACCCAGGAAACTTCTTACTTCTGTCACATTCTGTGGTGGTTTCTAGTTAACAATTGCTTCTATCTTACTAGGATATTTCTAGAAGCTAGAAATCACACTTGCTCAACTTAGCATATATCTGTTTTTCCCGCAGGGTTTGTAACATGATTCAGAAGGCCTGAATATCCTATTCATCAAATCTATAAATACCACAAAAAACTGATCCAGGTAAGGCCTGAATATCCTATTCATCAGATCCATAAATGTTGCTGGAGCATTAGTTAACCCGAGTGGCATTACTAAGAATTCATAATGTCTATATCAGGTTCTAAATGCAGTCTTAGGTACATCCACATCCTTTACCAGAAGTTGATAGTACCCTGATCGTAGATCTATCTTTGAAAACACTTTTGCATCTTTCAACTGATCAAATAGGTCTTCAATCCTTGGCAATGGATACTTATTCTTCATTGTAACTCTATTTAATTGCCTGTAATTGATGCACATCCGTAGTGTACCATCCTTCTTCTTAACAAACAATACTGGTGCTCCCCACGGTGACACACTGGGTCAAATAAACCTTTCATCCAGAAGCTCTTATAACTGCACCTTCAACTCCTTCAATTCAATAACATCCATTTTATACGATGCTCTGGATATAGGAGCATTGCCAAACATGACTTCAATAGATAACCCACATCCCTTTCAGGAGGGAGTCCAAGTAATTCCTCAGCTTCATACTTCCTGTGTCTGAATCTCATACTTCTCTTACTCTAATATTCACATCTGATTCGCTTAATACTCATTCATTCATTCTTATTCAATATTCCTTCATTCATATCCAAACATATATTACGTATCTACACTATAACATCATTCGCCAAAGCAACCATTTTATCAGATGTACACTCACAATAACTAATAAACTTATTCTTGAAGGTTTCTACATATATTTCTATCTTTTGCTTCATCTTACTTAGATATGTTCTCAATCAATTTAGAAATTTGAGATACGTAACCATCACGAAATTCTAATACCAAACCAAATGTTATAACCTTATACTGAATCAAAAACTTTCAACATGATACCTAAACAACCATTCTGGTTCGAAGTTCATCCTCTCAAGGTAATGTACTCTTTAAATCCCATCACTTTTACTTGCATCTCTATTCTTTTTCTCTGTCAAATCCATGAAAATATATTTCCTTCCACATCAATTGAAAGGTATACCACCATAACATAATACTAATCTCATATTCCTTCATATAACCATGAATACAAATACACTGACTCTATGTTCAACTTATCGAACCATCTAATATCTCTTATATCAGGATATCAACAAAACTTCTTTTTCTCACACTCTATTGTCTCGATTTACCCTAGAGGGTCCAGATATCGATGGATGAGTTTGCTCAGGATGATTGCTTTCAGCAACCTCGTCAACAGTCCCATGAGATCTTTCTATACTTAAATTCTATAATCAAAACATGGGACAAACCGCATTAGGCCAGACACAACTTTACACTCAAGTATAAGCAGTAGTTAAGCATTGGTTAAACCATAATCAACTAAACCATGCTCTGATACCAAATATTGTGACACCCAAATACTCCATGGGAGGATATGTGGACGTCACACAAGACAGTACAAACAAACCAAAACATTTCGCGGAAGCATAGCATTCAAAAATCTTCCATTGGAAGCAATTCAGAACAGACATACATCATATTATACGCTGAACTTAAAACAAACTTATTTCAAACTGAAATCAGCCTGAAAATAGTTATTATAATTTACAACAATTCAAAGTTATACACTTGAGATTCAAGGCAACATAAGAGAAAAAATACATGTTTTATCAAAACAACAACTCAGATTCCATTGGCCATTGCGGTTGACTTGTCCCAATCTTTATAATCTTCACTCTGAACCTACACGGGGCAATTTCACCGTGTTAAGCATATAACTTACTGAATAATAACTAATCTACATTAAAAGATTGCTTTAACAATAATTCAAACATAATGTATTTTAGAACATATTTTATAATTAATAGAACTGCATAACACAAGAGGGTATAAACCTTTCAGAATTAGAACATAATTTAGTTTATGTCAGAATCAAACAGATATCAGAATACAAAATCAAATGACTGCTAAATCCATTTACAGAAGTGGATAACAGTACTTATACAGAAGAGACCGAAGTCTCAACACCGAAGTATCACAAAAGAGACCGAAGTCTTGATACCAAAGTGTTAATAACAGAAGACACCGAAGTGTCACAGAAGCAGTTGCAGACCCTTCTAGGCATGCCTATTTACCCACAACTAGGACTTAACAGATTCAAAAACAAAAATGTCTAAAATTCAATTCACATATCAGTCAATGTTTTCATACCATGTATTCAAGCATATCACATTCTTAAAGAAGTGCTCCATGTCATCCATAAAGAAGTATGTCCAAATACCATTGGTCTATTTTTCTTAATACTCCAAAATTTAAAAAAAATTCCTAAAATTCAGAAATAATGCTAATAGTCTCCGAATGAGTTTTCTACAATTCAATTGCATTTATAAATCCATTTTACCCGAAAAATATAATTGAATGCACACACAATTTATTTGTATGTGTCAAAATTCATAAGCACATATCAACGAATACTCAATTATGCAAAGCATAAAGTGCACTGAAATTCCTAAATTTTCTAACCCCTAACATGGGGTGTTACATATACTATGAATATTTTATAGTAACTATATAATCTCATAAAAATATAGTGAAACAAAATACACATGAAATTAACATAATAATTTTTTATTGTCCAAATAATTTTTATATGAATGTCTACACATTACACTAACACCTTAAATTAAAAAAATTATTGATATACAATGCTAAAAGTTGATCACAATATCCATCAATAATTAGGGATATCAACTTTAGATGAAGCTCGAGTTAACCAAACTTTAAGTTAGGTTATGATTGGAGAGTGGTTAACAAAATTATTGTTTAATTATGGATTCTTTTCATATTAATTTTTATTTTTTACGAAACTATATAAATTAATCAAGAAAATTATATTCACAATTAAATATATTATTTGCAGTTTTAAATACATATAAATTACACAAATAAGAATGGATGAATTTTATACTATTTACTTTTTATAATGTATATATATGAGCATGAAAAATATTTATACGTTACCTTCTCAAATTTTCATGAAACTCATTGTAAATTATTAAATACAGTCAAGATAAATTGTATTCATATTTAAATTTAAATTTTTATGGTTTTTTAGTAATAACTATAGATACTCATTATAATACAAAATGTTTTTATATATTAATTTTAATTATTTAAAAATTTTGTAAAGCACGAAATTAACATTTGACCACAATTATAATTTAGAGATTATTTTTTTTGTAAAATTATGTAAATTTGTTTAAACAATCATATGGATAGCTATATATATTTGCTTTTTAAAGCATGATAATTAAGAAACATTTTAGTTTTAAAATTGTAAATAAATTATAGAGAAATAATAACATATATTTGAATAAAAGTTCTTTCCCCTTTTTTTAAAGATGCAGTTAAATGAAAGTTCAAAATCTATATGTTCTAAAATTGTCATGAATTGCATCATAAAATTTTGAGCATTATAAATTTTAAGAGAAATTGCGTTTATATTTAAGTTAATATTATAGTTATTCATATAAAAAAATTCCATACATACTCTTCGTAAAATAAAATACTTACTTTTAATTATTTATCCAAATTATTGCAAAACCGTGCAAAAGCCCGGTTTCAAGACTGGTAACACACAAAGGAAACAAATGCTAAACATGACCGGATTAACTTCTGATGCCCGCACGAGCTTATTGGAAGAGACCAACCCAAGAGAAAAAAAGAACATGTTATCAGCATGGGAACAATGCATAAAAGAAATGGTAGGTGGAACAAGACTACTTGCTCTGATCCAGAGGAAGTGGACGGTACGGAAGAGGGACTAAGCACAAATCATGCACTCTCTTAGTTGCCGGTCCAAAAAGTTCTGACATGTCTAAAGCATCTGGGTTCTCTCCATCGCCCAGTTTCCAATCAAAAAAGAACAGTAGATTGGCTAGTACGAGCTCAACAAAAGTTATACCCATCAACAAACCCGGGCAAATCCTCCTTCCAGCACCAAAAGGAATCAATTGAAAGTCTGCTCCTTTGTAATCAATTGAAACATTCAAAAATCTCTCTGGGTTAAATTTCTCAGGTTCAACCCAATGATCTGGATGCCTTCCTATTGCCCAAGCATTAATTATGACAAAACTATTTTTGGGTATCTCATATCCGTTAATGTTTACGGACTCGCTATTCAATCTTGGACCAAGCAAAGTAGCGGGGGGGTGCAATCTCAACGTTTCCTTGATTACTAATTTTAAGTAACTTAACACTGGAATGTCAGTTTCATCTATAGATCTTTTGTCTTTAAAGACTTGTCTCACCTCTGCTTGTGCCTTTTTCATCACTCTTGGATTTTTTATCAATTCGGACATTGCCCATTCTGTAGCTGTGGCTGATGTATCAGTAGCACCATCAAACATGTCCTGGAAAATATTTTTGAGGGACAACCAACTATAAGAGAAGTTCTACAATCGTGTAATCTTTAAGTTTAATGCTACATATATATATATATATATTATTTACTATTGAATTCCTATTTATTTTAAGTTTTTTTTAAATAAGAAAGAATATTTACCAAGATGAGTGCTTTGATGTTATCTGTTGTTAAAGGCACTTGAAGGTCGCCGTGATCCTGGAGATTCAAAAGACAATCAAGAAAATCCTTAGAAGACCCATTTCCGCCTTTTCCCTTGCTTTCTTTGCGTTCACGAATGATATCTTCAAGTAAGGTATCCACTTGGCGATGCAACTTCATAAGTTTAAGCTTTGACCCAGTAATCACATGAAGAAATTTTGTGGAAGGAAACAAATCACCAAGGCTAAACTCTCCCAGTGCCTTCATGATTTGATGAACCATTGGTTTAAGTGCTAACTCGTTCTTGCCCAAATTAGAAAAGACAGACCTTGCAGTTACAGTAAAAGATAAAGAACACAGCAAGCTACCTAGGTTCACTGGAGACCCTTCACTAGAACCAATAGTTTTAACGAGCTTAGACACTTCTTCTTCTCTCATTGACTTGAACGATTTCACACGTTTTGCAGATAGCATCTCCGTTATGGAAATTCTACGCACCTGTCTCCAATATTCTCCGTATTGTGCAAACGCCACGCCAGAGCTACGATAAAGTAGGACATCTGCGGCATACACAAAAGGCCTGTTAGCGAAGACAATATCGTATGTTTTTGTCAGTGTTTCGGATATTTCAGGTGAACAAATGACGACACTTGTAACTTGTCCCAGTTGAAGTTTCATAATGGGTCCATATTTCTTGGCCAAGTCTGCCATTCGGCGATGTGGTACATCTCCAATCATTTGGTGTAGGTTTCCTATAATTGGCAGCTTCGGTGGCCCTGGAGGTAGTTTTTTTCTTGGTTTCTTCAGAGCTCTCAATAAAAGAAACACGAGACTAAAGAAAAGGCAGGCAATGAGAACTAGGCCTTGTTGCTCCATCAGTAGTGTCGGGCAAAGTTATCGACGAATTTAGTTCGTTCTGATGCTAGCAATTGATTTATAGACTTCCTGGGCTAGCTCTCAACCTGTAATTGTTTTAGTTGAATAATTTAGCCACAGTGAAAAATTATATTAGCTAATAAGCTTATGAAATAGATTGTACTTAAATTAACCTTAGACAATGTACGTAATAGTATTAAAAAGAGTCATCGAATTGATTTGAAAATAATATAGGGCCTTATTTGAACTTACATATCATCTTGTTAAATCAATCGTTAAATTGTGGTTAATAGTTTTAAATGAAATTATATTATCCTCAATTTCTATCAGGATCATATATCTTTTGTTTATGTGCTTATCACTATGATAACGAGATTATCATGCAATCCATGTCATTTAATTACTATGATCATGTGATTCTTAACTAAATTGAGTGATTGAATTATTCATGTTAGCATTCTTTTTAAAATATTGTTTTTATTCATTTAATTGATTAAGTAATTAATTAAGTTTGAATTGGGACTTAATTTTCTCCAATTTACAATGAATTCAAATTGGCCAAGTAATTAACTAAGTTCCATTAATATTGGAAACCTTGTCTTAATATTAAAAAAAAAGGTGTACAGTTACACATTAAGACTATATTAACCGGGAGTAGGTTAGATTTAGACTAGATAATTTAATACATTTAAAAAGAAAGAGTCAGACATGAAAACACTTGAACGTCATGGTTATGGTTATGGTTATGCTGTCGTGTACAATAGTTCATATATAAATTATTACCTTTAAAGCGTTATTTATATTACATGGAATCCTTTCTTTATTATATTCAGATTTCAGATGTGGTCGCGGCTAGTTTGGGCTACCACTGACAAAGATAAATAACTCATTTTATTGAACAGCCCTTTGTATATAGAAGAGGATGAAAAAGAAAGAAAGAATATAAAACAGATCTCAAGGCAAAACTGAGAGCAGTGAACTTTGTAGAAAAACGAAATGAATGAAAAGAGAAAGATAATAGTACTACTAACGCATCCAATCATAACATGAACTTAGAAAGTGAAATTAAAAAATAAAACTAGAGAATTACTTAAAAATAATCAAAAATTTCAATAGAAAAACCTTTATTATTAAAAAATATATATAATAATTACTAATAAAGTCCAGAATTCGCTTCTAGAAGATGCCTATTAGGACCGATATTATAAAAATTATGATTTTAAACTATACCTGATTAAATTCACTTCTAGAAGATGCCTATTAGGGCCGATATTATAAAAATTATGATTTTAAACATCTATACTTATTAGATTCTGAAATATATTGAACAATTGCACTAATGTAATGATATATAGTAGGGAGGAAATTACCAATCACAAATATAAATAACTGCTTTACATCTTTCATTCAATAAATCTTTCTTTTAAAAATATAAATATATTAAATTTCAAAAGGCATCAGGTTAAATATAAAAGTAGCCATACAGGTTGACTACATTGCTACATGACTCAAATAATAAAGAAGAATATACATTAGGTATGTAACTAAAACAATTTTCCACTTGGACTTATATGGTCAGGGTGCTATTTAAGCTTGTCTTTATATATGCAGAGATGGATGTTGGAAATTAGGGTTGAGATCCGATCTCGACCGCAGCGGAATAATCACGAAACTTTTTCAAGAATTTTGATTTCTCGAAAACCAAGATCTATTTAATTATATAAAATGATCAACACAAATTATAATAAAGCGGAAACTTAATTCATACCTTTTTTCCAAAGCTTAATCTTTATCTTGTCGTATCCTTCGAACCATTCCCGAAATCGATTCATTTCAACCACCATGGCCGTACAAATGTCCGATCTCTAACGGTATCCACAGAATATACAGAATAATTTAAGAGAACTCTGTGACTCTTAGAGAGAGAGAGTTAAGGAAGAAGTACTAGCTCCAGAGAGCTTAAGACTTTTTATAATAAACTTTGGACGTTTTAGTAATTTAATTAAAATTAAATTCTAATTTCAATTAAACTTTAATTAGAATTACAAATAATTCTCATTAAATATCAATTATGCTATTATAATATTCAAGATATTTAATCATAAAGTTTCTCAAGCTTTACAATCAAGCCCAACTTAATTAAATTAACTTTAATCTCTTCAACCCATTCTATATGTGAGACCCATTAGGTTCTCAAATATGTTCGCAATGATTATAAAATCTAATTTTAATTCATAATTAAAATTATGAATTAAAATTAAATAAATTAAAATTCCTTTTAATTTATCTTTAATTCTCTAATTAAACAATTTATAATCATAGATCAAGATTGGCGTCTAGCAACGCATCATGACCATCCAAATATTTAGGAATGTTAAAGTAGTTTTGACTAACCTTTCCGTGCATAATTTATCTGTATTAGTTCTCCGCCATTAGCTTTCGATTCAATTAATGACATTTGTAAACTGTTTACAAAATATCATTTCACCTTGTTCAAGGATTTCTTGAATTAATACTAATCGAGAACAACGAAACATTCTTCCTAATTACTTTAGGGTGATAAATCCTATCTTGATCACTTAACTATCTCCATATAGAACATGGTACATCCAATGGCTATCGATTAAATGACCTATGATTAAATAGATCATAAGTAGTATCAAAACATAGCAATTCTCATACAAGATAATTTTGATGATCTCAAGTCAAAGGATCACTTATACAATCATCACAATCACTACAAGAAATCTGTCGTTTACCGATAAAAAAAACCATCGGTAAACGATGGCATTTAAAATGACCAACAAAGGCATCGTTAATACGACCATAGGTAAATTTGGCGATGGACATTATGACATTTCGTCAGTAAAATATACTAATGGACAGATGTAATCGCCGGTAAACCGTCATTGAGATAATCGCGAAGGTTTCAATATTACTGACGAAAAAAGAAGAACGGTCGGTAAATATCGCAAACAATTACTGATGAACGAAGAAAAATGGTTAGTAAATACTACAAACAATTACCGACGGTTCATATTTTTCCGTCAATAATTATATGCATTTTTCGAAGGTCTACATTCCGTCAGTAATTGAAAGTAAGAATTTTTTAAAAAAATCCCGACATGAATTTTTATTTGATGATCTTATGAAAAATCCATAATTTCAATAGTTGCGAAGTATTTGTGCATAATAAATTTATTTGTTTATATATTTAATTTGTTTAAATAGAAAGTTAAAGTTTCTTAATTGATAATAAAAACATTATAGTGTACATAATAAGTGTTTGCAATTAAAAACAAATGACTACAACATTTCTAATGTGCTGGTGATCGTGGGTGCTCTGAGCTGCTACCTTGCCCCTTCAACTGCGCCATCGCCTATCTCAGCTGAGCCATCTACTCCATCAATGTCTACATAAATGTCCGAAGCCCAGTGACTTCACTCGTTTGTGCTAGTCTATTAGACGCTGCTGTACTGAACATGGAGGATTGCGAATAACATGCGTTTGCAAATGAACCTAACCTGAATATCCGTCCATGACGGTCCCTACCACCGATAACATCAAGATATGTCTGAGTCTCATCAACAGGTTGTTCCTTCTGAGACTGTTGTTGAATGGTTTGTTATATTTGGTCCTATTAGGAAGCAATGTTTACATTAGTAAGGGATTATTATTAAGATATAATGATAATAATAATGCCTTAATTTCACATATATTCAGTTCTCTACATCGGTTGTTGACGAATGTCATACCGTCATGCTTCTTCGTGTGAGTGTGCAAAAGCAGCTGAGTAAGTGTAGGAGGAATGCCCAAAGACTTTTCCTGAATATTTAATCTAAATTGTTAGATGTGAACTATATTTTATAAAAATTTCGACAGAATTTCCTCAATTTTTATGATATTCCCCCTATTGAACAAATAAAAAAACTCAACATAGCCATATATGGCACTAGACATTTATACCATTACCATTATCTATAATACAACAAAGTAAAAAATTTGCAAAATAAGTGTGAAGTTTAGATACTACAAGTCTCTGTGCATGCTCATGGTGGGTTATTGATCCTCCCGTATGTATGGGAAGACTCTCTCCCCCCAAGCCTCCACGTTATGCCCTAAGATGGACATTGCCTCAGGGCTTCTCCAATACTCCTACCAACGACTCCATATTTGCTTCGAAATATAAGGCGGTCATACACTCACCTTGTGTATCGCACCAATAAAGTCGTGATAATGTGTACGAGCTCGCCTCTCCTATAGTCTATATATGATGGCGTTGATACCAGAATTCCAGAAAAATTCTTTCTAAAATAAAAAGAAAAAAATTTAAACTACTATAATGTAATAATATTTATTTAATTAGTGTATATAAATCAATATAAAGAGAAAATAAATCTTTATTGTACCTCAAACTCCTAAAAGTAAAATTTCTTTGTCGCTTGAGAGATATTCTTCCACACATAACCCTCAAGATCAATCCTTTCTTTAAATTTAGAAGTCATATTTCTGGAACACGGTCCAAACGGAACTAACCTAATATAAGAAGTTATTTTATACAATGAAAAAAATTGATAAACCTACAACTTAATTAAAAACAAATAATGATTAATGTGATTTCACTTACAGATTGTTGATAATTGTTATGTACTTTCTTCCGTCAGGTTCCTCAGCTCCAGGCTACCGAACGTCTCCTACATCCGATAAAGCAGTATTGGATGATATATGAGTTGGGGATGGAGATGGTGTAGCATGACGAGTAGTAGGTGATGCCTCATCTACAAATGCCCATTAACTTCATCAATAGTAAGGAAACATTTGTGTTTGTATTTTTTACATGGACATTTGATCTTTGGCCCATCCATATATGCAGGTTGAGAACATGCATGATGAATAAAAGCCTCCACTCCCTCAACAAATTCAGGATTAATGAAACCATCAGCAGTTAATTGTCTATAAATACAAGATCTATCCTAGAAACTCATTTCTAGATAACTGTTAATTTAAAACAGATAATCCCTAGTTAGTATCATTCATGTTAGCCAAAAATTTCAAAGCATCTAAGATAAGACATGTGAATCATGATCACAAGTTCTCGATGTGAACCCTAGGCTCCTCGTATTTTTCACCAATAAGCCTCACAATTACTATGGATCACAAGTTATGGGTTCAAGTTCATGGGTTGAGATCTAAAATATTTGTAAACTTAACATCAAACATATATGTTTGTAATCATATATGTTAGAAGATAATTATTATAACACTAGTATATTAAATATGTACTAGTGTCAAATTTCATAAGTATTCATACAAATATGAATACTTATTTTAATTAATTAGTTTAACATATACAATTTAATAAAAAACAACCATGTAAAAATGCACACATAAAAAGTAAACAAAACCTCATCATTTAAGAGAGCATCAATGTTCATAATAGATTCACATAATTAAGGTAACTGGAACAATAATATAAGTCAAACTCGTCTTATATAAATTCATACATCACTGAAGTTCATACAACAAACAATTTTCAGTTTGTGGAAGCCAAAATCAATAAGTCATGTAATATGTTCAGATTCCCATTTTAACCCGCAAACAAATACCCACATTATACAACGTTCAAAAAAACGTAGTAAATAACAAAATCACTAACCTCAATCGACACACAGAATGATCTTTCCAAAGTACGTGAAGAAAGATGATGACAAACCTATATGAAAAATATACAAACTGATACAAATTCAATTAAAATGTGTGGAAAATCATTATTGACATGAGTCAAAAATATAAGGACATTAATGTCATTTGAATACCTGCAAAAGCTTCTCTTTAATCTCCTTTGAATTAGAAATATTGCCAAAAAATGAGTTCCTACAACCAATAAGAAAATTGTTCACAGTTTAGAAGCATTCTAGATGAAGATATGCCAGCCTAAAAACTCACATAAGCTAGATCACCATAAATGATTCAAATGCTTACAACAAACATCACCAAGATTAGAGACCAAATTATGAGATGCTTAAAAATCAAGCTTTCTAAACTAGTTGATTTCAAGATCTATTAAGCCAACCTAACTCATCAATACAAAAGTTTAAGTTAAAAATAAATGGGAGAAAAATTTAAAGTAAAAGTATGAATCTTTTGATATGTTTAAAAAGTTTAAAGATTTGGTTAAAAAAGAAAGTGGTTTTCAGATTAAAACTTTAAGAATTGATATAGGTGGAGAATATAATTTTAAGAGCTTTTCTAAACTGCAAAAAAATTATCACCCTCTTATAATCCTAAGATCTCCCTAATAAAATATAATAGCTAAAAGAAAGAATCAAACAATCCTAAATATAGCGAGAAATAGGTTGAAAACCAAAATGATGCCTAAGGAGATTTAGGCGGAAGCAGTTGTATGGGTGGTTTATCTTTTATATTTTAGTCCTAAAAAGTGCTTGATATATGTCACTCCATAAGAAGCATAGAGAGGAGTGAAGCCTTTTGCATCATAATCAAGAGTGTTTAGCTCTATTATCTATCTTAATGTTCTAAAGAAAGAAAGTTCCAAACTTGATGATTGAAGTAATTGTTGGATCGGAAAAAAGAAAACATGCTTTGTTTGAAAAAACGGTAGATTTCAAAACTTTTAAGAAATCATTACTTGTAGCTGAAGCAACAAATCCAAATCAACATGTCAATCCGTACATGATATGGTATAAGGATAATAAAACATAAACAAGATCAGGAGTATTACCGACTCCTTCACTACAGCTTTAAATCCTCGCTGCGCTATCCTCTCCTTCTTCGTGTATCCAAATCCTTTTCCTTTGACTCTTTTGCTTTAGCAATCTACTTTCTCCTTGTTGTAGTATCCTCAACCAATTAGATTTACCACTTGTTCTTCAAGGACAATTAG
>JANKOE010000005.1:40269728-40283517 GCA_026284465.1 Erythroxylum citrifolium
TGTCCGTTTAACGGACACTCTCGGGTGGTTTTTAGAAGGTTTCTCCAGCGTGTGTCCGTTAAACGGACATGCATGTCCGTTTAACGGACCTTCTCGGGAGCCTTAGCCCCTTTGCCCAGCCCATGTCCGTTGAACAGACATGCAGGTCCGTTTAACGGATGTTCTTGGGTAAGTTTGGGGGTTTTGCCCAGCGTGTGTCCGTTAAACGGACATGCATGTCCGTTTAACGGACCTTCTCGGGAGAGGTTGGGCAATTTGACCATTTGATGTCCGTTAAACGGACATCGGGTCAGCCTTGGTATTTTGCGTTTTTGTCCATTTTCGAAGCCGATTCTCATCGTCTTGTGCAGTTTAGGGTTCGTTGGGATAACCCTATAGGAACCAGCTAGTGCTTTCCGTCTTTCGGTTTTGGATTGTTGGGTTCCGGGGCCGGGGTCCGACACCTTGGTTGGACTTCGGGAACCGGAAACAGTCTCTTTGTAAAAATTAGAAAGGGAAGTCTGTGGACCCTCCCCCGACCCTTGTAAAGCAAGGAGCCTTATGCACTAGGGTACATTGACATTGACATACACTTTATTTATTTATTTAATTTTTTTAAATAATTTGTTTTCACAATTAATGAGTAATGAGCATGATCAAAATTAAGTGTGAAAAAAAGCTTACTTTTGTGATTCAAACATCAAATTTCACACACTTGTGTAAAGTCGCAGACAAAAATGACACAATCATAACATCATAAAGCAACTCCAAGAAAGAGACATCGAGGCGAATCTTCTACGACAGTCTAGTCCCTAAAGAGGCCATGGATGCTTTTCTTCAATGTTGGGGCTTAGGAAGAACAATATCAAAGATTGAAAGATAAGAAGTTTGGAGCTAGTCGGTACATCGATTGGGATGCTTTGGAGAAGGTTAGCTTAGCCTAAGAGGTTAGAGAGTTAGTAGATGTAGGAGCATGGTCCCAATTATTTGAAATCGTGGAACCATCTTATAGAGAGCTCAATTTAGAGGTCCTATCCACATTCTCCATGGATAAGGGATGTTATGACGGGGATTACCCCAATACAATCCAATTTTGGATAATGGGGGAGATGCATCAGATGAATTATACTGAGTTCTCCATCATCGTGGGTCTGTACAATCGGGAGTATATTGGGAAACCAAAGTACCAGGCATTATAGATAGATCTTCTGTACAGGTTGTCTCTGCGACATGTTTGAAGTTGAATCAGAACTGAAGATGACTATGATCCAAGCAAGTCTAAGGCCTCAACCCTACGTCATCCAACATTCAGATACATTCATGGTATCTTAAGCCATACCTTGAGCATTCGAGAAGATAGTTAGGGAGTTGTCAGGAACATGGATGTTTTTTACCTCTAGAGTATGAGTGAGTGGATGCCTATCTATCTGGGACATGCACTTGTCCAATTTATCTGGTTTCAAAGTGAGGATTAAAAAGTCGGTATGATATATGTTAGACTTTACATGACCAAGCTGAGACGAAGAATGGGGGTATTTGATTGGCTAACACCGATGCAGGAGATGATGACTATGGTAGTGCTCAACTTGACAGTAATGCAATATATACACAAGGTTTGTTGACATTAGGGGCCCACATGATACTTGTATAGACATTGGGAAGCCTGACGAGTTAACACCAAAAGAAGGAGACAAAGTAGACCAGTCTACAGTAGACTAGTCATTACAGCCATAATCACCGTCATCTTAAACTGATGGGATTGTACTGAAAGACTAGGACTAGCTAGCAATAGCTTGGTTGGAGAGACAACAGGTGGACCTTATGGAATAGATGAGCGACCTACTATCTATAATTGGAGGGATGGGAGAGTTTATGCTCTTAATGGCTAACCGACTAGGCATTGATCTCCAACCCCATCATCTGGCGAGGGCACCTCCTCTGCAGCCTTTCACCTGGCCAGGATTATCATTATGAGAACCCTTCTTCGTCGGATTAGCCAGGATCACACGATGTAAAGGATGCTTAGTTTTATATATTCTTTCTTTCTCTTTTTCTTTTGTTTTAAATTTTATTTCTGTTAATTGTTTTGTTAACATTACAATTAACGATGGTTTTATTTCTTCATTATTTTATGTTATTTGTTATTTCTATTTCTTTTGTTTCTTTTTATCCCTTTTTTCTTATATTTTGCAAAGTTATAATCTTAAATTTAGATAGATCATAAATTAGAAAAATTTTCATTATCAGGAAAGCACCACTAACCCTTCTTATTTATTATATATACTTATATTGTGTACATTGGGAACAATTGATAAGATCTCATCTTGCTATAGTATTTGATATTACCTCCTTTATTTTGGATTTATTTTGATGCTTAAATATGGAAATTAATGTTTGTTTTTTTAAGAGATGAAACGTGGAGATTGCATTAAATTGGGACTCTATTGATGATGATCTTAAATTTTGGATAAACTGAAGAGATTGCTACGGTAGATAAGGTTGATCACTTGAAAAGTCAAAGTTTAACTAGGAAACTTCTTCTTATCCCTATCATGTAGGAATTTGAATTCGTTTTAGATAGACATCTTTACAAGTTAGAGTTAGATTAGGATTAGATTAGAAAACCCTATAAAAGGGGTGTTCCTCACAATAGAAGGAGGTTCTCCCTTCTTACGTTTTTAGCAATTCTTTGTCTTTCTTCTATTTTTGTTATTAGAGCAAAAACCATGTGTGGCTAAACTCAATCGTTCTTATTCAAGGAGATTCAAGATTCTAGCTGTAAATTTGTGAGGTTTTGTTTTTTAAACTTTTATTCACGTTTTAATTCAAGTATTTTTTGTTATGAGTTCTCATATTTCATGAATGATTAATATTCGATTAATCTGTCAATTTAATTTAATATTGATTATTCTATCAATATCCAGGAATTCAATGATTAGTAATTTTTATGAAGGAATGGTACAAGAAGCAAATAGGTTATTTATGAATTTCCATATTTAACTTATGATAAACAAAAAAACTAAATTGAATAGTTGTGGTTATCTTGATTATTTAATTTAGGGTTTAGTCTTTTTCACGGAACTTATTGCTATCATTGATTTGATATAGAATGCTATCATAGCCAGTCAATAGATGGTAAGTTTTGGTTTGGATGTTAGGTTGAATTGCTTAATTTAGGAAAATTTGAAAATTATTACGGCTATCCCAATATGTTTCGGACTAACTGCTTGAATCGTGAAAATATTATTTTTGAACTAATGATCAATGTTACAATTAGATGAGATCTTTCCTTTGAATGAGAGTTTGATAATCTTGACTTTCTTATTTTTAAATTTAGTTGATTTAATTTGATTTCGTGTTAATTTTAGTTTATCAGTTTCTCAATCAACCCCCCCTTTATTTTATTGCTTGAAATTAAGAAACTAGTGCTTAGTTCTCTCGGGATTTGGCCTGGTTCCACGACTACTACAAAAAGTTTAAAGAATTGTAATTATTTTAGGGGCATCGATAACCCGACCAATAATGTACAACTTTAAGTATGGGGAAGGGATTCATGATTTTTAATATTTTTTTAAAGCTTCTTATGATCCTGATTATAATATTTTATGAATTGATATCTTGGCTTAATTGAAATATGTCCATCAATACTCTATTTCATTGTTGAATATTGAGTCGAATTGGTATATAAAAGGAAGATAGTTAGAATAAAATTGCTTCTCTAAGTCATATTTTTAATTTCAATGAGATAATCAAATTGAATGAAATTGCAAATTATTTACCCATATAAACCAATCTTTTTTATGAGCTTTTGAGCCTAAGAGTGAAAATTTCAAAAATTTTCAGCTCTTGTTATTCTTTCATGTGTGTTATCATGTATAGTAGAATGATTCTAGAACTTACTTTTATTATATATTTTGAGATCATATTTGTTAAATTAGAAGCAATAAAATGATAAAGGTAATTAGATTAAATAACTTATTTTAGCCTATTTCTTTGATATTTACCACACCTATAGTTTTATCCTTTAGGAATAACCAAGTTGAGCATAAGCATTTTTCATTGTTATTAGCCCACATCATTAACCTTTATCCTATTTTCTTGAAGACCTTTTTATTATTTTGAACCTTGAAGGTTATTTACAGTATTTACTTGTTGAGACTTGCAATTCTTAAAAGGTCTAATATTTCTTTAATTATGGTACTGAATGTCTCAAATTATTGTTTTTGGATTAATTTTTTTTAATAAGTACCAATAGAGTTATAAACAAGTGTTGTAATTTTCCTTTAGTAAATTTCCTTCAATTTAACCCTTTTTGATATCCCAACCATACCATAACTAAGCCCCATTACAACTTTATGAAAACCTTTTGATTTTTTCTAGTTAATACATAAGTGGTGGAGATGTGATAATATTACAAGCTTATGGGAAGAGTTCTACTCTACATTGACTGAGAGTTTTGATACTTTTCACCCTAAACACTTGAGCGCATTGAGTAAAATCTTAGTGAAGGTGTAAAAGTTTATGATTTTTTCTTAAAATGCAATTATTGATGTGATTATTATTAATATGGACTTAGGAAGTTAATTTTAGGATAACTTGACTCTAATTGTATGTTAATTTGATTCAATATGATAGGATAATTTATTGTATGAATGGATAGGTTAAGATTGATGAGGAATTGATGATGTCAGACTTATAATTTTTATTATGGTTTGCTTGAGGAAAAGCAAAAGCTTAAGTGTAGGAATGTTTGATAGATGTAGAATTAATCATAATTATACCCCATATTTGATGTATTTTTTCTTGATATACTTCTACTGTATATTTGCTACTTAATTCACTCCAAATGTGTTTATAGAGTATAATTGCCTTCATGGATAGAAGGGATGAAAACACAACATAAAATGAAGATTTGAAGAACATAAGGGATGAATGGGCGCGTAATAGCCTATACACTTCTCTTAAGCCATGCAGATTCACGAATTCTAAAGATTTTGGGTTATGCATGATTTGATGCACGGCCTTGTATCTCCCCAAAACCCTAAATTTTTGTATAAAAGTACATGTCCAACTCAAATCACAGTAGCAAATCTCAAGGGATGATTTTGGTTTAGAGAATTAGAAAACACAAAGAAATCATCGAAAGATCCCTCAAAATACAAGATCAAACCTCTACCTTAAAAGAACATTCGATAGAATTGAAAAGAAGATTTAGAATTATAAACTATTTTCTATTTTTTCCTTTCAGTTTATGTTTGATTTTGTGTTCTATCATGTGTAACTAAACTTTTTATTAGAGTTTAGGCTAGATGGACCCTATGTTTATACTTCAATAATGTTTTGATTCTTTTATTAATAAAATTGGTTTGGTTGATATATAATGATCCAATTACATGTTTTATTTATGTTCTAATAGATCTAGAATATTAGATCATAATTTGATTTCATATATAAAGATTGAGAAACCATGTTTATGAATAAATCTACCATAATTAAAAGAAGCTGATCGAAACCCTAGAGATAGGATGACATAAATCTTCCAGACTAGGGTCAAACCTAATAAAGGGATTCACAAATTGGTAAAGCAAACCTAAAAACTTTAACCAGAGTAATTTAGTCGAAAACCTTATGATTAGTTGTTATTAGACTCAAGGTTAACTATTAGCTTGCCACAGGAATCTCCATGTTCCAATAAATCAATAAAATAATTGCATAATAAAAAATTAATTTGTTACAGGTTTTAGAGGGATTTGAAACCTAGATACTAATTTTCTGATATCGATAGTTTACTAAGTGCCTCCTTATTTCTCTGATTTAATCTTACTGCCTATTTATTTTACTTACTTTATTTTTATTTTCTTTTAAATTAAAAATCAAAACTAATTCTGTAGGCTAGATAATAGGATAATGGTAATTACTACTACTCATAGTATTCATCATATTGACCCATACTTGTCGGTACTAGCTATAGCTACCTCATTCACTTTTGGTTATTTAAATATTGACTAACTCAGAAAAAGTCAATCAACTATTGATCATAAAGTTTTACAACTGAATTCTTCCAAGAAAGGAGAGTGTAAGGTTACACCAATTGCTAATCCTTTTATGCACCTTTTTAATCAGTGGCCTAAAGTCAACTTTAGTTAGCCTTTTGAAAGTAGTGATCCAAAGGTAATTAGAGTTTTACCAACTTTTAAAAATCTAATTGAAGAAAGCCAAATGGCTATATCCAAAACACTAGAGGATAGTATCACCATTCTCTTATTCCTATTGATACTCAACCTTGAGATCTCTTTAAGTGTGCTTAGTGTTGTTATTAGTACCTTCACTAAACAAAGATCATCCTTTGAGAAAAATATTAAGTCGTCAATAAATATGAGATCCACAATTCCCAATTTCTAACATTTGGAGTGGAATTTCAATTTACTCATTTGTAAAATGACCTGTTTGATAATTCTATTCAAGATCTTCATAACCAAAGTGAAAAAATATAAGGACAAGGGCTCCTTTTGCCTCACCCCTCTAAAACTTTTGATTTCCTTATTTAGTTCACCATTCACAAGTATACAATAAGAAAGAGTTGTAATGCATTAATGAATCCAATTAACAAACTTACTAGGGAAACCAAATACTTTAAGAGTATTTAACATGAAACTCTAATAGAGGTTATCAAAAGATTTATAAAAATCCATTTTAAGTGCACAGTTCTTTCAAAAATTTTCTTATCGTAGTTTGTGAAAAATTATTAAGTAAGTAAAATTTTGTCCCTAATTTGCCTCCCTCTAGTAAAAGCTGCTTAAAAAAGGTTAATATACTTGGAAAGAACAATATTTAACCTTTTGGATAGGATTTTTGAAATTATTTTATAAATGGTTTCAGAGCATAAAATGGGCATAAAGTCTTTCATATATTTAGGGGAAGGTATTTTATAAATAAGACATATGAATGTCCTATTAATCTCATTTAGGAGCTTCCTATGGTTGAAGAACTCTAGCAGTACCTTAATCACCAAATCCTTGACAAATAAACAAGATTTATAGTATAAACAAGCATTTAGTCCATTTCAATAAGGTGCTTTGTTGGGATGTATGTCAAATAAAGCCTTTTTATTATCAAAAGTAGTGGATGGACAGCTTAGGTACTCTATAGCGTGAGGGGATAATTTCTCCCTAACAATATCCTATAATAAAGCTAGAGAAGAAGAAATAATATTTAAAGAAGTATATGTTGTTGAAAAATAATTATAATCTTCCTCCTTCATTTCTATTTTATTATTAATCTCAACTCTATCTACCTTGATGAGGAAGCTTATTCTATTTCTATTTTTCCTAGCTAAGATAGATCCAAATTAGAAATTGGAGCATCTTTCCCTTCTTTTAGCCACAATTTCCTTAATCTTTGCTTCAATAGAGAATAATTGGTTTGAATAACTTGATTATGAGATTGAATTGCTTTGGTTTCCAATGCCTTGAGGTTATTATCACTTGGGCTTATATAGGGCATATCTTGCACCCTTAAGAGTTCCTCCCTAGTTTCCTTATCATCTGTCAAAGTGCATCTTTACTAAATCTTATTCAACTTCTTCAACTCTTTTTTAATTTTTCACATCTCCCTAAAATAAATGTACATTTTATGACCCTAGAAATTCCCTTCAATAATAATTACAATAGCTTGCTTAAACCCCTCACATTCGACCATATGATTGTTAAATATAAAGGGAGAATGTTTCTTATCCCTTCTTACATAAGCTTGACTAATATAGGGGAGTGGTTTGAAAGCAAAGAACTTCGAAAGTTAATTAACATATTATAAAATTAAGATAGTCGTTATGTATTCACAGTGGCCTTATACATGTTTTTTAATATGCCTATTCCCTTCTTGTTCAATTGACCAAGTATAGAAGTAACATTTCATCCCAAGTTTGTCATTTGAAGTTGTTCAAAACATCCCTTCAGCTCTTCATTATTACTTTTTAGGTTCACATTTCCTTCTGCCTCTATAGGATGAAGAATGGAACTAAAATCCCCTAATATTTTCCAAGAGGAAGTAATGTTGACTCCTAAGTTTTTCAATTGATTCCAGAACAAATTTCTCTGAAATTCATGATTAAAAGCACTGGTGAAGGTGATCTGCACATTTATATTCCCCTAAACAAAGTTGATTTTTAAATAAAAATGTTGATTCGAGCCATTTGAATCCAAAATTGCCACCTTGTCTAGGTCAAGCATAATCAAAATCCTTCCATAAAATGATCTTTATAGTTAGCAATGAACCTCCACCCTTTCTTAAAGAACAATGGTTTCTTTTGTTTATTCTCCCCTAGTTTAGCTTCTAGTAGACCAAGAATGAAAGGTTTTATACAATTTATATAATATAACACAACATTTTTCTTTATAGGGCTATTAAGTCCCTTAATGTTCTAAGAAAGTAATGTCATTAGTTGGAATCTAAAGAAGTTTTCTACTTCCTGCATAGCTTCCTCTAAAAGACTATAATAAATTCTAAATTCCTCACCTAAACCAAATATTCCTTTGCTTTTATAAGGTTATTAGCTTTGTTGTCTTTGTGAATTTCAGTAATAACTTCTAAGTGTTTGGAATTGTCTTCATGTCTTTTAGTTATTCCTTTTCTGATGGTTCAATTACGCCTAAATTAGTTGTTGCATTAAGGATTAAGATTTCAAAACTAGAATGTGAGTCTATACAATCTTCCTTCTTTGTTTCCTTATCCCCCATTACTGTATTCCCTTCCTCCACTTGAACTATTAGATCATTCTATTGACCTTCTTCTAGGGTTGCTTGAGACACACCATCCTTTGTCTGATTAAACTACATTAACCCCTCATATCTTCCCTATTTCAAACATTTAACCAATTGGCTTCTAGTTTTCATTCTTATTATTACCACTATTTGGTCTCTAATTACGTGACACCTTAACTTGGTACTCAATCATATTGCCCTGTCCATCTAATCTTAATATAAGAATGATTTTAGGGATTTTCCTCTCCAACTCAATCAGGACACACATTATAGCATACTAACCTCTAGACATTGATGTAATGGCTTGGTCCATACATAATTCTAGTTTTATTTTCAATTATGCAAATCCATTTCTTCCATATGAACTTTTTCCGCAAGCCTCTTCTTAACATATGTTATGTTCCCAAGCGTACACAATTAATTTTGTCTCATTATATTTTAGCATATTTTTATAAATTTTATTTTAAAAATAAGAAAACAAAATAAACATCATAAATATATTTTTAAACTTTTTATTTTTATAACTTTCATTTTATTACATTAGTTTTATGTGTTATTTTTATTTTATTTTTCCATAATTAATTACTTTTATTTGTATAAAATAGTTTGAATTCTTTTGGCATTTTCGTATTTTAGGGAAATTTTAAGTTAAAATATAAAGACTCTTTGCATAAAAATATAAATACAAAATTCAAAGGACTAAATGGAGAAGCAACATAAAACATAGTTATAAGGGGGGCTATAAATTCTTTCAAAATCATAACTTCCAAAAGGGATAAAATGACATTTGAAGCTAGTTTTTCTTAGATCTAAAAAAATGTTGTTCATGGGAAACCCTAGTGAGATCAAAATTTTTTGGTTGTCACTAACTTATCTCCACTTTGATTTTGTTCTTGCCACCCTCATCTCCTCCATGATTTTCTTGAAATCAAGCTTTTCTCAATACTGAATCCATATTGCTTCACCATTTTATAGCCTCACCATAATCTTTACACCCATCTCCTAATCATCATTTCTAAGTCACTTAGCATTTTCTTTTTCTTGAAATGAAAATTTTGGCCATTTGCATATTTTTTACCATTTCAAGTTTGATTTTCATGTTATCCATCATTAAGTAAAACTCAATAGCTTCTAGTTTTGATTGAATTTTAGGATGCATTTGTTTCACTTTCTTATGAAAACGATCATAATTTAACTCCTTGTTTCTTTCAATTTAAAAAAAACCAATCAAGTAATGGTTCCAGTTTGAACAAACTAAGCCAAAAAAGAGACCAATAAAAAATAGGCACATCATTGTGAAGATATATTTCAAAGTCATAATTATGTTTCCTCAAAATATTAAGTATCTAATACTTTTTTTTTGAAAAAAATTGAAGGAATTCATTGTTAAACCTATCAAAGGAGCATTTTGAATAGGAATAATAACTATAATAATTCACAAAGCAACCTTCCAATAGCCTAGATAAAGTAGTTAAACCACTAACATACAAGAGCTATATAAAGCATAAGCTATGTGAGGTACTAAATTCATCTCTAGTGCCTCTCCAAGGTTGGGTTCTAGTATAAGCTCATATAGGGGAATTTATTAGAAGCAACCTAGCCTTCTTCCACCTCTATCATGAAGATGATAGTCTCCAATTTGCAATCACTAGTGGGCTACTGTTGAAATAACATTGATGAACTATTGGATGAAATCTAATTTTTCCTTTCCTAGCCAACAAGAGGGTGTCTATATGAGTATCTTGGTGTATAACTCGATTCAATGATGGAATTATAGTCTCTTGCATAGAATAAGGACATGCTTTTAAAGATCGTTGGTATACTGACAATCAAAGAATAAGTGATAATGAATTTTAGGTGCTTCTTTACGGAGTAAGCATATAAAAGGGATGTTCATGTTTTTAGAGAACTTATCTAGGGTGGTTAGTTTTTTTTAATTGTAATTCATAGGATAAAGGCTACTTGAGGACATGATTTCTTTATACCATAAAACTTTAAACCATGGCACTTTTAACTCTAACCACATTCCTTATCCTATCTATCAAATTTTTGCAAGTTGATCATATTCTAAGATGCACTTGCCTAATGTCGTATGTTCAAGACATTATTATTCCTCACATAATAAGCATATATATCTATTAAACTGAAAGGGATTGTTTATCAATTAGAATTCTCCATGCCTAGTGATTATTTTAAACCATCTTACAATCTGAAGTGAATTTGTAGAGTGGTATAAGCAACTTTTATCCCTCTTGATGGAAAATCTAGAGAGCTTACTGAAGTTATAAAGAGTTAAAATAAGGTAACTCAAGGAATTTGCATCAGCCTTGCTTAACAGGATTAAGTCATCAGTATAAGCTAGGCTTATTAGCTTCATTCTTTTACACCTACAGTTATACTTAAAATACCTATCCTGTGAAGTTTTCAACCTAATAATTTTAGTAAGTGCCTCTATTAATAAGGTAAATAAATAAGGACAGATATGGTTTCCTTGTCTTAGGCCCCTAACACCATTAAATAGCTTTATTAGAACTCCATTAATAATAATACTATAACCTGTTGAGATGCATTGTTCAATCCACCCTATAAAGATTGTAGGAAATCCAATGTCTCTTAAGGTGTTTAGCATGATGTCCTAATTTATATAATCAAAATATTTTTGGATATTAATTTTCATAACACAATTTATGGAAGCATGTCTCTTAATTCTTGAAAAAGTTCTTGTGCATGCAATATATTATCTCCTATGCTTTAACCATTAATAAATATTCCCTATAGCTATAAAGCATTGATATAAGCTAGAAGTAAGAATTTAAAGATGTTAGCAATGATTTAGAGATTACCTTATAGATGAAGTTATAGCAGGCTATTGGTTTGAAGTCCCTTATAATGTTAGAAGCGTGATTCTTTGGAATAAGACATATGAATGTTTTATTAATTGGTAATGGGAACTCCATCAACTTCTGGTATGATAATTAGCTTTCTATGGGACCGTTTAGTAATTATAATGGTGCTGATTCACATAAGAGTTGATTACCTTAGACATGATAGTTACTACAGTATTACAACACAAAGATATAGTAAAGAGATCTTCCATCCCCACCTCCCTTGCTGCTGAAATTTAGGGCTCGTATTGTAACATTGAATGAGATAAATATATTTGGAGACATGCGACTGATGGTCAATTTTATAATCATTCTTGTATGGAATTATTCTTTAATCACCTTCCCAAGCTGGTGTTGACTAATAACACATGGTCTAATTAACTTCAACTTCGCGCATCTTTCACTCTATGGCTTGTGATAAAGGGTAGATTAAAATCAATGGATAAATTGGCCAATTACACCTAGCTCCTTAATTGGTGTTGTTTATGCAGACAAGTGTAAGAAATAAGTGAACACTTATTCTTAAAATATGGTTACATTAGCAACATATGGATGGAGCTCTGCTACAAATTCCTATCAAATAGGGTCCTTACCAATCTAGAGTGTCTACATACACTACAGTTATTCCACAAAATAGCACAACATATGATAATCAATGTTATATGGGATTTGAGAACCTTAAGAACATTCCAAGACAAAATCATCACTCAAGACCAATTTTACAACCAATTGTTACAACAAATTCGGCTCCAAATATGCGTACGAAAACAGAAGATTTAACATGGTGCCTATTTACTTCGATACTGGAATATGTGAAATATTCCTAATTGTGGCATTCTCTAATTTGTATGTGCTGGTGATGATTATTAGAGAAGTAACATTCTAATGATATAGGACAATGGGAAATATTCCCGGAAATGGCCTACGTTGCATGCGCTGGTGACGATTATTACTGGTGTGATGTTATGATCTTCCTCCGTTAGCTGTTACTACTATAGTGGCACACTTGTTCAGCTTTCCTTTCAACCTTAGCTTGCGTGATTAACTACCTAATGGCTATTGCTGAGGGAATCAACTAACCATTTTGGCTACTGGACACTCATTCATGCTAGACCTATGGCAGTGTTCTAACGTAGTCAGATTTTCTAGTTTGACTTATTCATTGTAATTCAAGAAATTTTGAATTGCCGTCAAGGCTTAATATATTCAAAATTTAAAAAAAAATGTTTTATTAATGCCCTTTGGCATGCATCCATTTTAAAAAAAAATCGATTATGGCTTCAGTGACTAGCTTCTTAGAATCATTCCAAGTTTTCTAAGAGAAGAATTCATTAAATTTGGTTCAGTCTGATTTTGATGGGGTTGGACGTTACTGCTTGGATCCGTGAAGTTGATTGATTTCGGCTTAGAGATACCTGCAAAACAAATAAAGACACACCAGGGGTTGATTCCCGGTCGGCCCCTCCGACGCTCAAGTCAATCTTTTTGTGAGGATTTTGGCGGTTAGGAATTAAAAGAGTACGAGGGTTCTGAAGTCGTACCTTTTTTTTCTGATGAGGTAATGAGTTTATATAGTAAATACCTGTAGGAATTAGGTCAACGTCAAAGAACGGGGGCGCCGTTCTGAGTTTGGGCTTGGGCCTAGCACAACCGACCCAACCATAAGCTCCCTACTCCTCAAGTCTGATCATGGAGAAGTCCTGGTGTCGGCCGAAGATGTCGAGGCCGAGCGAGTTCCAGGATTTTGGGTCCTAGTATCGGCCGAATGATGTCGAGGCCGAGCGGGTTCTAGGATTTTGGGTCCTGGTGTCGGCCGAATGATGTTGAGGTCGAGCGGGTTCTAGGATTTTGGGTCCTGGTGTCAGCCAAATGATGTCGAGGCCGAGCGGGTTCCAGGATTTTGGGTCCTGGTGTCAGTCGAACGATGTCGAATGGTAGAATGTTCTCCTTTTAGTCCAAGTTATTGAAACTTTTCTTGCCGAGAAGTTTGAAACCCCTTTATTGATGATGATGACGGCGTAGGCCATTAAAAAACCTGACTGACAGGGCCAAGAAAAAGGTACCCACAAGTTACGTGTACAAGAGCATAAGCAATAATAAAGTACGAAACAAAGAAATAAGTGAACTAAAATAAAGCTTATCTATGGGTAGAACATCTTCAGGTTT
>JANKOE010000005.1:40619211-40629419 GCA_026284465.1 Erythroxylum citrifolium
AATTATGAAAGTTCGATATGAGGAACCAAATTAAGCACAAAAATCATTAATTAGGAGTCAACAAGTGCATAAACAATCAAGAAAGCGAGGCCAATTTATAGTATAAACTTGGCTCAATCACAAGGGCTCTCCTCCACGAGGCCTATACAATTTATATAGGCGATGTTGTTGATGGCTCCTCCCAAGTCATCTTCATCGCTCCCTCCTTTGTCCTTCGCGACTACGAAGTTCACTTGCTCCTCTCCCTTTTTCCTTTTCGGACATTCTTGAGCAAAATGCGGCCCCTCACAGATGAAGCATGCAACCTTCCCCTTCGATTTCTTCTTCTTATGTTGAGAAGATTCTCCCACCTTCTCTTTTCCTTTTTCCTTGCCGTCTCGGGTTCTACCATTTTTCTTGCCCTCTCCGCAGGTTAGAATAGGTTGTGGCAGTTGGAAATCTACCAAGGCATCTACTACTGCTATTGCGCTTGGGAGGTCCTTCATGTTCTGCCTTCGAAGCTCCATTTGTGCCCAACCTTGCAAGCCACTAATGAAGTTGAACAACTTGTCTTCCTCTGACATGTTCCGAACGTCCAAGATCATCGATGTGAACTTCCTCACATACTCCCTCACAGAGCCATCATGCTTCAACCCTTCAAATCTTCCCTCACGAGCCATGAAGTGTTGTTGGGTAGGAACTAGTCCGTTAGCTCCTTCTTCATCTTCTCCCAAGTGTCGATGGGAGGTCTACCCGCACTGATGTCGTTGGAGGTTCTCGTTCTCCACCACAGCTTCGCATCTTCCACCAGGTACATTGCTATAATCGACACCCTCTCCGAATCTGCCACCTTTGCCGCTGCAAAGTACTACTCTATATCTTAAAGAAAATTTTTGAGCTCCTTGGCATTTCGTTTTTCATCGAAAACTTGTGGCTCTTGCACCTTCACCATAGTGCTTTCACTCAGACATCCATCTCGTGCTTTGCCATCGCACGCTTGAGCATCAACAGATCATAACTCCTCTCCTCACGAGCTCTCGTCTACTCCTCCAGCGCTCTCATAGTAGCTTAAAACTCCCTCTCCAAGGTTGCTATACGTTCCAACGAAGGAACAACACCCTCATCCGTTGAGGCTAGAGACTCAAGAATCGCCTATATTCTTGTAACCCGTTCTGTCAGATTACTTCCACCAGCAATCACTCTAGATTGTCTCTTATACCGGTTGTCACAAAGGTTTTCTTACGTGAATGTCGCCAAATAATTCCATTAGCCCTCGAATACCTCATACGCACATAAGTGTTTAAGTGTTTCCCTCACACACAAAAAGAACACAAGTTTAATAAAGTAAAGAAAGCAACAAGAGATTTTTATATGTAGCCGAAGCTACCTCTTTCATTAATTCTCAACAAAATGTTAACAAAAGACACGAGTACCTCTTACTCGAAGCACCCAAAGAACTCCCTACTCGAAGCTCTTACAATGAGACCTTTCCCCCAAAAGCTCTCAACTCTCAAAGCTCTCTCCTCTGAGTGATTTCTCTCTAAGAGTGAATACTGAATAGGTCTCAACACTAATGAGCTATTTATAGGCTATTCCAGATGACTAAGAATCCTACTAGAACTCTACTAGTTAAGATCACAATCTTATCATATCTTATCTCATAGGATTAAGTTACATCACATTTAAAAGATTACACCTTATTTAGGAAAGATTATCCTTATCCACGAAGATTTCCTCTATCTTCAAATGATCCTTCCACTTGATCTTTATCTCTTAAAGATGATGTTCATCCACTTGTAATCTCATCCGCCACGTCATCATGTGCCACATCATCCACAGTTGCCATGTCACTGTTGATGTGTTTTCACCACAGTCTATCCGCACATAAGTCCATCAATGCACGTCCATGGACAAGTCCATCTTCTATGATCATGCTCACTCATGGTGTCGTCTCGTCACTCCATGACTAAGTATAAGTCATAAACCGAGTTAGCATTTACATACCTTCGACCTGCCTCGCCGAAGTCAAGTGCTTAAGCGCCTCGTCACGCTCACGCTCGTATGCCTTCGCGCATCCTCGCTGGGTCTTACATGCCTTTGCGCCTTCTTGTGCACTCTCGAGTCTCATATGACTTAGTTTTCTAACTCCGCGTGGCCTGGCATCTGAATCTCACGTCTCGTCGAAGATTTCCGCCAATGCGCGCCTACGCGTGCCCACGTGTATCGAATCTTGCCTACTCTCAAGATCTACGCCGATACTTCCTGCATCCCTCGCCTACTTCGCAAGTTCCTCAGGTTTTGCTCGCCTATTTGCAAGACTTTACCTTGTTCTCTCGTCAATACGCCTTCTTCGTGCCGACTTGCGTGCCAAACATTGGCCAAGGCTCGCCAACACTCGCACAATCCTGCAGTCTAGACTTAAGGGTCTAACAAAAGCCATCTATTTTAGGTAAGTAGGAACATAATGTTGGACAAATTAATATTTCCTAAAATAAAAAGGCTGAAAAAGGTTAATCGTAGTTAAAGGATGAAAATATAAGCTAAAACGCAACTAGTCAAAGCAAGAGCCAAAAACCACCGAAACAAATGAAAGGGACAAAACTAAGACATAAATGTGAGAGAATGGACTTAGCAGTTGAAGCAAGGGAATGAGAGTGGGAAAACCTTAAAGAATAAATCAGAAAGAGAGTCGAGATTGAAAAAGCAAAAAAAACAGGAAAATTGAGAAATAAGCAATGGAAGTGGATTAGGAAGTATAAAAAGTTGAAGCTATTAAAGGAGCAGGAAGGAACACCCTCTCTCTAAAGCATGGTTGGGACTCAAATTACCACAAGCTTTAACTTATTTTTGGTGTATATGCAATATTGGATTGGATGGTTTTATGATCAATGATTGATATATTTTTGGCCCATATGCAATGTTTAATTAGATGTTTTTATGAAAATCTATGATTGATACGAGTTCCTAGATATCTGGAATTTCTAGGGTTTGTTCAAGTTAATATGGGTTCTAAGTAAGATTATCCACATATTTCCAAGATTATCGTAAAAACTTCCGGCTTTTCAGGGAAAGGGCAGCTTGATCGGACTTCAACAGCCTACGCATGTTCTATTGAGTTTGTGTTCAGGCCGAACATTTCAAACCTGACTGGGCTTTGTCCCGAACATAGATAATGAAAAATTCAACCCAAGGTCGGGCCATAAGAACTCAGCCCGATCTGACCTATTGTCATTCCTGATGTATGAACTATAAAAGCAATAAAAACAATGAAATTTTAGTCAAGTGGCCACTACCAAGTCCCAGTGTCCTCACCAAGAACGACTGCTCGGGCACCATCATTTCTGGCACAACTGGTCCCCTGTCGGCCAACTTTCTCCTCAGCCAATCAGTTAAGGGTAAAAAAAGCCATGGCGTGTACAAGTAGTCTGTTTTTCTTGCCCGATATACATGATTCAGTACAAGTATGGTCTCTGTTTTCATGATTAAAAGTAAACGTAAAGGTGTTCCAATATGCCTAGAGAAAATAAATCAAGTATACCATGACAATGTTCCTGAAATAGGCTCCAACCAAAAGAATGAACAAGGCCACCAGCATTGTTGAGAACATTCAGGTGGACAGATCAGATGCCTGCGATTTCAGGCTACAGAAGATGAACCGGAAGTCAATGTCTGCTTAGTATTCTTTAAAACAATTGAACCTCTCGGTTGCTTTTGTGCATTTCCCATGCAACTACGAGACTAACCAATTTCAGCTTTTAAGTCTCTCAAAGAAATAGAGGTAGCCCATGTCCTTTGGAGGATTTATGGAGGCGCCAACCTTGTTATCATTGAAAATAGCCCACCTACCATCTTTAAAGATATGTGCGACATAATGGCCACATTGGGTTGAGGTTCCCATGTGGCTCACTATTCCAAAAAGTCTGTATCCTGCATAGGAACACGAAACTAAGTCTTTAGGTTGGAAATTTTCATGTCGCAAGCAGTATCATCGAACCAATAATCACTTCTCCACATTCATCAGAGTAAAATCCTTGCATGAAGAATTTGCTAGTATATCACATTTGAGGAGAAAAAGCAAAAATATTACAATCAAGGGATCAGAAATAAAATTTGAACTTTTTCAGCTTAGTTGGAGCCATAACCAAAAACAAAACTGTCACGACTACGGCGAAATTTGTGGCAGCATTTTTTCACCGTGAAGATTTTAAACAGTCAACGAGAATTCAGGTTTAATGACAGGTTGAATCCTAATTGTTTCGGGTCACAAACCTCCTGGACTAATTAAATATATTAGGCAAAGGGAATCCCCACACAAAATATAGAATCCTAAAGGCCAGATAAGCAGTTAAATTCCTTAAGCTCCTAGCAACACAAGAAACAGGGGGTAGAAAATTCAGCTAATTAAGAATAGCAAAAGCTATTCTAAAGCAACAATTCATAGCTTCTGTAAGTACATAAAATGTTGAAAGAAGCAATGAACAAGCATAAGGTAAAGAAACTAACTGCCTCCTCCATCCGGCAGCCCTGTATCATTTGAAGCAGGTGCATTACTTGATGAGGTGACATCCATATCAGATGAAAGAGACGCATCAGGATTGCTGAATATCCAATCTGTTGCTTTTTCAATATCACCACCCTGTGAAATGCACAGAGAGTAGCAACTCAAAATTCAACTGTGCCTGTAAAACTGTCAATTAACTACCTCTTTATCCCAAAAGTTAAAGAAGATTACAGATTGATTCAGCGCCTTTCGAGCAACTGCTTCTTGAAAACCAAATGAGATTAAAGTATCAACTTTTGATTGGTCGATTTCAACTCCCTGTCTCCCTTGGGAAATAGGAGCATCTATATCTGAAATTAGATAAGCACCTCAAATCTATAAGCTTTCACAAAATTACCACCAGTAGTAGAAGCTTATTTAGATAAAGACTTGCTTCACTAAGCACTGATCTTTTTCAAGATAAAAAGGCTTCTTAGATACCTGGGTCGTCCATGTAAGAAAGCAACCAGTTCATTGCCTCTTCTACTCCAACATTTGAGGTGTTTATGGCAGCTTTCTGACAATGAAGCTGGTTGAAGCCCATTGAGACAAGTTGAGATACAATGTCTTCACTGGCAACAACATCAGGCTTATTAGCTTCCACATCTCCCCCAGAAACTGTTTAATGTAAATTTAACATAAGAACACATTATGAACTTCTCCAAACAGATTAAGGAAATAAAAGAATGCAATCAAACCGTAAGACGATAACATCAAACCTCATAGGTAATATATACCACATAAACCAATCTTAAACACAAACGAGATGCATATGAAATCTAAAGGTTTCCAAACTAATGAATGAGATGCACCCAATACTTGCTGTTTTTCTATTATTCCACACCAAAAGGCCAAATTGTACGTAGATTCTACTAGAAGATAAGCTCAATTATGAACATTTTCTGTACTTTCAAGAAATTATAAATAACAAAAGAATTCATAAACTCCACAAATCATCATCTACCACTTTCAGGAAGCAGCTCCTCCCCTGGCTGAAGGCCCTTGCTCCGCATGTGGCTAATGTCTATGATATCAGGAACATCAATATAGACATCTGGGAGATGACAAGCAATCAGGAAGACTAAAGAGTTCACTATGAAAAGAATCAAGAGAAAATAAGGCAACAAAGGGAACAAAACCAAAAAAAAAATTTACCAAGCTTTTTTGGCACCCAGCCTTCCTCCATAACAAATTTCCGCATGTGCAACACCAAATAATCAGGGAACGAAGTCAGCCCAGCAGTCCTGCAGCACAATAAAAAGTTATGGAATGGAAACAATATTCTCATCAGTTTAGCACTAATGCATCATCAGCATACCCTTCACTACTATTCCTCTTAGATCTGAGAACATTATGAATCTTACTTTAGTGCTGTGGTCTTAGCCTTCAAGGCAGTGCTATAAAAATCTTGAATCTCCTCTGCAGCTGAAAAGTTAGCAAGACATGCTTCTAGAGGAACCCTTGGCCGTACAATTTCGTCAATAGACCTGTCATCATTGGCATGCTAAGCAAAAATGTTTAAAGAAGTCAAAACTATGCACCAAAGTACTTCTACTTACACATCCTTCCCTTCTGAAACTTTTACCGCTTTCAATTTCTGAAAAGCATCAAGTTCATCTAAACTCACAAAAAAAGATAGAGAATTAGCAGTCATACACACAATTATCAAGCAAGAAAAATGAAGAGGAAAACACACCTTTATTAATGGCCTCATGTAATGGAATATTCACAGAAAGAATATAATCAAGTCTTCTATTATAAGCCACCTTTCCAGAAGAACACAAGATACGATCTTCAATACCGAACTTAAAACTCCGAGAAGGGTCTAATTCAGGTCTCCCACCATTAGCGCGTTCAACTTGGTCAAGGAAATGCAGGAAGAATTCCAATGCATCCTACAAAACAGTTAAGAGACACCCATTAAACCAGTTAAGGGTGGTATGTTATGTTCCTCCAACCAATTAATGTTTGAACAATTGTGCATTGGAATATGGTACCACAGTATTATTATGCCCTATTTCTAATCATTTTAATCTAAGTTAATTTGAAACAAGCTCCTCTCTCTCCTAACAGCCAGAAGTAATAATTGCACACAAAATGCTCTTCAAGTTCATCTACAAATATTTTAAGAAACTGCCAAATAGATACACCACTGCCTAAGAAATTTCTCTTTTCATATTCTGCAGCAACTTGATGTATGATTAATAAATGGTTCTGTTCCTGCAACCTATCCCAACAACTCCAGGTAACTGGAACTAATAAGAAAATGAAGAAAAACTATCCATCTCCACAGTTTTCCTAAGGCCCTGGAACCTTGATTCCTTGTTTTTCCTGGTTATAACATTATGGGTTTTTCTTATCCTTTTTCTCTTCGAGAATGATCATCAGTTGCAAGAAATTTAGGTCTATCAAGCACAGTCATCATGCAAATAATAGTTCTTGGATTAGATTCAACATACCTGTTGCCTCATTGATGAAAACTCTGGGTGGTTAGCAGCAATAACAGCTTTGAACATGCGAGGTGGTATTCCTTCCTGTTTCTATTGTTTTGAGAGAATGGACAAAACCAAAAAAAAAAAAGTTATATAAATCATATTTACAGACAGGAAAGTAATGTCAAACGTTGAAGAACAGAAACTAACAGTGTGAAATTGCAACGCAATCAGATATAAGCACACAAAATAAGCCATAACTTCCATTGGGTATCCAGTAAAATTTGATATATAAGAGCCCCTTTTTTTTTTTGGAAAGGAACATGTAATTGTTAACTCTAATGAGTGAATCCAATAGTTTTGGAAAGGATGACAAAAATTCTTAAAAGAAGCTTATCAATTAATACATTCAGGATCATCACATGTTATTCAAAAATCTCCAATATTAAAACACATGGTCACCAGTCACCCTAGCTGGAGACACATAATAGTTAAGGGTCAAAGTGCTTACATCATTTGTTGATATTGCAGCATTCACCTCATCATCTTTCTGTTACATACAAAATGTATAATAGCAATCAGAACAACAACCAATAGCATAAAGGATGAGCTAATGCTCCACTGGCTATACCTCCGGCGCTGGAAATGAGTATTTGCCAGATAGTAATCCATGTGCCAGTTTTGTTCTGTCACAAAAGAACGAGTCCTTAACTAGAAGATCGATGAATATACGTGAAATAATATCTTTCCCATTCACTAAGTAAAGTTCATTACATAGATAAATTGGTGAGTGGTAATGGTCTGAAATACCAAAAAATAAAAGGAAAATTCTGAAAATTTTGAGCAGCAACAGAAGTTAACAAGAATAAGACAGAGAACAAGAGAAATTAATAGTTAGATTAATTTAAAAAATCACTAAACCATCCAATAAAACAACAACCATGATTTCAGTAATTGGCATTCATAAAATGCAAACTACTTACAACTGCATATTTAGATCGACAGTTGGATCAGCTGGAGCCATCTCAAACGCAATTTTTAAGCTTTGAGTCAAATAGTATCTGCTCACAGAAGGATAGAAGAAACAACATATACACATTAACAGCGTAATGCAGTGGATGTTAACCTTCATATGCTCATTTAAAATCAAAGGCAAACAAGAACACAAGTCAAACTACAGAAGATGCAAATGAGAATTAGTTTCATTATTTTGTTAGATATTACTATTGAAGAACAGAGATTTAGATAAGATCAATCTTATGGGATAAGATTATTAGAAACAAAAATCCCTATAATCAAGTGATTTATGCTATAGACTTCTAGATATAGTTTCGTTCAGATTGATACCTATTTTCTTGCTAGTTAAGTTGTATATATATATGAATCCGTGTATATTAAATACAAGATAAGTTTTTTCTGGAAATCTTAACATGGTATCAGAGCCCTAAGGTTTTCTGGAAGTATTCTTTGTTATGGTATCTGAGCCCTAAGGTTTTCTGGAAGTATTCTTTGTTATTCTCGATACAGCCTTCATTGCTGCCATAGTCAGCCTTCATTGCTGCTCATTCTTGTCAGATTTCTCAATCCCCATAACTATTATTTTACCCAATCTTTCCCTTCTTTCACAAACCACTATTTCCAGCCTAGATGAATCTGTATCTGTCCAAAAAGTTGGGGAATTACAAAAATGTTTGTGCCTCCAACAGACTCAATGGCAAGAATTGCCTCAAGTGGTCATTCCTTGTTCGCACCTATCTCAAAGGGAAAGGGCAGCTTGATCACCTGCTACGATCAGGACTTGCAACAGGGAATTTAGCAACAAAAAACATGGGAAGAAGAGGACTCCATGATTATGTCATGGTTGTGGGACTCCATGGAACCTTCAATCAGTGATACGTGCATGCTTTTAACCATTTCAAAGGAGATTTGGGACCGTGTTCAACGTATGTATTCAAAAGCATGCAATGCTGCTCAAATCTATGAAATTAAGATCAAGAAGACATATCAGTTACCGAATATGCTAATACTCTGCAGACTCGGCGGCAAGAACTTGACCATTATCAGGACATTGAGATGAAAAGTCCTGAAGATGTTTTTCTAAAAAATTTCATAGAAAAAGAGCGTATTTATGTTTTCTTGGCAGGATTAAACCCTGAATTTGATCAAGTCAGGGTTCAAATTCTTGGAAGTGAGTCCACACCCTCACTAGAAGAGGTTATTTCCCGGATTAGAGTAGAGGAGAGCAGAAGAAACGTGATGCTTGAGCCCCAGAAGATGGATGGGTTAGCAATGGCGATAAAGGCAGATAAACATGACAAAGAAATGAGTGATCAAGCCTAGCCTAAGCAATTTGGAAAGGGCAACTTGTGGAAGGAAAATAAGGATAATCTATGGTGCACTTCCTGCAAAAAACCGAGACACACAAAGGAGAACTGCTAGAAATTGAATGGGAAGGCACCAAGTCGTGAATGAGGAAATCGAGGAGGTCAATCACGACCACGGGCACATTCGGCTAAACAGAAGGAAGATGAAGAAAATCTAGCAGCAGGGACTTAGCAATGAAGAGATTGAGAAATTAAGAGGCTTGTTGAGTTCCTTTAGACAGCCGAAAGGTACATGTTTCTTTGCTCTCTCAAGTAAACCTACATTCTCTTTGCACACGGACACCTCATAAATGAAGTGTTACAATAGCCCTTGGATTATAGACTCTGGGGCCACAAACCACATGACCCCTATATCACAGTTTTTTCACACATACAACCCTAGACCAAGTAATAGGAAAATCATAGTTGCTAATGGAGAATTAGCCACCGTTGCCAGTTATGGAGACAAAATTGAGCTCCACACTCACTCTAAAAAATGCCCTACATGTACCAAAATTATCAACCAATCTAATCTTTATCCAAAGGCCTACTAATGACCTTAATTGTGTTTCCAATTTTTCTCCTTCTTGCTGTGTTTTTCATGACCAAGACAAGGAGAAGAGGATTGGACTTGCTAAGGAATGGAATGGATTCTATCACCTTGAACCATATCAAAAAGCTAAGATAAATACACCTTCATCCTTCCTTAGTTCTTTGAATAAAGATTCCATTTGGTTGCACCATCTCTATCTAGGTCATCCATCATTTAGAGTTCTAAAAACTATGTTTGCCCTTTGTTTCAAGGATTAGATATCTGTGAATTTCATTGTGAAACTTGTGAATTGGCAAAACATACTCGTGTATCTTTTCCTATTACTAATAAAAGAGCTTCTC
>JANKOE010000005.1:40641344-40651709 GCA_026284465.1 Erythroxylum citrifolium
TAACTTCTGATTTTATTGTAGAAAATTACAAAAAGATTAAGGATCTATTCAACCCCCCCTTCTAGATCACTTACAGACAGTGGCTTTCTTGGGGGCATACAAAATGAGAAAGAGGACAAACACAACAATGACAATGCATATGATAATAAAGGCTTTGCCCATTAGGAAAATTAGGGTTTAAATGTATATTAAATTGTAGAGAGGTTCAAGATATGCATATATTAAGAAATTAGGGATTTTAAGAATTGGGAAAATTATGGTTTAAAACTTTAGTTAATTTATATGGTTGTTGAAATTATGGACCTCATGCTATGCCAAATAAATTTTCTACATAGGAATAGGGTCTAAAGCAAAAATTAGAAATTTCGTTTAAGAAATATTTAACATAGGGTTAAAAACTATAAACTTAAAGATCTTTTTAAATGTTTATCAAATGTTTAAGTCTTATTTGAACATTCAAAAACATTTGGATCCTACTTAAATTTTAGGCAAAACATTTGGGTCTTTTTTTTTACCCTTTTGTATTTCAAATAAATTAGAGTTATATTTGGGGTGATCCGAGTTGTACTAATGTCCAAAAAAATGAGATTTATCAATAAATCAATACCTAAGAACTAGAATAAGTATAACATGTCGTTTGCAAGTTGATTTCTGCTCATAATTGCAAATTGTAATTTGAACTAAGAAATTAGGGTTAAAATATTATCTAACCTATATATTGCAAATTGAGCAAATTTTGAGAAACAAAAACTTGTAGGAACCCCTAGCACCATTCCTATGTGATTGCAGGAGGAGGCACCATAGTAGCAGGAAACAACAACAACCAAAATTACAGTGAAGGAAGAAAATAGATAGGCGTTTTCAGTTATTTCTAATTATGGGTATTCGATTTAATACTTGTTCCAGTTATATATATAAACAAAATTGAAGGAGAAAGAGAGCAAGAGAAAAGCACAGAGGAAATAAAAGGGAAGAGATAGGTAAGGAAGACATTTTAAGCCTAACCCAAAATCAATAGGCTTTGACTAAACTTCAATTCAGGCTCAAACCTAGAGAAATAGTTTGAAATTTGATCTGAATGGTCTAAATGACTCAAGCTCCCTTATTAAAATCACATTGTTTTGGTGTAATTGCCCAAAATGATGTTGTTTTGATTTGTAAGTTTAAGCAACCTAAGATTAAAATAGGACACTTTACTACATTAACCTTTCAACATACCAAAAGGACAAAATCAAGAATAAATTTCTTACCTAATTTATCTTGATCCCTTTAAGCTTTGCTAAAGCTATTGATCTCTTTTCAATCTCAACTTGTGAAAAACAATCATCAATTTCCTTTTCACCAATTAGAGTTGCATTGACACCAATATTTTGAAATTAATTTTACGAGTATGAATTATCCATACTTGCTTCTTCATCCATGACCTTATACTCATCTATTAATTCATTCATAATTTTTCTTTTATCTTAACCACCAACTCATTTACATCATTTTTACTATAGCAGCGTATTAAACCCTTAAGAAATTTTTCTTGTATCTAGGAATAAATTACATTGTTTTTAAAAGCATCACATTCATCTTAGAAATAGAACCCTAATATTTATCAAATTTAGCTCTCATTTATTTACCCATTTCAAAGAAGGAGTGACTTTTGTTACTTTCACAAATTAGCAATTCTTTTAAAATTTTTAGAATGTATGGAAAATATAAAATAGAGGTAAAGTACAATGAACTAGATCATTTATATATGACATTAATAATCCTTATTCATGTGTATCTTAAGTCTAAATGTTACAACTTAATGGATTTAATAGAACAAAGTTAAAATAGGTAAGTATTAGAATTTACATGTTTAAAAATTAATAAACATAAATTTATAAAATAATAAAATTTGAACAATATAATATGAAATAAAGCATATAAATTTAGTTCTTTCAATTTGGTATAATTTTATTTGGCTCTAAATTTGAAATCATCCTAATTTTGACAAAAATGTTAAAAGCACTACTTGTTTCTAGATCTTTTTATTTAGTTCTTAAGATTTGATTTGAAATATGTAATATTTATATAGAAAACTATTCCTTCTTTATATTTTTCATTTTATTCTTTTTGGTGTTATGATGTCTCTTATAATGTTTCGTTCCATAGAGAAAGCTTTTATTTCTAACAAATATTCTCTATGATGTACCCAATCTAGTTCGATCGGTTATAACCAAATTATTAATAAAATTACTCCACAAAACTTTATTTATTTTAATGATATATTCTTTTGAAATTAAATTGTTATATAATTGAGCTCTTACCAAATTTATATCTCACCTATTAGTTGTCCGTAAGTGGCTTCACTGTAAAGATTAAATTTTCTTTTATATTATTTCTCGCTCTTTTTTCTTTCTAAAAAGTGTTACTATAGTCATCTTTTTGCATAATCCTAGTTGAGAAAACATCTTTATATTATTGAAAGCACAATATCTTTTTATATTTCATATTTCATATTTAATAATTATTAATTACTTCTATTTATAAATACATATACTTTTTGTACAAAATAATGTAATGTAAAGGCTATTAGTGTATTTGCATAATCTAAATGTCTTATTATTCCACAATCCACATTTGATGGTTTTGGTCCTTGTTCTCTTTTTATTTGTTTGATTCCTAGAACTTCTTTTTATAGTTTTTTGAATTTTAATTCTAGTATAATAAATATCTTTCCCACCTTCCCCATTGATGGTGGGAAATGTTTTTATTAGTAAGACACATAATTATAGTTTATTATACTTACTGGTCTATAGTATTACCATATTTTTTAATACAATTATATATGACCTTTTTATTATTTATATATACCATTTGTATTAGATGTTTCACTCTCTTATTATAATCTACCATATTATGCAAAGATTTTATAAATGTTTCCTTGAAGATTTATTGGCTATGAACTATTATAGTAATGTGATACATTATATACCATAGTAAGTTTTCTACCAAGTTATTATTATCAATATTAGTATGACATAAATAGAGGCATTCATCATTTCTTTTATGGAATTCTTTTTCACCTTTTCTAGTAACATGGTTACTCCTTAGATGGAAACTAATCATATTTCCCTTTGTA
This sequence comes from Erythroxylum citrifolium, assembly GCA_026284465.1. Lineage (NCBI taxonomy): Eukaryota > Viridiplantae > Streptophyta > Magnoliopsida > Malpighiales > Erythroxylaceae > Erythroxylum > Erythroxylum citrifolium. The sequence continues at coordinate 40,644,463 of JANKOE010000005.1, forward strand.
TTGCGTTACCTTGAGACCTTTCCCTCACTCTAAACACTAGATTCGTCCCTTAACTCAGGAAGACTAAGTTATTTTTAGTCCTTTTTATCCTGCTAGTATCAATTAAAAGCTATGCTAGAAATAAATGGTTGGTCATGGGTCACCAACCACTTAATTCTAACATTTCCTTTCCAAACTCCAAACAAGTGGTCACCAACCATTTATTTCTAGCATTTCCTTTCTAAGCTTCAAACAAGTGGCCGTTGGATTCTTTTTAGTTAAAGACTAGCTTTTCTCATTATGAACTCCTAGGCATTAAAGTACTAGAAGAAACGGAATTAAGGAAGATCTTCTCAATGAGGGTAGCCTCTTTTTTTTCACCTTTAACTTTGAATCTTTAGCTCCAAAAATTTTAAAGTAATAAGGCCCTGATACTTGTCTAACAGTCCTATGTTCTTGCAACTATGGAAACTAGGATTGAGTTTGAAGAATGACAAACACAACCAAGTACTAATTGGGATAAATCTGCGTAATATTCAACTAAAGAACTAAGTTACTTGGCAAGCTTTATAGGGAGTCTCGTTTGTATGTAACAATTGCAAGAAGATAAGTGGATTATGCTAGAATGTATGTTATTATGGAGATGAAACCAGATCTACTAGACCCTATTCCCATCTTGAGGTTTGCTTATGATAACTTACTAGTTTAAGACTTTATTAAAGTCTACTATCTTTGGAGACTAACTAGTGCTTAACAAGTTAGGCATTGGATAACAACTGGTGCGAAGTTCAAGAGGGTGGAATTTGCAAAACAATGAGAATGGAACATCCAACAAAGCCTAATAAAGAGCTCCTTCAAATGGAAAACCTTATAAAACCCTATATGCCTAGGTTAACAATCTTTAAGGGGAACATTTTGCTTAAATTCCCTAACATTGAAGAAGTTCCCACACAACATATAGAGGTGGTAAACTTCCTACCATTCCTTTTTCTAAATTTTCTCCTCCTTTAGATGAAATCTCTAGTGCTAGTAATGCTCATTTATTAATTTGTATCTCTACCTTTAATGTAGCTACTTCATCAATTGACATCCCCATTCCTAATTTAGAAGACCCTAATCTAAGTTTGATCTCTCATCTTTAAGATAGTTCATCTATAATTAGAAAATTCACCATTGATAGTAGACGAAGATTAGGGAAGAAGAATCATGCAAAAGGCTCTAAAAGCTACCCTATTAACTAATATCTATCTTTTCATATAATGTAAGGACATTTAACTGACCCAAGAAGTAATAGGCCCTCAAAAATATTATCCTTGAAATAATACCTATTTTACTAGTTATGTTGGAAACCAAGCTAAGGGTGGATAGGTGTAACAATCTAAGTTTTTTAGAGAAGCACTGGAAGGCTCTTAGTAATCATTAATTCCATTATGGAAGGTTAGTTTTTGTACATGATCCATACCTAGTGGATATCTCCTTACCACTTTTCTATGCTCAACTAATGCACTTAAATGTTTATTTATTGCAAGATGATATTATATTTTAAATCATCTTTGTCTATATCTCTAATTTTACATTTCAAAGTAATGCTTTATAGAGCAATCTTAGGATTCACTCCTTTATTCCCGTCACTTGGATCATCTTAAGGGACTTCATTAGTATCCTCTAGATCTAAAAAATTGATGAAAATTCTAACTTAAGTAAAGACCATGTTAATGATATAGTGGTGATTGACATGAAATCTAACGGCATTTTCTATACTTGAAGTAATAACAATAAAGAAGATAACATGTAAGAAAGAAGCTAGATAGAGCTTTGGTTAATAAGGAATGGCTTCAAAAATTCCATTATATTAAGGTAATATTTGGTAATCCTTTTTTTAATTATAACCCAATAATCATTAGGAATCTGCTATCTTTATAGCACAAAAAGGCCCATTCCAATTTAACAACTTCTGAGCTAAGGTTCAGGGCTTTGAATCAATAGTGAATAAAGGCTTTTCTTATAATTTCAATGGATATCATTCATCTATATGAGGAAGCTAAAGATAGTGAAGTAAGAACTCAAGCTCCTTAACCAACATAAATTCCATAACACTCAAATGAGCATCATTGGCACTAAGCAGAGCCTGAATCAAATCCAATAAGATCTTCACTCACATCTAGGTGATGATTCTTTATTGAAGTAGGAGTGGGAGTCTCTAAAAGACTATATAAAAGTAGTAGAGATTCACAACTCTTTGCTAAGGCAAAAAGAAAGAGTTATGATAGATGCATAAATGACAATACTTTTATACATATATTTAATGTATTTTTCTTAATATTTTACACTTTTGTTGTATATTTGGTAGTTAATGTGCTTCAACTGCTTTCACATATTATAATTGTCTTCATGTACTTAAAAGGAGAAGAATTCAGACAAAAATACGATATAAAACAAAAATTTGACACAAAGAAGTTATGCGCAATTTTTAACATAGATGGAGAGTCCGAGTCAAAATGTTGTCTTCAAAGAATAATTAAAGGATATCTTAAGATTTTTAGGAAGCCCAAATTTGTAGCTGTTCAAATTCACTTAGACTAGTAATTGGTTGTTCAAATTAAAAACTATTTTTGCATAATTGGAAGCCTAACCATTAGAGCTTTACATGAATATATTTGAGGCTTATGAGATCTAAATGAGGTGATTCAAAAGTTCAAATTCAAGCCAGCATTCTAAGATATAATTCCTATGTGCAACTTAAGGCCCAAAAAGTGTTGTTTTGAGGGGTTAAAAAGGTTAAGAATGAGATACAAAGTTTGTCTTAGTCCAATTTGACCTCCCCTTAGTTTTTGGCCTATAACTTTAGCTACAGGGCTTTGTTTAAGCAAAAGAGAATCCATTGGAAATTTGAGAAGTGGAGATACAATATATGTGGGAATTAGAGACCTAAATATGAAGATATTAAGGTTAAAAAACTGAAGGAATGCACTGATATGCATCTGCCTGTGCACTTCGATGATTTTCACACAATTTTGGTTATGCACGATCTGATGCGCGACTGTGCAAGAAACTGTGCATCTCCCCAAAATCCTAAATTCCATGATAAAAAGACATTTTTGGGAGGAGAATAAAGGAGGAGATGTTGGGAGGTGATTTTCATAAGTGAGACTCATTCTTTAGGTGTGATTTTGGTGCAAAGAAGTGGAAAACATGAAGATTTCATTGAAAGATCCATCAGAATACAAGATCAAGCCTCTATATCACAACAAAATTTGGTAGAAGACAATAAGGGAGATTTAGAATTATGATTCCATTGTTTTTTATTCGTTTTTCTTTCATTGTATGTTTGATTTCGTATTTTGATAATGTGTAACTAAATGTCCAGTTAGTATTTAAGTTAGATGAACCTTATGTTAATACTTTGATATGATTTAATTATGTTATCAATGCAATTGGTTGTTTGATATATTGTGATCTGATTACGTGTTTTATTTATGTTCTAATAACTCAAGAATATTATATCATAATTTGATTTCATACGTAGATATTGAGAAATCCTAGTATGACTAAATCTACCATAATTAGAAGGAGATGATTGCAACCCTAGAGATAGGATGACATAAACCTTCCAGATTAGGGTCGAACCTAATAGAGGGACTCATAAATCGTTAACGCAATCCTATAAGATATAACTTGACTAATTCAGTTAGAGACCTTAGGATTAGTTGTTAGTAAACTCAAGGTCAGCTACTAACATACCATAGGAGTCTCTGCGATCCAACACATAACCAAAAACAATTGCATGATAAAAGATCAATCTATTAAAGGTTTAAGGGGATTCGAACATATATACTAAGTTATGATAATGACAGTTTTCTAAGTGAATTCCACTATCTTTGCATTCATTATCGTTTCCTATTTCCTTAATTCTTTAGTTTTTATTTTGCTTTTTATTAAAAATTTAAATCCGTAGGCTAGATAATAGGGGAAGGATAACTATTAGTATTCGTAATATTTATGGGATCAACCCGTACTTGTCAGTACTAGCTACAACTACACCATACACTTGAAGTTTATTATAATATTGACTATCATGAAATAGGTCAATCAAGTTCAATGGCTAAAGGAAGGGGATTAAAAAAATACTAAATCCTTCCATATAACAAAATCACATATCTATTTGGGCAAAATGGAGGCTTGGCTATTACTAAAGAAGAGATAGGTTATGAGGTGCATTTATACTTTTAGAATTGTACTCCTGTTTACTGCCTCTCCTTAACTCAGATTCTTTAACCTTTTATCTCTAACCAATTCTTAACAGTAGATGTTGAATATTTAAGTAAACCATCCACTAAGGAGGAGTTGGAAAAGGTTTTCTTTAATCTAAAACCTAGTAAGTCCTCTGAGCTTAATCGATTGAATGCTCTATCTTTCAAAAGTCTTGACGTTGGATTAAAAGAAGTGTTATTAATTTTTTTGTTAAAGTTCTTTTAAGAGATGAGAATGCTTAGAGAACCAATAAAAATTTTATCTCTTATCCCCATAACCCCTAACCTAGCTTCCTTAATAGATTTTATACCCATTTCTTATTGTAATACCTTTTACAAAATCGGAGCCAAACACTTAGTTCTTTATTAAAATAAACCATTGTGCCTTTTTATCAATGAATCTTAAGGAGCTTTTATACAAGGAAAGCTTATTAGGGATAATTTTCTTTAATCTTAAGAACTTTTTAAGATCTATAACAAGAATAATTCCTTTAAAAATTATGCAATTAAAGTGGATTTTCATAAAGCTTTCAATCCTATTAGCAAGGTGCTTGTAATACATATATAAAAAGCATTTGGTTTACCTATGTTCTTTATTGAATGAATCCACAAATTCATTTCTTACCGTGTATTAGATAATGGAGAACCAATAAAGCTTCTCATAGGCGGCAAAGGGCTGAGGCAAGGGGACTTTCTATCCCCCTAACTTCTCAGCTTATACATGGAATTCCTCTCTAGACTAATTAGTTATAACATCATGTTTGAACTAAGGTTTAATTTTCATAATAAATCTAGGAATTTTTAACCTCTCATTTATAAATGATCTCATGATTTTATCTAGATATGATGATAAATAAATGTTCTTGGTAATGTCATCTCTCAATACATTCAAGGAGCTTTCTGTCTTGGCTATCAACAAAAATAAAATTCACTTAACTATTTCTAATAATGCTAAACATTTGTTTAGTTGGTTGTCAACTATCTCAAAGTTCCATTTTAAGGACCTCCCATTCACTTACTTGGGATTGCCTATCTCGATAAAAATACTCCACTTCAAGAACTACATTCCCTTTTTTAAAAGATGTAAAAGAGAATATATAATTGGTGCAACATAACTTTAGCATTTGTTAATAGATTGATGTTGATTATTTTAGTGTTATACTCTTTCTATATATTGGTCATTTCACATCTTTCTCTTCAAAAGGTTAACCAAAACTATTGAAAGGATGATGCTGAAAACATTTTTATAGTCAAGTGCAACCAATAAACTATCTATTGACAAGGTTAAAAGGGAAGAATTTTGTATGCCAAAGAATGTTAGTGGTCTCAAAATAAACACCTTGAAGCTCACAAATAAAAGAGCTTAGAGATTCTATCAAATTTTGAAGCTCTTTAGGTCAAATGGATCCACTCTTATTTTCTAAAAGGTACAAATTTTAGGAAATGAAAATTAAAAAATCTATTTTCTAGTTTATGTCTTAGCTACTAAAGATGAGGGAAGTAATCTATTCAAACATCAAATGAATAGTTGGGAATCATTAATATGCTTCTCTATAGTATGATAACTAGAGCAAAAAGGGTCCTTTAGTTAGTTATAATACAATGAGAAATATAATTCACCTTTTCCTTAAAGAAATTAAAATCAACTATATTATCAGCAACAATGATTGGCAAAGAGAATTCTCTTATGAGTTTGGGTATATTATGCTAAACTATTTCCTAAGAATAAGCCAATAACAAGCTTATATCTAGTTAAATCATTCCTCCAGAATGCTAAACTATTTCATAAGAATAAACCGATAACAAGCTTATATCTAGTTAAATCATTCCTCTATAATATTTAACTTAAGGTCCTATAAAGCTACACTAAGGCTTTAGGATTATTGGATTAATATTACGTGGGAGAAAAAAGCACTACCAAAAGTAGCAAGTTCTATATGGTTAGTTACTAAGAAATAGCTTCCTACACTGGATGGGCTTAAACTTCTCAATATTCCTAACCACTTTAGGCTTTACAAATCATCCTCTAAATCTCAAGCTCAAGTTTTCGTTAACTGTGAATACTCGTTAGATGTTTAGAATTCAATTTAAGCTTTTTTTACAAATATGTATAAATAAAAGTAACTGTGAAGAATTCTTTCAATAGCTTTGTAACTCCAAGACAACACACCTTACAAGAAACAAATCTATCCTCAAAATAGCTTTAGGAGGTCATGAAAAATCCAATGACTTGTTCATCTCTGAGTTGATTAATTAGATTAGGGAGTAACTTCTCACCAAGTTGACAAGAACTGCAGTCCCTCATTATTCACTTCATCAACCTCAAGAATTCTTTCTAGTTTCCCTCAAAGAATCATACTAGCTTACAAGTTTTCCTAGTGAGTTAACAACCAAAGAGGTTAGAAACTCGAACATGCTCTTCTGAACCAGTGTTTAGTAGTAGTTAACATCTAGAGGAAATGTGGGATAGTTAATAAGACAAAACAAATTTCTATAAAAAAAATTAAAGCCTCATAAAGCTAGCTCTTGGTTATGCTAATATCAATGCCATCCTCAAGTACAAAATTTTTCTTCTTTTTATTTAGTCTAGCCTTTTTCTAATCACTAGTAAGCTCTCCTCTTATGAAGTTGATCACCTAAACTTAAGCTTATAATGTGAGCATTACTCTACCATAAGCTTAGGCTTTTCCTCTTTATATGCAATTATTTGTCTTTCCATAAAAAGTGTTAGCATGAAATAAAATAGTTTGCCCCTTTTTATCTTGGCATCTCTTTATCTTAGAATATAACATTTAAACTTATGAATGTATCAAATATATATTAAAAGAACTTAATTTCATACCAAATCTTGAAGTTTCTATATGAAGTGAATCACACGTTAGTACAATGATAATCAGTGCACAAGAAGGGGGGTTGAATTGTGATATCTTTTTCGTTAATCCCTTCTAGAAAAACAAAACTTTGTTCAGTTCAGAATTACAATAACTTTTGTTCGTAAAAGATTCTTTGAAAACTTGT
>JANKOE010000005.1:40656801-40670800 GCA_026284465.1 Erythroxylum citrifolium
TTAATGAAAAATTTAAACAACATAAATTAGTTATCAAGAGAATCAATAATAAGGTGAATTATTAAAAAACAATTCAATATGATTCAATTAACCTAGAATAAATATATTAGTTTGGACTAATGAGTTCTCCTACAATTGCAAAATTCTTTATTAGAAAGTTAAGAGATCATCAACTTCACTCACTTTTCCCTTATCTTGACGTATGATTTGAGCTTGAGAGCAACTGCAGCAGTTAAAGGTTATGTTTTTGCTAAACGATAGTTAACCTCAAGTTGGGAGTTCCTCATGGTTAGGTTTTTGGGAGCTCCTTAAGTGTATTGCTTTCTTCAAAAGCCTGGCCTAAAATGGAGTATATTAATCTCCCACATAAAACAAGCTAAGTTGAGGTATTGTGATTCTCATTATAACCTGTAACCCAACACATCATCTTAAGTTTTCCACTTTGGTGTGCTTTACACATAATATAGTATTAAACTAAGCTAATCTTTATGAGGGTAGCTTTCACTAGCCATGATTATATCACCCAAAAGTACTGCAACTCTTCAGGATTCCTGCAATTTTCTCAAAACAAAAATCATGGGAAACAAAAGGTAGGTCTTACATTGCCTTTCACCGAAAAGTGCAACGCACACCTACAATTTTCTTGACTTTAGATTAAGGGCTACATTATAAACACGATTAAAGTATGTTTCAAAGTCATCACCACTCCTCTAATAATCTTGCATGGGTTCATGTGACTTTCACCTCACTCCAGCTTTCCTTTCCCACAGAGAATAGAATTATTCAATTAACCTAGAATAAATATATTAGTTTGGAATACTGTTTACTGAAAAATACACTGTAAACAGTATACATTGCTAAGCATTGAAAAGAATGAAGAGTAAATACAAGTCACATTAATATTTAAGCCAAGAATTCACCCCATGTATTCAACAGATAAATTGTTTAAACAAATTAAATCAATAGTAGACTCCTCACATCAAGTATATATACACATTGAATTAACAAAAGCATCCATAACACAAATGTTATTCAAAGCCATAAACCCTCTCACAACTTTCATCGAACACTTCAAATGCATGCTTCCTTAACATACTGTCACACAATGCATAGCCAAATGCATTGTGTTATAGATTATCAAAACAAATGAAAAAACACTCTTGATTTCATAATAAACCGTCCACTTCAATCAACTCAATAAATAACATTTTAGCCCACATTAATCGTAAGCAAATAACTTTAATTACTTACCTCAACGAACACTCCCACTGTAGACGACAGAAGGACGTCAACTGCTCAAACAACCTCCAACGATTCCAAGGGCGACAGAAGATGAGAAAGGTGGCTCCAGGGAGAGGGAAGGGAAGGTTGTCGATGGAGATCCTAACGTGGGAGATGAAGATCCTAACGTGGGAGAGTGAGATGAAGCTCGGTTTTCTTTCATTTACGCAGAATATGAGACGACGTCATTATGAGGGGCGGGGATACGACGTCGTTTCATCTGCTTGGGAGGCGGGAGATTAAAATTAAAAAATGATGTCGTGTTGCTCGGGTGGGGCTTGGGGAGGAAAGCTAATTTCCTGGCCTTTCCCGACGTTTAACTCTCCATAACGTCGTGGTTAGTACTTTGCAACGTCCTACTACCAAAACAACGAAAAAAACTTAGTTTTTCAATGACGTCTGTATTCAGCGTCGCTGAATCTTCCCTCTTCTCGTGACGTCTCGAAAGACGTCACAAAAGCCTCCTACATTTTGCGACATCTTCTAGGAAGACGACGCGAAATGTATGTTTTTGTTGTAGTGAAAATAGAAATTTTTAATGATAGGTGTTAAGAAATGAGGTTTATATGAGAATGACTAATACGAGCATATGTAATTGTTATGCATGTCACCCAATAGTTTGTGAAAGAAAACAAGGAATTGAACTAGAAGTCGTACCTAATATTCAAGAAAGTTTGAAAAGAAATCAGAACCACTGAGATAGTCGAGGTGAGTATAATCATGCTACTATACTTGTGTAGTAATCCTTTTCTTTTATCTTGCGGCTTGTTGAATTGTTCTCGAACCTATATGATTTGTTACATATGACTCCATGTAGTTGAGTCTAACATGTTGTATGCAAGACTGACCAGATGATTTCAGATTCTTTGCATCTTCTGGTTCCTTTATTGTGTTGAACCTATTGAATTACGATTCTTTGATGAATCACGTTTTCTTGTTAGCCATGATTGATGAGTTCACAAAATACCTAGCTGATAGGATATCTTATCAGACTATGTGCACATAGATAACCTGCCGGTGACGGGTTAGATCCGGGTCCTACCTGGAGAGGGCAGGCCTCCAAGGGTAAGGTTAGGCCGACCTTGTCTAGAATCAGAAAAGGAGAGATATGTCATACTAGCATGCCTCTGTCTCTTCCTAAGAAATTCAGAAAGAAATCAGAACTCAAAAATGAGAAAGCTCAGAATTAGGATTTCTGTAGAAACCAGAATTTTAGAAAGAACCCATAATCCAGAAAGAAACCAAAAATTCAGAAAGAACCCAGAACCCAGAAAAGAATTCAGAACCCATATTCATGTTTTATTTGAACAATTCATATTAAGCTTTATCATTGATACTCATGTCATTGCCGCATTTGATATTACTACCTGGTTATCCATTGATGCTATATATATATTGTTGCTCAGAATGCCACAGACCATTCTTGTGAAGCTAGCCTTGTGTTGTCTAGCCTTACAAGCATGGTAGTATGTTTATATCTCACTGAGTCGTGTGTAGACTCCCACCTCGCTATCACCATTTCAAGAGATTAGCGGATCGTACGAGAAAGAATTCCAAGCCTTTTGAGACTTGCTTGGATAATCAGACAAGTAATACTTTTTTTTGGCATGATGTATTTGCAGATGCTTATAGTTGCTCCATGGTTTGTCATAATCATATGTACATAAAACATGTATGGATATGTTATGCTATTGAGAACGATGTTGGTTGATGATAAGTAGATGTTGTATGTGAGAATTGTAGATTTGGATCCTTACTTCTTACAACCTATTAAGCGGGTATAAGGGTTAATCAGACAATGAATGGGTCATGCCGAATTATTAGTAGAATATAGAAAAGTTAGGCGTACTACGGGTTTTGGTGGCATTAAGCCTACCCATTCCCTAGTGCTAACACGGCCCAAAAAGGTGGGTCGTGTCAATTTACTTCTCATACAAGTGTCACCTGTGTTTGGAAATTCTGTAGTTTGGAAATTATTTACTAACTTGCTTGATAAAAGTTAAACTATATAAAGAATTTATATGATAACATTTAAATGAGACTAAAAGAAATTGAGACTTTTAGCATTCTTTTATATATTAAATTAGACTGCACAATGAAATTTATTTCTTAATTTTCTAAACTTGATTTATTGTAAACTTCATTTTAGTTGTATGATCGTTGGGTATTTTAACTTAATTAACATATATAATTTCTTTATTTTTTAGATGTATTAAAAAAGGTTGGCATCATTCTCTTTCTAAAGGTTTAAAAGAGTAAAAGAGGAAATAATTTATTAAGATTCATTAGGTCAATCATCAACTTAAAATATAAAAAAGGAGATTGTCAAAATGTAAACAAAACTTTGAGTAAGGATAAATGAACAAATTCTTTTTTAATTTTTTAAAATTGAAATATTTTTTTAAATAATTTTAATGTTTATAAGTTGATTCTTAAGTTTAATACCTATTTAAAAAATAAAGATAAAATTTATTAATAATATTATAGTTAAGTAATTATATGAATTGAAAAACCTAAAAGGATCAATTATGAAATTTAAAAAATATAAGTTTACATCTTATAAATTATGAGAAAAATATAACATGATATCATAGATAGTTGGAGTCGCTACTTAGTGAGAGAAGCTCCCACCTCTCACTAGCCTTTACCTAGCTTTCCTTGCCTTTACTACCTATCTTCAAGGTCCACCCATCAGGCTTAATTCTTGGATCAACTTCTGCTTAACTTTTATTTCCTTTTTGCTCATTTACCACGCATTTTGGTTTCTTACTCCTCCACAATTGTTAATTTGTTTACCATTATTAGAATGGCCTCTCTTGACTCTACCACTAACCTTGTAACTCCCATCTTAACTCCTCTTTTGACCCTAGATCTCCATTTGACCATCTCCTTCCCTCCTTTAACTAAGTCAAGTCTTAAGGTTATGGTTATGGATAAGGTAACTAATACAATAGATTGTTAAGCTCAGAAGATGCCTTGGAGTAAAGTTTTGAGCCATAGGGACATTAATTTCTCCACTACTAGAGCTATTATAGATGGGGAAAATTTGTTAGCTATCTTGGTTAAATACTTCCTTAAAAAGTGGCTAGCCTTTCCCTTAGTCCAACAATGGGCGAATAACAACTACAGGGGATTTGGTTTGGAAAATATGCTAATAAGTGATTATGACTTATTCATATTCAAATTCTCCATAGAGAAAATTGCTCAAAATATTGTTTACACGGGGCTATAAAATATCTAGGGTAGACTAATACAAGTTAAGAAATGGAGGCCTTGGATCTTTATATATAGAACCAGCTTGAGAACCATACCAATCTGGCTAATTTCTATAAAGCCTTATTAGAGTATTGGTCTTTAGAGAATATAAGATACTTAGCTAGATCATTAGAGAGACCACTTAATCTGGATGAAGATATAAGTAAGCTAAAAAAGAATATGCTTTGCTCAAGTTTTTATTAAGGTTAAGATGGAAAGCAAGCTAGTGGAGGACTCTATGAAAGTCACCTAATTGTGAAAACCTATGAGAAAAAGTATGGTGAAAGTATGGAAGGTAAATAATCAAGACCCTCAGACTACTGAGACAATTGATGCCTCTGAGCAAGTGGACAACACTACTAACTCCTACAAATCCTTAATTCAAATAGATATAAAAGAATCAATAAATATTTCTTTAATCCCTATAAAAGATGCATAAATTATGAAAAAGACCCATAAAGGAGATATTAATGTGCAAGTTTCAACAACATGTGAAATAGAAGTACATACGATAAAGGAGAATGCAAGTGGAAACAAAACAAATTATAGCGAGCAAAGCTTAATGTTGGGTTCTTAAGACAACCTTACCTCTTCTTAAAAAAAGTAGAAGCAAACTTAGTACCAAATAACTACATTTCAAACCCTAGTACTAGCAAGAGTAGGATTGGTAGAAAGTCCAAGAAAAAAAAGCTAGTACTACCCAATCCATAGGAAATTATTGATATGGAATGTTAGGAATTGAACAACCTTAATAAGAAAATAAATCTTAAGGGTTTTTTAGTCCTAAAAAAGCCTCATTTTATTGATCTTATTGAGACCAAAAATATAGTGAGACTAATTCCAAAAAAGGCAGTAGTTTTTGAAGAAGGAATATATCACTATTAGCAACTATGTTGCTCATTTCAATAGGAGGATAATTATCTGGACTTTCTTTCAATTGCTGAACTGGATTTTCTTAGATCAGTGTATTCACTCTAAAGGTCTCATTAGGAATTTTTAATCCCTTTTGTCCATCATTGTGGTTTATACATCAAATTAGGAGCTTCAAAGGAGGTAGTTATGGAATGATTTGGAAAGTTTAGGCTCTAACTCCACTTTCCCTTGTATTTTAGTAGGAGACATTAACTGCATTATCTCATGTCTAGAAGATTAAGTATATAAGAAGTGAAAGTAAATTAAGCACCATGAGCTATCTTAGGTAACCAATAACCTGGAATTAATTGACCCTAGATACATAAGCACTTTTTTACCTAGAAGTTGGTTTCTCCAAAAGAAACTTTATATAAGGATAATGAATTTGGATGGCTCATTTCATATCCTCTTAGCTTGGACAACTTCTATAATTCCCCTACATCCAACCATACTATGATTATAATTTAGACAAATTCTTCATCAGTCAAGAAGAAAGTCTCTTTAACATTCTTTAAATTTTTACTAAAGCATCCTAACTTCTGATAGGCAGTCACCAAAGGTTTAAAAGTTAAGGTATAAGGCTCTCAAACTTTCCAATGCCTCTAAAAGTTGAAAGGTATCATGGCTAAGTTCACTCATATCCAAAAGAATAGCCTTGATATGATGCTTTGAGATAAGGAAAAGGCTTTTGATTTACTCAACAAATATTAGGATGTCCTTACACTAAATCCCACTAATACCGTAATCAAGAACTTAGAGAAAATAGAGTTGAGAAGGTATATAAATTCTCTAAAAACTTACAACACCCAATTAATTCAAGGATTTTAAATCCTATAGTTGAAAGATAGAGATAAAAACTTAAAATTTTTCCATAATTTCATTCAAGCTAGGAGAAATAAAAGCATGATAGTGTTTTTCTAGATACTAAAGGAAAGAAGATATATAACTAAAAAGGACTTAAGGAACTAGCTTTTGAAAACTTTAAAAAGTTACCAGGGACATCCAAAGATACTAGGACGCTCCCCAAAGAGCTTAGAATTTCCCTTAGGGCTCTATCCCTATATATTTCTCCATTGATCTTTTTGGTGAGGTAACACCTAACCCCTCTACCTTGAATGATTATATACCTATTACTTATTAAAATGTGGTCTATAAAATCATCTTTAATATCCTGACTAACAAATTAAAAAAGATCTAACATATATCATTAATCCTTCCCAAGGTTTTTATGTTTATAATGGATACATTGGTATCATATTGTTATTATAAGAGTTATTTAAAAGCTACAATACTAACAAATTTATCAAGAGTTATGCATTGAAGATAGATTTCACAAAGTCTTTTAATTCTCTAAGCTAGAATTTTATTCTCAATTTTTTGTAAGCCTTAGGGTTTCCTAGTAAATTCACTAGTTGGATTTAGAGTTATATCACCTAAACTTCCTTTTTTATGCTTGTGAATGGAGATACTTTTAAAAATTTCAAAGTAGCATATGGAATTAGGCAAAGCGATCCACTTTCATTGCACTTATTTTTCAAAAGCATAGAGATCCTGTAAAAAATCACTCTACTAAATATCTTAAGATAACTTGACTTTAGGTTTCACCAAAACTGTAACAAATTGATAATTTCTCAACTTTCCTTTACCAATGATTTGCTTATATTTTGTGAAGTCATTTCAGTATCAATTAATGTGCTCAACTCTCTAAATTTATTTAAAAACATCTCAGCTATGGCCTTTAATCCCTTCAAAAGTTTATTTTTTTGTAACCACTTACCCGAGTGTAGTTATACTAAATACCTCCAAAGAATTGAATCAACAATAACTCCTCTTCGAATATCTTGGTGTCCCTATCATAACTAGTATAGTTACTACTCTAGATTGCTCCCTTTCTTAGATTCCATTCATAGAGATTAATACATCTAGCATTGCCTAAAGAAATAATGAAAGTTATTGATAAGTTAATAAGAGACTTCTTATAAAGTGGTACAAGTAGAAAAATCAAGGTTCCTAGTGTCAAATAGTCTATTATTTATCTACAAACGTAGAATGGAGGATTAGCGATCAATTCTATAAAAAAGATCGACAAAAATTTTCTATCTAGGGTATTGTAGAAACTATGTAAAGATAAGGAGAATCTCTCTGTGAAATGAATCCAATTCTAATACCTCTTGGTCATTAAGATAGATAATAAATATAACAGATGTGGTTCAACCTTTAGTGAAGTATAAGAAAGGAAATGGTAAGAGCATATATTTCTGGTTTAATAATTGACATTGTCTTGGCCTCTTATACAAACTAAAGGAGTGACACCTCATATGCTTTATATTCAACTACTAACGAGCAGCTTGATCATCTATATTTCAATTTTGGATACTCTTCTTACTTATAGAGCCAAATTCTAGTTTTTTTAAATATAAATTACATTGATTTAAACTATTTAAACTTACTTAGATGGAATTCCACAATCCATCTACATGGTAAAAGGGATCAAAGGCTGTTTAGGTTAAGTTTTTAGGAACTAGTGCACTTAACTTGTAGGGAAAGGAATAATAAGCTCGTTGAAACTAGTTTGATAATGCTAAAAACAACTTAAAAAGACTTATAGTCAAGATTAGGATGCTCATTATTATAAAGGAATTCATTGCACTCATGTCTCCAGGATTATGTAGTAAGTTGTGCTTGTGAATTGGCCTTCAAACTTCCTATGTGTGTTAAGATTTTTAATCTTTCTATATTATTGCTTTGCGCTATTTAAGGGTTCAACGCTCCAATTGGAGTTATACTTATAACAAATTTTTACGTCAATGCATTATTCTTACTTTCTAACAAAAACTAATAAATTATGAAATGTTAAGGACTTATTTAAATTTTTATAAGAATGTTAAAGATTAATTCACATATTTTGTACTTCAAGTAATAATTGTGTATTTCTTTTTTTATTTAATTATTGTGTTGGTTTACTTTTCTAACATCTATATACACTCTCAAATTATACTATATATTCCACATCTTTCTACAATTTAATTTAATTTTTTATGTATTGCTTAATTTAATTCAACAACTCCACCTTAAAAGGAACCTAAAGTGTCATCATTCTAATTTTAATGTCTTATATATATAGGTTCAATAATACATATAGATCACAAAATGGACAAACTTTTCATGAAAATTCATACTTAAATGCATATTTTAACTACAAGATAAGATAAACTATCAAATACCTTTACTTTAAAAACAATGTTTTCACTAAGTTGTAATGTTTGTAGTGTATGAGAATCAAAAAATATTTTAGAGTGTTTAAAATTCATTTAAATAACTTATGAGTATACAACTAGGTCAAGTATAGTTATAAACAATGGTATATGTCGAAGGTTGTAATAAAGAACACATGGAAATGCTAAAGATTGGTTATGCAATTACAACTCTTTATTTACACTAATTTACAAGTGTTTATACTTATAAAATATCTATTACAAGGGAAATTTTTTTATAAGAAATTATCTAGCAAGCAACATCCATATGGTCTCTTTTCAGGTGACTTTTCTTCATGTTAACTTTCCATGGCTTCGTCATTCCCTGAGGTGCCTAAATTGAGTCTCCATTTTTCTTTTCCTTTCCTTTCTTACTCATGCACTATGATTTTTTTTTGTTTCTAGTAACTACTTTTTTAAAAGTAGCCTACCACCTTCTATTTTTATCACTAGGCAATAGAGACAAATGTAATAGAGACAAATGCAATAAACTTAGCTCAAGATAGTTTTTCCTTACCACTTCTTCCTTCTTCCTCAGCCCCTAAACTTGAAACTAGAACAAACATTACAATATCAGGTTCTAATACCCCAAAAACTCAAATAGTAAACCCATCTTTATTCTAAAGCTAAGTCAATGGTGAGGAGGGTAAACGGGCTATTCAGTATATACCTCCTACTATAGATGATCGAAGGATCATATTTGAACCAAACATCTAAGTACTAAAAGAGGGTGCAAAGGTATAATTATCAAATTTGGTTAGATTGTTCTTTGATAAACATCTTCCTTTCCTAACTTTGGAAGAACATGCGATGAGGACATAGAAAAATAAGGGCTTAAAAAATTTCTTCTCTTAAAAGACTATGCTCTTTAATTTTTCTACTCAATAGAATGTTAAGGAAATATTGGAGGTGGGACCCTGGCATATAATAAGCCAGCCTTTATTCCTATAACCATAGAAACCAGGCCAGCCTTTATTCCTATAACCATAGAAACCAGGCTTATGCCTAGAGAATGTTAGACATGATCAAAAACCATATTTAGATAAACTGTTATGGAGCTTTATTATAGTAGTGTTCCATAAAAAAGTTAAGTGCTCTAGTAAGCTTCACCAAAAACCAATGTGTATAGAAAAAATGATGGCCTTAAGAAGAAGGATAGTATATGCTAAATTGTGTGTTAATATAGAAATGAGTAAGAAACTTTTAGACTCTATTCCTTTTATGAGATTAGGAATGGTGATGCCCTTTAGGAAGACTCTATTAGAGTCTCGTACTAATGGAGACCTAAGCAAATCCCTCAAGGTAAAAGATAGAGAAAAATCAATAAAAAATTCAAAAAGCAAGACAATATTGAATTGGTGGTAAAGACCAAGTATGTGGGAAGATAGAGAAGGTTAAAAATATGCAGAATAACAATATAATGGTCATACAAGAGCATAATGAGGATATTGATACCTTGAAGGAGATGAAGGAGAAAGATAATCAAGGGACAATCATCAAGGATTTTCAAACTATTTGACTATATAAGGTTGCATCCATAAATGGATAGCATGGAAGAAAGTCCTACAATTCCCATAAAAAATGATGAATTAAGAATCTTATCATCACGTACATATTTTCTTGAAAATTCACTTCCTGTCACACTTATAGGAGATGTTGAAGTAAGTAACAATGACTTCAAGGTGGTTAGTACAAAAAAATATGGAAGAAATAGAAGATTAAAAGGTTCCTCTCATAAAACCCTATCCTAATGTCAATTGCATTATGGAAAATAAAGGGAATTAATAGCTCAAAATAATGAAACATTGAAAGATTGTGACTAGTAATAATCCAATAGTCATTAGTGTGTTAGATACTAAATTATCTTATGATGTTCTTTTAGAACTCAAACTAACTAGTAAATGGTGGTTTTTTGCTTCTAATAATAACCACCATCATTATGGAATAATTATTATTGCTTTTGAATTAAGGATGGTGGAGGTATAGTAACCCATTAAAGTGACCAATATAAGATTGCCATAATCAAGTTCCTAAAGTAGGATATGAGAATAACTGTCATTTTTATATACGAATCCAATTTTATTTTTCAAAGGAGGATGTTATAGAAATGCCTACAAGAAATCAAACCTTTTATTCAAGTCATTTGATTAATATTAGGAGATTTTACGAACACTTTATTCTAGTTCCAAGCTAAGGGGAATATTTGTTTGAGGAATCTCTCAATACAGTTTAGGGAATATATGGATAAATTAAGGATCATGGACTTATGGTTTGAGGGTTATTTTTCACATAGAGTAATAAACAAGAATTTAAATGGTTCATTAGGAAGAAAATTTATAGGGTTTTAGTGGATGGAGAATGGTTAAACAAATGCCCAGAGAACTAACCTTTATTCCTAAGCCCACAAGTTTTGGGTCACCTTTAATAATAACTCAAAACTTTCTTAACCATCACAATAGAAGATCCCCATTTAGATTTAATAATTTCTAAGTTGAAAATAAGGATTTTAATGAGCAATCAAGAGAGGAATGGTTATGAGTGTCAAAATTATGAAGCTTTTATTTGTGTTAAGAAGTTTATATAGTTTAAAGAAACAATGAAGCTACTAAATGCTATAAATAAGTATAATACCTTGATAAATGCTAAACATACAAAAGTAATCCTAGAGAACTTACAAACTAAAATGTATAAGATTCCTAGTGATGTGTGGTGGATAGATCAAGAGAAAAAGGCATTCAATGACTACACTATAACCTTCTTTAATCACATTTCAGCAATTAAATAAAGAGTAAGGATGCATTGACTAAAAGAAGGGGATAAGAATTTTTTTTCATAATTCTATATTTTCTAAAAAGAATACTAATAAATTTAGTTGCTTATTCAATTAGAATGGTGTTCCAATAATACAAGCAAGGCTTAAAAAGATGGCTCTCTCATTCTTTAAAGACTCTTTGGGCACTTAAATTGAGAGTAAGTTTTGTTGTTAAATGTTTAGATCCTTCATTTGAAATTAGTTTCCCTTATAGATGATTTAGGATTTGACTACTCCCTTTGGAATAAATGATATTGAGCTAGTGGTTTCTAAAATAAACCTGAATAAAGCCCCTAGACTTTATGGGTTGAATGGTGTACTCTTTCAAAAAGCCTAATGTCAGAAATCTTTGAATCAATGTCAAAAACCTTTAAGTCAGGCAAGATACTTTTGGAGATTAATAAAACATTCATATGTCCTATCCTTAATATTCCCATCACAAACTCCTTTGGAGATTTCATATCTATATCTTACTATAATTTCCTATATGAAACCATAACCAAGCTTTTAGAAAAGAGGTTAAGAAAGGCTTTAAAAACCAACATCAATTCTAGATAATGTGCTCTTTTAAAGGAAAGATAATAGGTGAGAATGTGCTCCTAGCTTAGGAATTTTATAAAGGTTAGAAAAGTTCCCAAAGGAACTGTGCAATAAAAGTGGACCTATATAAAGCATATGATTCACTCAACTAGCTCTTTATTAAATAGGTTTTAGAGGTCATTGATTTCCTAGAGAAGTTTAGAAAATGAATACTTATATGTGTCACTAATATGATTCACTCAACTAGCTCTTTATTAATAGGTTTTAGAGGTCATTGACTTCCTAAGGAAGTTTTAAAAATGAATACTTATATCTGTCACTATCATTATACATGATCCATCTTTTCAGTTCAATAGGAAGTACAACCATCTAAATATTTCTCATCTTCTGTTTATTGATGATCTGGTACTCCTCTCATACAAATATGAAAAGTTTATTTTCAACCTTATGACCTCTCTTTACTCTTTTAAAGAGCTCTCATTATTGGTTATTAATAAGCAAAATACCCACCTCATTCTTCCAATAAGTGTCGATTAATTAGTACCTTAGTTCTCAACCATTTCAGGTTTGTAATTAAAACATCCCCTCTTTTTGTATTTGGGATTAATTATTACCATTATAAGATTTCTATTTAAAGTATGCTTACTCTTTGTTTAAAGGGTCCAAAATAAGGCTAAGCAATTGGAGAACTAATATCTATCACATTAAGGAGACTTCTATTGATTAAATTAGTGCTTAACTCGCCAAATGTATACCACTCTTCACATTTCTTTCCTACTAAAGGGCTAGTCAAGACATTGGAAATTATAATAAAAAGATATTTTAGCTAGAGTCTCTAATATAAAATATTCGGCTAAAGTGAGCTAGAAGGAAATTTGCAAACAAAATGAGGCTTGAGCAATAAGGTCTTTATAAGGAAAAGAATAAAGAGGATCCTAATGTACAAAGAATCGTTGTGGATGAGATGGATTCACACCTTTTACATGAGAGGGGAAATTTTTTTTTGGGACGTAGGGGATGAATAACCTCATTTATGGGTCTTTTCACAGCTATTGAAAATAAGAAGAATAATGTTTATAGATATTATATACACAGGTAATAGCAAAGATGCATCCTTACTCTTTTAAAATTAGAGTAAGATAGTAATCATAAATAAATCTCACTTACCCCAATTTGTATTAAATACTGTTTCTAAGGAAGCTAAGGTTAAATAATGGATCATTGAGAATTAGTAAAATAATGTTTCCAAGGAGTTGATCCATATTATGCCAAACTATAGCTCCAGTAGTCATAGAACTGATATATACAAGTGGATAAAGCATAATTTCGGAATATTTACTAATAAATCACTCAAATCATACCTAAGTATAGGGGAAATTAAACTAAAGGAAAATTGTTTAAGAAAAAAACTTACTTCCTAAAGTGTCCATTCTTACTTCCTAAAGTGTCCATTCATATGTGGTTAAACTTGAAAGGGACAGTGCCAACCTTAGACAGATTGATCCTAAACTTAGAAAACAAATGTTGCTTCTATAAGGAAATTCCTAAAACTTTAGATCACTTATGTTTCAATTATAATTTTGACAATGAAATAAGGGAATCTATATTAACAATATGTCATGTTGAGATTAGTACTCAAAGTTGGTGGTGTTTCATCAACTAGAAAACATCCTTTAGAAGTTCCCATATAGGTGATAATGTGATATTGTTAATAGACTTTGGATCGAGCTTGTACAAGTTATGGAAGGAGAGAAACATAAAAACTTTATGAGTGAGAAAAGATCTACGATAGCGATTGGATCCATTCTTATTAGTTAGATCAGAGAGCAAATCATATTAAACATTAAAGCTAAAAGTTGTAGTGAATTTTGTTGGGGTTCGTCTCATCGGTGCATCACATGCACGCGCAGCGGAAGAACATCGAAATGTTCAGAGACGTCCCCAG
>JANKOE010000005.1:40680114-40691014 GCA_026284465.1 Erythroxylum citrifolium
TCGGGAAGGTCCCGGTAACAAAAATTTTTGTTTTCCGCACCCTGTACATATGATGTACACCCCGGGATTTTCCTACACTCCGTCATTTGATCAACAACTACAATTCCTTTTTGTTCTCAAAAGGTAGTGGGTTATCTACTCTGCTTGTTTGTCCATAAGAAGCTATTATTCGCTATCTCCTCTATTAACTCCTCTGCTTCATTAACCATCTTTCTTATCAGTGATCCTCCTAAAACTGAATCAATCGTGCCTCTTGTATATAGGGTTACTCTATCATAGAATGTTTGCAAAAAGAATTCTTTGGAAAAGTTACGGTGTGGGCATTTTCGTTGCAATTCCTTGTATTTTCCCACTATTCATTTATCGATTGACTGTTACTTTGCTGGAAGTTGGTAATCTCCTTGATAATCTTCGTGGTTTTAGTAGGGGAAAATACTTGTCTAAAAAGGGACGAATTAGTTGATCCCATGTTGTGACATTAGTTGGGTTGAGAGAACGGTAGCAAGCCTTTGCTCTATCTCTTAGGGTAAAAGGGAAAAGCCTAATTCTTACTGCATCCTTCCACATCTGATGGTACCAAAAAGTATAACAGATTTCAAGGAAATTTACTGTATCTGCATTAGGATCTTCATTCGTTAGTCTGTAGAATTACATAATCTATTGAAGCATGTTTAGGACGTCTAGTTTAATTTCGAAAGAGGCTGCTTGTATAGGTGGCCTAGCTACTCCTTTGTTAGCCGCATTGAATCCTGGTCTTATAAAATCTATAAGGATTCTTTGTTGACATCCTTAGTTTGCTCCATGGTCCAAATCTTGCTGAAATTCCTCGGCAATTGTTGCTTTCGCGGTTTCTTCTTCTTCTTCATGCCGAGCTTTCCTAATTAATCGTTCAAATTGAGTGATATCTAACTTTAAAGGTTTAGCTGCATTACTCGAACTTCTCGTGACTCTTGTGTTCATACAAGAGCACAAATTTAGAAATATAAAGAAATAACTAAATTAAAAAATAACTAAAACACCTTAAACTAAAGAACTAAACTAATCACCTCCCCGGTAATGATGCCAAAAACTTGATCAGGAGTTTGTTATGTGTAAATTTTAATATTAACCCTCGATAATCCACAAGTGCATGGTTTGTTAGCATAGTACCTAAGGTGTTGATCCCACGAGTAGGGAGTTAATCTAATCCTAAAATCTAAGGCTAGAAACAATAACAAAAATCTAAGATACAACAAAACTAAAAACGCAAATTCAATTCAATAAATCAAATTAAGAATAAAAAAGAATATACTAATTATTAAGCAATTGCAACACAATCAAGAATCAACTGAAAGAATTTACCAAATGAAAGAAAGAAAATTTTACCTATCCTTAATGCTAACATCATTGATTATGAATTATAGGATTGTTGTTTCTTGACTATCCTAGGGTTAATTACTCTCTCTTGAGTTATAACCAATAACCCTAAATCATAAACCCTAATCAGATTATGGGGGTTGCAATCTCTCAATTTACAATCTATCCAAAACCCAAATTAGTTTTGAAGTTCTCTAATAAACTATCGGAAACCTATGCAAGATCTCTGTTCGCACAATTTCTAGATTTGATTCAATTCTTGTTCTATTAAATCACCTAACTCATATTAGTCTAATTTAATCATTTCCATTCGATTCACCCTCTCAGTTTATTACAGAATTATGAAATTGCAGAATCAAACCACAACAAATCCAATAAACACATAAATAATCAAATTTTCATTAATTCAAGAAAAAAAATTCGAAGGTAAGTTTAAAACATCCTCGACATTTAAGATTCTAACATCAACTGTTCAGTCCGATTCTATACAATGATAAAATTGAAAATGAACAGGAAGTACAATCAAAATGGAGGATAAGAGGCAGCGACGTTGGGAAACCTCCTGATTTGGGAAGTACGTCGAGTCAGCTTCTTATCCTCTTCTCTCTTCCTTAATTTCTCGATGAATTCTCTTTAGGGTTTCTCAAAGTAGCTGATGCAAAAGTTCCCTCTACCTCTTTTTCTTGTTCTTTAAATATCCTTTTTGCATTTTTAGCAGACCTAAGGTTTTTTCGGGGTCTGACAGGTTTGAAAAATCCCTCGATACTTGATGTTTTTGAGTGTCTGCGCATATGCTAGACGTAGGCCACTACTGTGGCCTTGCATGCCACGATCGTGGACCTTTTCCTTGGCTTCTGTCACGATCGTGGGCCATGTCCTGGGTAGGCCACAATTATGGGCCAACTCTAGTGCTTCCACGATTATTGGTTATTGTTTCAACCTAAATGTCTCTGAAACTTCTCCATTATTCAATGTTGACCCTGAAACACTAGCAAAAACATCAAGGTACCTCAAAAAATAATATTTAAGCTCAAGGACTTGTACTAACCCATAAAACACTTAAAATATACATAATTAACAAATTAACATAATTCTAATCTAAACATATACTATATGATTGAATGTACAGTTAAATACATATCAAACTAAGCCCTTAAACACAATGCAATTTACACTTATCATTCTCTATAAGTAATATATCTTCATATACTCCCATTGAAGAGGACAACTGTACTCCCACTAACCTTCTTACAGACAAGATAAATTCATAATCATCTCCCAAACAAACTCTTTGAATTCATCATAAAAATGAATGTTTCAACATCTTGTAACCTTTCAACTACACATCAAATGTATCAATAAACGCTACAGTTCCAATTGGATGTACTGTCATGATAATTGAACTTTTCAAATTTCATCTTACTCCCACTACTTATCCCGAGAACCATTCTCCTATAAGTATATTGAAACAAACAATTTGTTCAATAGGTTTGTAAGATTATATCCAACCTTTTGAATATCTCATAACCTTTTATTATCCAATTTAGTTCTAAACTTAATGGATAATGTATGCTTCAACAAAGCCTTACATCCTTGAATCATTGAATTTCACTCTTCCAAAGACTTAGCATTTCATATCTAAAATGAAATCTTGCTAATTAATTTAATTGGAGCTATTGAAGGTAAGTCATTATACTAGGCATTGTTATAGAAGAAATATTATTGCATCATACAATATCTTATATTGCATTTTCTTCCTTACATAAATTCATACTCTTATGAATTTAGTTATGAAGGTATTTCACTAGAGAATCTTATTCTTTACAGATAACCGAAAATTTAAAACTCACCAACAACAATCTCATCGAAGTGTTTCATCATTCTTAATGCTTAATTTCTACTTAGATTTAAATAATTTGAACTTTTCAAAATGTTAAATCATCATTTAATTTAATACATATGACTATATCTCATAAAGTCATTAGTAATATAATGAAATCTTAAGTATTATCCTATATGAATTGTCAATCCATCCAATACATCACATGTATAAATTTAACAATTCAATGCCATCATCATCTTTTCACCAAAGGTTTATTTAGTTATTTTTCAACCAGACAAGTTTTACATGATTCATAATCATACGGATACACCTATCCTTGTATGTAACTTTATGATTCTCATTATGTTATTTTAACTAACATGACCTAAAAGGATAGACTTGGTTATCTAATTTTGTGGTCTTGCCATTTATGTTAAGTATAAGTCTCCTTTGATCCAACATATACAAACTATTTGTATAAAATTGGATAAACTACTTTTACTTAACAATATATTCTTATCATGCTTTGAACATTATAATAATGTTAAATCAAGATTCAATATCAAATACTCACAATCATGAATTGGAAATACATATGATCTATATCATATCAAGTATAGGAAGGATAATTTATGCAATCATTTTTCTTCTTAAGACAACTATTATCATGCTATAGCAAAGCCTTTAATTGATGTCCATGTTTATGCTTATAATAGGCTAAATTAAGTGAAGCAATTCTAATAAGGTACTATACCTTTCAGCTCTACTATATGCAACCTTTTGCATCTTTCTATCACAATATTGACACATATCTTACATGTTGTTATCAAAATTTATGAGACATTAGTCAAGTCAGTATGTCAATACATTTTTTCAACTATATGATTTTGACATATCTCTTAAAACTTTAATTTCAAATCCTCAACAAAGATTAATAGAAAAATCAAATAATGGACTTACAATTTTTTTATCTAACTTTTAAGATAACATATAAATGCAATATGGATCTCATAATTATAATCTCATTATAATTTCATTTGCAATGTACAATTATCATATGGATTTTATCTTATACATCTCAACATGTACATGATAAAAAATGCCTTTAAATTATTTTGTCACTAAACTACAATCAAAGTGATTAGTTGTAGGGCATAAACTAACAATTTAAGGGTCTTTACCAGAAGCTACTTAATAAAGAACAAATTTATAGTCAAGAGGAATCAAAAGAAGAAGAAGAAATACAAATCACAACTAAATTTACTTAAAAAGGCCAAAGTAGTTAAGGAAGATATTATAGCAATCGAGGAGGCCATCTTTTAATAATAATCATACAATTAATTACTCAAATAGTATTAATGGAAGACAAACAACACTCTTGTGAATGACATAGCTCAATTAGTATTAATGGAAAACATGCATCCTCCTATAAATGACTAACTCTCCAAATTCTATATAATACAACTATAATTTCTATCAAAGAAATCAAAACCACTCTTCTATTATTTTTCAACTCTATAAAAAATTAGGTCATAATGTAAAAGTGTGTCAATCTCATAAGGTACTTTCTTCTTATTATTCTCTACTTTGAGTATAGATAGTAGAAGAGGAATTAAGATATCCTAAAAACAAGGTACTTAAATCTAGTACCATACACGACATCACTTAATTTATCTATTTACTTAGATTATGTTGATAATACGGATATTATAATCATCAATAGTAATAACATATTTATACCTCATATTGGTTCCTCTTTTTGAACTATCATCTTACTACATTCAAACTAGATAATATTTTGTGTGCACCCTTGATAAAAAAAAAAGAACTTAGTATCTATATTTTAATTTTAAAACAAAATAACACTTCAATAAAATTCTTTCCTAACTAATTTCTTGTGAATGATTTGAATATGGCCCTTACGTGGCCAAAGAATGAAGTAGACGTAACTTGTAGGACTAGTAATCCTCAACCTCTCCCATCCAATCACCTAAACTTATTCCTTCCACTTGAATGGCCTTATTGTCTAAATTATGGAATCACCATCTTGATCACCCCTTTTCTCTAATTCAATAAAGAAATTATGGCTAGTATTCATCTTCCATCTTCAATTACTTCTAAAAATCAAGTGTGTGATTCTTTTCTTAGTAATAAAAATGGAAAACCATCTTTCTCCAAGTCCTCTATCATTTATGATCAACCATTTCAAGTTATATATTCAGATGCTTAGGGTTTCGACATGTGCTTCTCTTAGAAATGTTTGATACTATGTCACTTTTCTTGATTATTTCATAAAATACATTTAGTTCTATCCATTAAAGTTGAAATACAAACGTATTAAATTTATTTGAGAAATTTGTCAAAATCATTGGAAATTACTTTTATAACAAAATCAAAACCATCTACAAATATGGGAGAGGAGAGTATAAAGAAATTTCGCATTTTCTAGCTCAACGTGACATTTAATATATCACCTCTCTATTATATATACCTAGAACATGTTGTCTCTATTGAATGCTTACATCGCCATATTATAGAAACTGACCTTACACTCTTATATAATGCTTCTACGCCTCTTTATTTATGGTTTTATGCCTTTCAAAATGACATATACCTCATCAATGGAATTATTACCCTTATTCTTAATCATAATACACCATACAACAAACTCTTTGGACAA
Source organism: Erythroxylum citrifolium (assembly GCA_026284465.1). Classification (NCBI taxonomy): domain Eukaryota; kingdom Viridiplantae; phylum Streptophyta; class Magnoliopsida; order Malpighiales; family Erythroxylaceae; genus Erythroxylum; species Erythroxylum citrifolium. The sequence continues at coordinate 40,685,973 of JANKOE010000005.1, forward strand.
ACTCTGAAATATACCTCATTTAAAGTCTTTGTTTGTCTTTGCTACTTATGAATTCGACCTTACAATACTCATAAACTTAAATCTCAATCTCAACTATTTGTGTATCTCTATTTCTCCTTACCATATCACACTTTTATATGTTATGATACCCTATCAAAGCACATTTTTATCTGTAAACATGTTGTTTCTTTTGAGAAAATATTTTCATATCAAAATAAGTCCTATTGAGATCTAATCACCTCTAATTTTATTTTTCTAAATACATTTCTAAATTTATAAATTAAAACCTTAATTGAGTTAGAACTCTTAGTGATGATATTAACCATGTTGCCTTACCCCTTTCTATAGCCCATTGTAACATTCCATTCTTAATCCAATAACCACTTCATAAGTTATTTACACCTCATCTTTTTCTAGGTACTACCCTCAATATACTCTAACATAAGTAATTAGTTCATCCTCTCTATCTCACAACTTTACCATACCTATTGCTATAACATCATCCACTTCATATGACAATACCAGTACTTATGATCCATCTCTACCTATAGGATGTGTTAATTTTGATACACTTCCTATACAACCACCACACATGATTACCTATTCTCAAAACCGCATCTACAAACTAAAACAATATTCACTTTATACACAAATCTATCACTTTCCATTTAAGAAATGGAACCCAACCTATCTACCAAAGCTCATTAGCACCCTTATTGGCATGATTCCATGAATGAAGAATTTTTAGCCCTCTAGAAAACAACACTTGGTCCTTTGTTTCCTCCTTTCTTATAAAAAACATTATTGATGTGAATAGGTTTACAAAATTAAAAGAAATCTTGATGACTTTATTGCTTGATATAAAACTCGTCTTGTGGTAAAAGGGTTTTATCAATGTCTTGACGCGGATTATACTAAAACCTTTAGTCTTATCATTAAACCTGATATTATTCGTCCTATAATCACTATTGTTATAACATGTAGATAGATTTTAAATCAACTGGATGTTAATAATTCCTTTTTTAAGGCATCATCTATAATTATGTTTTTATGTAGACCTAAGTTTTTATTATTAATCTTTGATATCTAACTCTTGTCTACAAATTGAACAAATTATGTCAAACTCTTAGGACATAATACAATGAATTTTGATTATTTCTCATTACTTATGGCTTCACCAATTTTAGAAGTGAAATTCTCTTTTATCTACAATATGGGCTCTTGTACTATATATTTACTTATGTATGTAGATGACATTATACTCACGGAAAATTATTCATCAATATTCAAGAATTCACTAATTGCCTTTCTAATCAGGATTGTCTTAAGGATCTTAGCCAACTCATCACCTACTTAGGTGTTGAAACCACCATATTATCTAAATGTAACTTTTTATCTTAACACTCCTTTGCCTTCATATATTTCACTCAAACGTGATGTAAACTCTCCTAAACATGATCTAATTAAGTATCAATGAGTAGTTGGTTCTCTTCAGTATCTTCCTTACACAGGACCTGGTGTTAGCTATGCTGTTAATAACCTAACGCAGTTTATCATGCACAAATGATCAACATCTGCTCATTGGTAAGCATTTGATATGGTAAAGGAACATCTCATTATCATATTTTTCTATCAGCTCATTCACCATATGCTCTTCATGCTTTTGTCGATGCAGATTGGGCTAATGATGTTAATACACGTTACTTCAATTCTACCTATGTTATGTTCCTTTGCTTCAACCCCATCAGCTGAAACTCCAAGAAACAATCTACTATAGCCGTTCTTCGATTGAAATTGAATATCATGCTATTGTAGCCCCTACTGCTGAAGTAAATGGGTTGACCAATTTAGTGATTAAACATACTATCTCATTTCAGAGACCTCCCATAATTTACTACGATAACATTGGAGAACTTATGTTCTAATCTTATTTTTCACTCCCGTATGAAGCACATGTCCATCGATTTTCAATTTGCAAGTAATCAAGTGTCCAGCAAATAGCTTCACATATCTCATGTTTATCTAATGGATCAATTGACTAATTCTCTCACCAAGTCTCTCGCTTTAAAATAGTTCCTTATTATAAGCTAAGGATCTTTCCTAGACCCTTGCACTTAAAGGGGCATGATAAAGACTAATTTTGCAGTAACAAGTCCCTATTATTGTATATTTACAAGTCTTCATAATTACAACTAGATTTCTATTATAAATCCCTTTAATCCAGCTAATTTATTATTTATACACTAAATTAGTGCTACTTTTTGGGAAACATTTGTATATATAGGCGTTCTTTCTATAAATGAAACATAACAAAAATTCCCAACAAGCATTTAGAACACTGGTGCAGCTTTAATAATTTAAACCAAATAAAAAGAAACTTGAATACTTTCTTGAGCATGTAAAGCCGAGTATCTATATACTTAGTTAATCCAAATCAAAACAGACCCACCGTGATTACAAACAAAGATCTGCTGGTCATTCTCGTAATTGACATCTCATAGAAGGTCACCAGCACCCAATTTCAAGATATTTGGGATTTCAAACGTGAACACACTGCTAGAGTAACTCTCTCTTTCATCTTCAGTACCACCATTGACATAGGTCGCTGAAGAAGAATTGAAGGGAGTGGTACTACATGAAGGTGTCGATAGAATTGAGGTGAAACCCCAATTTGGTAAGTTCTCAATTGCAGAGGAGTTGATAAAGGATTGGCTATCGACTTCATTGCCGCAGTTTTGTACTGAAGCAGGGGAAGGGCCTCCGTTTGTTGGACACCATTCTCGTAGAGAATTTTGCCAGCTGAATGTGGGGGGAAGGATATTGGAAAGCTGGTCCAAGTTGGGTTCCATGAATTGATCTTGATATAGAAACTGAGAACTTGGGTGTGTGTATTGAACTTGGTTTGGTTCTAAGCTCTGGAATTGGGTAGTGACAAGCTGGCTTTCTTGGAAACTTCTGGGACTCAGGTCATGCTTATGGCTATTACCTTGGCCTGACAGGAGTGAAGTGGCCAGGTGAAGTAAATCAGGATTCGACGTCGATCCAATGCCAAGCAACCTAGAAGGATTGAGTTGATGAGATGATGAGTTGAGAGCCGAGTAGAGTTTAAGAGTATCGAGGCGTGGTATGTGAGTCGCAGGATCAATTCCCATTCTAAATAGCCTTTTCTTTATGTGGGTGTTCCAGTAGTTCTTGATCTCATTGTCAGTTCTTCCTGGTAAACACCCAGCTATTACAGACCACCTAGGAAAAAGTGGAAAACCAGAAAATTCAGACTAGTTTAAGATATAGACCAAGTTTGGTGCGGTTCAGAATTTCCATAGCAAGTGTTGTTTTAATTATTATTCTAAACAGTGATTATCATGCTATGTCTTTGGCAATAATTGAAAAGCCTCTTCTAGTCTCTGTAAAGCAATAACATGAGATTAGCATCGTTGGAGAGACATCAGAGAAACGATCTACTTACTTGTTACCAAGAAAGCGATGTAGTTCGATGATCATATCTTCCTCTTCGCATGAGAACTTCCCTCTCTTGATGTCAGGTCTCAAGTAATTAATCCAGCGAAGTCTACAGCTCTTTCCGCATCTTTTAAGCCCTGTGTTACATTTATAAGGTAGATAGGTGAATGCTTAGCCTTGACAGAATCAGAATGTTGAAAGTACTACACGAGTATAGCTACATAGGTAGAATCACACCTGCATTCTTTGGAAGGGTACGCCATTTTCCATGGCCGTGTTTTTTAATATAATCAATCAACTTTTCATCTTCGTCTGCTGTCCACGGACCTTTCTTTAATCCATTTTTGTCACAGCAAGTTGATGATGTGCACATGTTGTTCCCTTCACAAAAGATCGACTATACTAAGTAGACTTCTTTCTTTCTTTTCTTGCGGATGAGAGACTGGAGACATCAGATAATGCAAGTTAGAACGTTTAAGAAAACCTAATCGAAGGGTTGTATCTATTTATATAGAATGCAAAAAAGCTAAGTCAATGGGATTTGGTACCGACCCTTGGTTCATCACTTACTACTATTGTACGCATCTTGTGACGCAATAATTTCACATCTTCGTAAGACAAACCTACGTCATCAAGTCTATAAGTAGAACATTTATGCTAGCTAACCTCGTAGCTCGATTATGGATAGAACATTTATGCTAGCTAACTTCGTGGATCGATTATGGAGATTAATCAAACATTATTCATTCATTACACACTTCAAATCTAAATAAAATCTTGTGTTTTTTTAATATATATAAATGTAACGTATGTGTATTCTTTTAGCACTGAAACTAGAAGTGTTGATTATGGGAAATGAAAAAAGAATCCCCCGGCAGTTGTTGAGACAAGTTTTAGGGGAAAAAAAAACATTAAGTGACTAAATTTCATTGGACAGAAATTGTTTAAGTTAAACCCAAGAACTATGAAGTTGGGTGAAAGTTATACACAAGATTCACGAAGGATTTCCTTTTTCTCCCGTATCACGTCAAAGTAAGGTCACCCAGTCAAGATAATTAACTCTTTGCATGTAAGTTCTCCAAAGTACCTTTCAATATACTGATTGTGGCATTTATGTTGTGGATGTATTGTTTCGTTCTCCATTTTGGTCTTCTTCAAGCATATTGTGGTCCTGTCTCGCAGACTAGAACACATGTTTCCCACGAAAAACAACTTTGTTACCTGTAATTCTTTCCGATTTTGGTTTTTGGCTAGGAAATAGCTGTCACTACCCTATATAAGGGCGATACGATGATAGGTTCACTTTTGATGCTTTGACTTTGTTACAGGACCACAGAATGCGTAAATGAGCATGAGCATGACTTGAAGCACATGAGTCTAAGATAATTAGAAATAGTTTTCAATTGAGTTTGTTAAAGGACCACAAAATGTATAATCTTACATGTTGTTATTAAAGTTTATGAGACATTAAGGGTGCGTTTACTTTTAGAAAATTTTCTAGTTTTTTAGAAAATTTTTTCATAAAATAGAAAATAATTAGAAAACATGTTTACTAATAAAAAAGTAGATCAATTTTTCAAGAA
>JANKOE010000005.1:40691114-40702118 GCA_026284465.1 Erythroxylum citrifolium
ACTTAATATATATACCAAATATATAAATATATATATATACCAAACATGTAAATAAAGCGTACAACTTAAGATATATACCAAACATGTATATATATATATATATACCAAACATGTAAATAAAGCGTATAACTTATGCACTTATAATCAAATTATATGTATAAAAGATCAAGCTTTATTTGATTCTAGTTATTAATCTTCATATCTAAAATAATATTTCCAACTCCTTAGAAAAATTAAATGAAATTAAGCTCATTGATTCCTAAATAAACTACATTCCTATTCCATTTAAAATTTTATTTTGATTGGAAAACAATTTTCAATTCCAATTGGAAACTATTTCCAAATATCTTGACCAAAGATATGAATATCGTTTATGTTTCATGTGAGGGGCATGCGTTGCACGTGCCACAGTCAACCAATGTAATTGACTGGTACGTGCTGACTGCAACACGATGTCCTACATGCACCCCATCATTTTCTAAAAACAGGGTTTTTGGATTTTTTGTCACCTCCACACTTCCTTTTCTGCTCCGCCACACCTGCTTTGTTTGTCTCCAGCCAATTGTCCCATCGAGCTTCATCTGCAGGCAAAGATTGCCTTTGCCAGTTGCAACAATCGCCATTAGATACATCACCAGGTGACGCACCAGTGGCGATTTGTCACAAAACACAAATTTCAACAGCCACAACATGAAAAAAAAGAAAACCAAAAATTGCAAACATACAAAACACAACCCCAAATTTCTAGTAGCCATACACACAAAAACTAATACCCAAAACACACCAAGTCGTGCTATCATATTCAGACATTCAAAATTCAAAAACTTGCCATAGTACAACACCAAAACTGAAGACAACTAGGCAGATTTATACAATCCAAAACAAAACTATTTCGTCAAGTTGCCTCATTTTTCAATGAGATACTAGAACAATTTTGGGTCTCGAGTGTTTTGATGTTTATGAGTTTCCAAAACCCAAAAGTTTATTTATCAAATTATGAATTATGGGTTTAATGTGTTTTGTTGTTTAAAAAACAAATTTCCAATTATAAATTGAACAAAAGGTTTTATAAAATTCAATATGAACTTTTTAGATTGTTTAATCATGTAATTTGCAATCTCAATTCCAAAATTAATCAATAACAATAAAAAATATTTTAATCAAATTATATAATTAAACTTGGCTCTGATACCACTGTTGGGAAATTGAGAAGGGATTTGATCTCAACTACAATATAATAATTACAAAACTTTTTCGTATTTTGATTTTCTGAAAACTAAGATCACTTTTTTTGTAAAATGATTAATGCATAAATCATAATAAAGCATGAATCTTAATTTGTACCTTATTTCAGAGGTTACTCTTTTTCTTCTTGTATCCCATGAACTGTTTCTGAAACTGAGGCATCTTAACTACCATAGCTACACAAGTATCTAGCCTTTAATAGTACCCACAAAACATATTGAGAGAACTTTGTAAAACTCTTACAGAGAGAGTTACGCAAGAAGTGCTAACTCTATTAGAGCCTAAGCCTATTTATAATAAGTTTAGGATATTTTAGTAATTTAATTGAAATCAGATTCTAATTTCAATTAAAATTTTGTTCGAAATTACAAATAATTCTAATTAAATACCAACTATGTACAAATAAGATTCAATATCTCATATTGATCCTTATTTATTAAATATCTCATATTTAATGCTAGAATATCTTTGCTCTCTTAAACAATTCTTTATGTGAGATCCATTAGGTTCCCAAATATGTTGACAATGATTATAAATTATAATTATAATTCTAATTCATAACTAGAATTAGATAATTAAAACTCATTTTAATTTATCATTAATTCTCCAATTAAATAATTTATACTCATAGATAAAGCTTGATATAAAGCAACGCCTCATGACCACTCAAATATTTAGGAATGTCAAAATGGTTTTGATTGACTTTTTCGTGTATAATTTTTTTGTAAAATTCAATTCTTTTATCATACTATGTTCTAATTAGACATAGATCATGGAATTAAAATCTATTTTATTTTAAGTCCAATCATATTGGTTCTTCGTTATTAGCTATTGATTCAATTAATGAAAATTGTAAACTATTTACAAAGTATCATTCCACCTTGACCAAAGATTTCCTAAATCAATACTAATTGAAAACAACGGAACATTCTTCCTAATTGCTTTAGAGTGATGAATCCTAACTTAATCACACAACTACCTCCATATAGTTCATGCTACATCTAACGACTACTGATTGAACGACCTATGATTAAATAGGTTATAAGTAGTATCAAAGCAGAGTAATCCATATACAAGATAACTTTAGAGACCTTAATTCAAAGGATCACTTATACAATCATCATAATGAGAATTCCATAGATATATAAGTAATGCTCCAATAGATCTGTCATATCGGGTCTATTTGATGAACTTGTTCTCTAACAAGCACCCATACATTTGTTTAAATATCTCCATACTTTAGTCTATAAGATTGACTAATTCCTTCATATGGAAAAACATAATATATGTTAGTCTTTTTACATCCTATTAATGTCTAGTCTTAATAAAATAATGACTAGATATATAAATCCAATATAAGCCTTTCTACTAGTTAGGGATAAGGTTACATAATATCGGACCTCCTCAGATCCTGTACCTCAGTGGGACTTCAACTAATTGTTATTGATGATGATGATATAAATGCAATACAAATCTTATAATTATAATCTCATTATCTGTGGACTTTATTATATACGTCTAAGCATGTACAAGATATAAAATTCCTTTAAATTATATTATCACTAAACTACAATAAAAGCAATTGGTTGTAAGGCATAAACTAATATATTAGATGTAGAAGAAAAAAGGTTTACATATTAATATACTAAAATATAAATATTTGACATAAAATTAAAACAAAAAAATGTTTTTTTAATATATTGTAGTCATTTAAACATTTCTTGATGTTGTATTTAAGCATTAATTCAAAACTTTTAAAAGAAATAATTAAACATCAATTTTACATGAATATAATAAAATGTAATTTCTACACATAAGATCTTGTATAACCAAAACTTTTTAACCAAAACCTTATAATATAAAATCAAATCTAGTAAACATTATGGTTTCTCATGTTACATGATCCTTCTCTTTGTATATTATGGAGTGTTTCTCAACAGCACGATGGGGATTTGATGTGTTTTAGATCCTTGCCCACCACTCCAAAATTCAGGCATTTAATGGTAATAAACACATAATGACCTAAATCTAAAAAGGGTTCACTTTTCATAGAGCTTTTCCTATAACATCAAGTTTTAACTTTGAATTTGGTTATAAATTAACTACATTTGTGACAATTATAGTGTAGTCTATTGGAGCATTCCACATTAGAAGTTTGGTAACACCAATAATTTGAAACATCACTTAGTTGCGTAGTGACCCTTTTCATAATACATTCACCGTGTCTGGAGCTATCTAAACAATTCACAATAAGTAAAAGTTTACCTTTATCATAAAGTTTTAAATTCAAATAATGTAATTATTTATTAGTCGAAATTAACTAAGCATGAAATTTATTTGGCCTTTATCCAATGTAAATCAGATTCATCATTTATATTTCTTTTCGAAAAATTAGTAATATATTTTTTATAATAGTAGTGATAATATGAAGACAACCTAGAACTTGTTACATGAGTAGGGTTTACACATCATCCAAACAACCTTTTTAACTAACACAGAACAGAATATGGCTTAAAGCAAGCACCGGCTTTGTTAGATACTGAAGGACCAATTTGAGAGCTAAGGGTTTGAGCCAAGGATTTGGCATTAAACTTAAGTTTTCAAGATTATCTAGTCAATATGAACACAATCTTAGAGTCTTTAAGTTGATTCTAAGAGTTGTTGTTATTAGTTAGGAGCTTGAAAGGCAGTTTGACGTTAGATAGCAATGTTTGAATGAAGCCTTTTTTTGTAATATTGCTTTTAACAATAGCATTGCTACCCTTGTGGGGAAATTTTATTTTGTTTTATTTTAGTTCACTTTCAAAAATAAATTTAAATTGTACTTTATAACCATCTCTATAGCTTTAATTTATAGTTTTGAGCACTGTGATAACTAATGTTGTGGTCCATTATATAATAATAATAATGTTACTGCTATTGATAGAATACCTGTAAAAGATAAAACAGAGCACGAGTTAGCTCAGAAAGAATTGTTGATAGTTTTTTTTTAGTTATAGAATATGTAATCTTGTAATTTAAGCAAGTAACTAATTCAACTAATGTATAGAACTGATTGAAGATGAACAAAGAAGTATGCAACTGATTTCTTTACATGGTATCAAAGCGAGAAAGAGTTTCCTAAAACTTCTTTTGTTCTACATTTTCCTTAAATTGTGAATCAATGGCTGAGGATATGAGAGAGTCCAGTTTTAGATTTGAGAGAGAACATCAAATAATGATGGAAATCTAATGCAACTTTAAGGATCTGATCATCTTGGTGTGATTCTAGTTACTACTTAACTGAATGGAAACAATTACTTGTTATGGAGCAGGGCCATGAAGATAGCATTGGGAGCTAAGCTAAAGCTTGGCTTTATTAATGGAAGATGTTTGAAACAAAATGATGAATCAATAGATTATGAGCATTGGTGTAGAGTGGATTGCATGGTAACTTCGTGGATTTTGAATTCGATTTCAAAGGACATCGTTAAAGCATTTTCATACACAACTTTTGTTAGTAATTGTGGGAAGAACTAGAGGAAAGATATGGAGAATGCAATGGCTCATTGTTATACCAGACTCAAAGAGAGATAAGTTCAATATCTTAAGGAAACATTTTTGTAGCAAAATATTTTACAAAACAAAAAAAGTTGTGGGATGAGTTAACTTGCTTAACGCCACTTCCTTAATGTAAGTGTGGTGTATAGGGAAACAAATTGTAGAACTTTAGTCCAAAAACTAGTTAATGCAATTTCTGATGGGTTTGAATGAAATTGACGATAGTGTGAGAAATCAAAATTTGATTATGGATCCACTACCAAGTATAAATAAAGCATATTCAATAGTATTAAGAGTTGAAAAATAAAAGGAAGTAAGCATGAGTTTCACAGATGAAGTTGAAAATGCCATGATGGTAAGATCATAAGGAAATAAGAAAGATGGAATAGGTGCATGAAGAGGTGTGGTGAAAAGAAAAGTAGTTGTAGATAAGTCAAAGTTACATTGTGATTCTTGTAACATGGATAGACATACAAACGAAAGCTGCGTCAAAATTCTTGGGTTCCCAAAATGGTTTAACGAATTAAAGGAAAAGAAGAACAAAGAAGGAAAGAATTCGTTTGTGAATTTAGTTAACAAAGTGGATGAAATAGGTGGAAAATTCTTAGGAGACTGGAAATCAAAATTTTCAATCATGATATAGCAAGAGATTGAAAATTTCTTCAAAGGAAAAGGAAAAATAAGATCTGAAAAACATACAGTGAACTTCTTACACTTTCACGATTTTACAGGTATGGTTCTTAATCACCATCTCAGTTTAATTGAATTAATTAAACATGGTTCTTAGATAGTTAATTGAACATGATTCTTGGATCGTTGACACAGGAGCTTCAAGCCATATGTGTGTAGATTTGAAATTAATGAAAAATCCCTCTTTTATTAATGACTTTACACCTGTACCTTAAGCCGATGGATCCATTGAGCTTGTTCATCACATATGTGATGTTTAACTACATAAAAGACGAACCTTGACCGATTGGTTACATATTCCTTCCTTCAAATTCAACCTTTTATTTGTCAATAAGCTTGCCATTACAGATCATGTGAATTTTTAACTTCTAACCTATTTTTTGCATAATACAAGACCTAATGACTAATGAAGTGCTTGCAGTAGGAAAAGCGATAGAACATTTGTACATTCTAGACTCTAGCTCTTATCATCCTAAAACCATAAAACAATATACCTCAAAATTGTATCCAAATCTCTTTGTAAACTTTATAAATACTATTGATCCTTGGCATCAAAGATTAGGACATCCATCTATGAATGTAATGAAGCATTTGAATGTAATAAAGAATCTTTCTACTGAAGAAAAATAACCATGTGAAGTATGTCATTTATGTAAATAAAGTAGAAAACATTTCCAAACTAGTACCATTCATTCAACCGCATGTTTTGAGCTTGTTCATATTGATATATAAGGTCCTTACAAGCATACTTCATCCAACAAAAACCATTATTGTTTGACCATTTTGGACGATTTTAGTAGAAACACATGGAATTTTCTACTTAAGCATAAACATCAAACCATTCAAACACTTTATACTTTCTTTAACCTAGTCAAAAACCAATTCCATATGTCTGTCAAAATCATAAAGACAAAATGGTACAAAGTTTACTATTTTATCATGTACATCTTTACTATCTTCTTAGACATTGCTCATAAAAAAACATATGTCTATGCCCCTCAAACAGAACGGGGTTGTAGAACAAAAACATAGTCATTTGTTACAAGTGGCAAGATCTTTAATGTTTCAATCATATGTTCCTATTCATTTCTAGAGGAAGCGATTCTCATAGCTACCTACATCATAAATAGACTTCATCTGTTATATCCTATAAATCTCATTATCAGATACTTTTCCATAACGAACCAGATTATTCCTTTCTCAAAACCTTTGGTTTCTTATGCTTTTCCTCAAATAAGTTCAAGGCTATTTTCATTGGTTATTCAGTTGGACAAAAAACCTATAAATTGTATAATATGGAAACAAAAAATATAGTTATTTCCAAAGATTTCATTTTTTATGAAAACATTGCTGCATACGAAATCAACATTCCTTTACCTATGATTTTCCCAGATTTAGATAATCCAATCACTCATTTTCATCATTCAAACTCTAACAGTGATTCCCAAACTGATCCTATTCTTGTGTCTGCACTTGATTCCTCCTCGAACCACACATCATCTTCTTATATTGAAACTCCAAATACATCATTAAATAATGAAATACTTCTTGCTAGGATAATTACCAAGCCAAAGTAAAAACCCTTATGGATGACAAGTTTTGTTTCAAATTCTAGAAAATCTTCCTTATTGCAAAACTTTGATGTGAGCACTCATCAGTCATCACCACTTACACAACCAACATATCCCTACTTTGTTTCAACACATTTCTCTTTTACATACATATCATTTTTTTTGGAAAATATGTCAAATATTAAAGAACCAAGATGATATTATCAAGATAGAATAGATGAGAATTGGCAACAAGTGATGCAAGATGAATTACAAGCTTTGGAAAAGAACTAGATGTGGGAGTTAATTGATTTACCTCCTTAACAAAAGGTAATAGACTGTAAACATGTGAACAAGGTTAAATACAAAAATGATGGAACTGTGAATAGATATAAGGCTTGAGCAAAGGGTTTTCATCAAATAGAACTGGAAGATTACTATGACAACTTCTCACCTGTTATTAAATTGGTGACAGTTAGAACGTTCCTACGTATTGCAGTAGTGAAAGCATGGCATTTGCATCAGTTGGATACTAATAACGCATTTATATGGAGCCCTCAGAAGGTTATATAAAAGAACTTGATGGAATAGTTTAAAGATTAAAAAATCATTGTATGGACTAAAACAAGTATCGAGACAATGGAATCAATAGTTTTCTCATCACCTTCATCAATTTGGTTTCCATCAATCAACTCATGATAATTATTTATATATCAAAGGAACAAGTTCAACTTTCTTAGCTCTAATTTTATATGTTGATGATAATCTCCTTACAGGTGCTTCGAAGGTTGAAACAACATTTGTTAATCAATTTCTTCATCAGCAATTTAGTATCAAGGATTTAGGTTCTGCAAAATATTTTCTTTATTTGGATATTGCTTGATCATTTAAAGGAATGTGTGTCAATTAAAGAAAATATATTCTAGATATTTTGGAAGAAGTTGGCTTTGAAAGTGAAAAAGCTAAACAAACTCCACTTCTAAAGGCATACAAATTTAATATTGAAGAAGTTCGTTACTTACAGATTCATCGCCGCTTGGTTGGATGTTTATTGCATCTGAGATTTACTCGGCTTGATATTACACATTTAGTTCAACGTTTAAGTCAATATGTTCAGTCTCGTATTGTTCTTCATTAGAAAGCTGCTCTACATGTCTTGAAATATCTGAAAGGATGTCCTTCAAAAGGGTTATATTATCTAATATTGTCTTTCTTTGATATTATCTCATATTATGATATTGATTGGGCAACTTGTTCTATTACAAGAAGTTTTCTTACGGTATTGTGTTTTTCGTGGTTCTTTGATTTTTTAGAAAACAAAGAAGTAAACAATAGTTTCAAAATATTTTATTGAACTTGAATATCGTAGCATGGGAGCAATTATTTGTGAATTACAATGGATCACTTATCTTTTACAGGATTTCACATACCTACTCAATTTCCAATTTCTTTATATTATGATAATCAAGCAATGCTTTAGATATTACTGCTAATCCTACTTTCCATGAACGAGTGATTTACATATTGATTGTCATATTGTTTGGGAAAAATATAAAGATAGTTTCATACATCCAAAGTATATATCTTCTAAACAACAATTGGCCAATATTTTCACAAAATCTTTGGATGCTCCTATATTTCAGAGTCTATTATCCAAGTTGAGTTTGTGTGATTGGCACCAAACTCCAACTTGAGGGGGGATATTATAGTTGCTAATGTAAAACAAAACACGAGTTAGCTGAGGAAAAAATCTCGAAAGTTGATGGTTTTTTTTTCTCAGTTATAGAATAAGTAATCTTATAATTTAAACAAACATGGAGATTGAATATGTAATAGCACATAACTGATTCAGCTGATGTATATAACTGATTGAAGATGAATAAAGAAGTTTGTGACTGATTTCTTTACTACTACTACTACTACTAATATAATAATAACAATAATAATAACTCATAACTTCAATGTTACATAATTCTTAGTCAACACTTCTCATTCATAACTATTAAACTTATGTACATTCATCGTAGCGTAAGATCGAGTCAACTAATCAAAACCATCTTTCATTTTTTTGCACAATTTCAGTTACAAAGCACCTGCTTTAGATAGATTTTAGTTAAAAATATTTACTTTCTTGAATAAAAAAATTAATACTTCCATTCCATCATAATCATCTCGAGGAAAAACGTCAAAGTAAATATTTGTGATCCCATTAGATTTACATTTATATATTGTAATAATTTGCAACATTTGGTTGATTAACCTTAACATCAAACATAAACTGTTATTGAATGTATGTCGGATTCTTTTCGACCCTAAACATCTAATACATAGTGTGACATGTATGCTATACATACAAGGCAAGATAACTTAATCCTCGCGATTTATTATTATTATTATTTGTTTTCCAAGGGAGCTGTCATTGACCGACTATGGAAAGCAAAAGTCTATCCAATGAACTGCTGGTATAGGTGGAGTGCATACACTGGCCACCGAAGTGGTCATCTTTTCCACGCTCCTTAGGGAGTGACAAATGGATGTATGTTTCCTAATCAAGTCCCATCATTATCCAGAGACTATAAGAGTTTACATTCGGAAAATGATGTGATTACCAGGAAGGGCCACGTTTAGTCTCGTGTAACCGCGAGGCTTTAAATTGTCATTCAAACATTCCAATTTTGCAATTACTCTGGGCAAAAATATTATATGTTGGCATCGTGCATTACTTGGCAGCTTACAGCTTCGTATAACCAAAGTCGTTCTATATGCTTATGTACAGCGCTAACGAGAATCAAAACTTTGAAGAAATACAACTATATCATCATACAATACGTAACTTTATTTGTAGACAGTTTGAAAAAGGTTGAAGATTTTTGAATACTAATATCCAGATACTGGACAAGCCAATCTAATATCGACAGAAGGAGATCTTTAAAGGAATTTCGCCAAGCCAATCTAATGTATAGATTGGGGATAGGCGCCCAGTATTAATTACTCCCATCCAATCATCAAGTCATCAGATAAAGATCCAAGATAAATCTATGGAAAGTCTCATAACTGGTTAAAATTGAGGTCAGCCATGGAAGAAACAAGATTTTGAAAACTAGGGAAAGTGGTTAAAAGGGCTATCAAATCAAAAGAAAAGAAATGTCTCTTCATAGAATGTCAAAGCCAACAACAGCTGTGAACTAATATTAGATTTTTAGTCATCTTAGTTTCACGCATTTGGCTGCAAAGTGAAGCCATGGGCTTGGCTATACCCTTCGACTTACACACAAATGGGTGGATAGTGGGCAGCCACAGTATCCTGTTTCCTTGTCTTGCGGTGGAAATAGAATTTAGATTGTCTTTGTAATTATTAAGCAATCATTTTCATGCCCTGTTTGGTTGTTGACATGAACCAATAAAAACAGGTCTTTTGTTCAAATAATTCTAAGCATCAACTTTAGATATACTGATTCTAACAACCCAATGAATGAAAATCCTCATGCAAACAAAACTTTCACCTGCTATTCGAGCTATGGCCAAAAAGAGGATGAGAAAATTTGACTATCATTGCCTTTGCTTGTAGACCCTTCTCACCTTACATTTACAATTGAGAACATCCATTGGACATGCTATAATGGTAATCATCGTGAAAATGATGTCTTCACACATAGTTTTTAAAGCGCCTAAACCATAATCTTTCTCTCGACATCGTGCCGTATGATTGGTGGCACACACAAATTTTATAATTCTACACACAAAATAGTGAATTTATCACTACAAGAGTTAAGACATTTAGTTACAATTGTTTTGTGACTAACTATTATTTCGTCACAAATACGAGATTTTTTGTGAGAAGAAAATGAATTGACACTATTGTTTGGACTAACTTTGATGATTTATTGTTTTGTCACTAATAAAATAGTAATTGTGACATTTTAGTATCTTTCACAATTAAGTAGTCACTACTAATATATTAATAGTGACAACTTTTTTT
>JANKOE010000005.1:40840672-40857470 GCA_026284465.1 Erythroxylum citrifolium
TTATTACTCGAAATTTTATAATTTAATTACAAAGTTTTTAATCTTGCTTTATATATTTTTACATTTTCTATTTTAATGTATACATGAAACAAGGCATTATTACTGCACATTTGTGCAGTATTACTCTACTAGTTAGAAAGAAAAGACAAGGGCAAGCTTCCTCATCCGGGTCCCACTCCCACACGCCGTGCGTGATACCACGCATAGACAAGATTGGAAACTTCCTCCTGCCTGTTCCGCTAACATTCCTCGCATCGTAACCCCAATCCTACTCAATGTTGTCATGTGCGCTCCCGCACTATATAACTGCCTCTTGGGACTTTTCTGTTCTGTCGTCACATTCTGTTGAAACGATCAGCAAACGCTGCACAAATACGACTCCTTCTCAACTTTCCCTCTCAAAAGCGCGTTTCTGGTTTTCCCCCCATTTCTCATTTAATATATTCATGTTCCTTGCCATTGCTTCTCTCCTCCTATTCATACAAAGATTCTGTTTTCAACTTTTTTTTTTCCTTTTTCCTTTTTGTTTTATCGCTTCCCTGTTTGTTTCGCCATAAAACCCGCACGAGCTCTCTTAATTTGATTGCCAAAATGGAATTCCGTAACAGGATCTCCACTCATTCCGGAAACTTTAAGCAATCTGTTCGTAGTTTGGTTTCTAAAAGGTTCGCTCGCTTCTTCTTGTTACTTGATTCGCAATCAACGTCACGTGTTCACCATTTGATTATCATGATTTTGCAGCCCGAGATCAGCAGCAACTTCCGATGCGAAGTCGGAGGAGGGTTTGAAGGAGTTCTACATTCCTGATTATATTATTGTGCCTGGCTCGAACGTCGAAGAAGATTCTACTTCTCGTCATGTACCTTCGTGTCCTGTGATTGTGTTCATCAACTCGAAAAGTGGAGGGCAGTTAGGTGATGAGCTTCTCGTTACGTATCGCTCTCTCCTTAACAAGTACCAGGTGATGATTCTTTAACTCGTCCGCTAAAAATTGGCGTACTATGTCCTTGATAAGATAGTCATACATGAAAGCGTGGCTTTGTAGGTTGTTGATTTGGGAGAGAATGCTCCTGATAAAGTGCTTCGTGAAATTTATTCAACTTTGCAAAGATTGAAGTTCAATGGTGATGAATTCGCCGCAGAGATTGAAAATCGACTACGAATAATAGTGAGTATATGTGTGTGGGTGTGTGTGTATGTACTAGTTGAATGTTAATTCCATAATGAACTGGTTTTAATTCAGATCAAGGAGATATTCGTTTAAAATTTCACCTCTGATATATTCGTATGTCATTAGGTTGCAGGGGGAGATGGTACGGCCGGTTGGCTCCTCGGTGTTGTTAGCGATCTCAAGTTACCCCAACCTCCTCCAATTGCTACGGTGCCTCTGGGAACTGGAAACAATCTTCCGTTTTCATTTGGTTGGGTAGGATAAATATTCGCAAGTTCCTTAGCATATGGTTGAGCATTCTAACGATTTCTATTGTTTGATCTGTCTGTATTTGTCCACCCTTGCGTAGAAAATTAGCAAACTGCACATTTATTTTTAAGCCATTGCATGGCTAAGGAATTATTCATCCTATAATCTTCCTTCCTTTACCTATCCAATTGGAAAAAGAGAAATTGAGGGTTTAGTAGATACTTATCTTCTTATTAAAGATTTAAAAATCTGATGGTAATCAATGCCATTAATCTTCACTGTCCTCTAGAAAAAAACTCTTGGTCTCTTTCCTTCCACTAAAACTAAATGTATTAATAGACATTGCATGCAAATTTTATATTGAAATTTTACTTAATTCTTATAATTAAAAAAATGTTGAGTTTGTATTTAGAGTTGTATCTCGCAGCATCTGTGTACTTTCTCCTTATCAAAGATCATCATGTTCAAGCTAATATTAAAACTATGAATTTTTTTTTGGAGATATTAAAAATGTGAAATTAATTGTTTATTTACAGGGAAAAAAAAACCCTGGTACAGATCGTGTATCTGTGGAGTCATTCTTGGAACAAGTAAAGAATGCAAAGGAAATGAGAATTGACAGGTAATACATTCACTCAAAAGTCAAGAACTTGGTTTTTAGAATTGATGATAGGTTGAAAAAGTTAATCACGCAGTTAAGATGAAGCAGACAAGTAAAAGTCTCATAAAACTTGTGATCGTGGATTTTGTCTTAACAAAATCTGTTTTGGGCTGCAATGGCAACTTTATCTTATCAACTCTTTGCTGATCATGTTGTTTTATTATAAAATTTATCCTGTCATCTCATTTTCAAGGTCATCTAATTTTCTGATACTATGTAATTGCGCAAACTTTGATTCATGTTGACTAGTGTAGTTACTTGTTGGAGCATCATAGGACTCTGGCTTTATGAATTGATGTAAAAGATCAAAGTTATCAATGAAAAAAGTAGTACGGGAAGATTCTGTACAGTTCAGGATGTTAAGAAAGTTGTTAAAACAAGGTGTATGTTTAATGCCCTTTCCTCCGATGTATTATTGTTCATTACTTCACTCCGGTTAAAAATATTAAAATTTCATATTACATCTCGCATTTTGGTTTGTATGATTGATTTCTTCTTGTTAACTGAATTATGCCTGCTGGTAGCCTAACCAGGTTCCTTTCTTTTCAATGGAATAACTCTTGCACTTTCATTGAGTCTGTTTTTATATAAATAGAGAAAGGGTCATTACCTGTTTGGTAGAATTCTTGGTGTTTTTTCTTTTCATGTTTGCATTCTGGTAATTGGTGCTGCTCTTTTGGGCTCAGCTGGCACATTATCATGAGAATGAAGTGTCCCACAGAAGGTTGTTTTGACCCTATTGCTCCTCTTGAACTACCTCATTCGTTACATGCCTTCCATCGTGTCTCGCCAACAGATTCACAAAATTTGGTAAGTTATACATATCCTCATTTTGGTTTTTGAGCATTCTCAAAGAACATTTACGCAACAGTTGAGGCTCTGGGTATCATCGATGGTGGAAAACTGGATACTTAAATACTTCTTAAAATTCATGTCATTCAAGTTCAACCAATTGTTGCTTTTTCTTCAGACGTTTTCTTTCACTGTGGTTGGGACAGTGATATATCTACTGACAAATTTCCTTGCACTTTTCTCAGGATGGCCACCTCACTTTTCGTGGGGGATTTTGGAACTACTTCAGCATGGGTAAGGAATTCTATAGTCTCCTTAAGTAATTCAGACAAGTGCCTTATACATTTTACTTTGTACATATAAGATGAGAAATAACCATTCATCCTTGTGGAAATTTGTGAAGTCCTAATAGGAAGGTACTGAAATTGATGAAAAAGCTTATGTTTGGTTTACGACCATAACACTGAGGATGTCCCGTTTCAGTCAGCACAGAGAGCTTCTACAAGTTCTCTTAATTTAAAAAACTTTTGAGATTCAGTTTACTAAATGTGATGAAATAGATCAGTTTGTTAGGTTTGTTTCATGAGGTAGTTAATAAATGAATGGCTATTAATTAGAGCCTCATAGCTATCTCTTTTTATAGTTAGTAACTAATAATAGTACTTGTATTATTAAGTGTGTTGAAAGAGACAGGATTCTCTGTATCTACCTACACCAGATTTTTGATCAACATGTCTGAAATGCTATTTTTATCAAGTATGTTGAAAGAGAAAAGATTCTCTGTATCTACCTACACCAGATTTTTGATCAACATGTCTGAAATGCTATTTTTATCAACGAACTATTGCCACACTACTATCCATGCTGATTCCTTAAGGTATTTGCTTTTACATTTACAGGAATGGATGCTCAAGTATCTTATGCATTTCATTCTGAGAGGAAGCTACATCCAGAAAAATTCAAGAACCAGTTGGTTAATCAGGTTATTGGACATGCATTTTGCAATTTTTAGTGACCAAGATTTAAACAACCTTCATCGTCTATTTTCACCTTTTGTTTCTCTTCTAACTATAAATTCTCCTTGTGGCTAATTTTCTGCATTGTGTTGTTGGAAGGATCAAAGACCTAAGCAACGTTATTCTTCACTTAATTGTAATCTAATTTATATACAAGGGAAATAAGATAGCAAATAAATCATCATTTGATGAGTTACTATAATCTCTGAAATCCTAGTCAAGTATCTGCAAGTTAACTTTTGGAGAAAGAACTTCGATGGTTACTCATTTCATGTCTTTTTGTTTCTGCCTTATGGCTAATTTTCTGCATTGTGTTCTTGGAAGGATCAAAGACCTAAGCAACGTTATTATTCACTTAATTGTAATCTAATTTATATACAAGGGAAATAAGATAGCAAATAAATCATCATTTTGATGAGTTAAAAAAGTTCCCAAGTTTCCTTCCCAAGATAATCTCTGAAATCCTAGTCAAGTATCTGCAACGTAACTTTAGGAGAAAGAACTTCCATGGTCACTCATTTCATGTCTCTTTGTTTTATTTTATCTTGTGGAAGATAAGAATAGACAAAAAGGAGCTAGTAAGTGTTAGACCTCCAATTCATAAAGTGTATTACAGGAGGAAAAAAGGGCAAAATAGGGAAATAGTAAGTGACGTTGAGGTGAAGCAATCTACTGAGGCAGTTACAAAATAACTACACATGGGAGAGAAAAAGGGGAGGATGAATGGAAAGGACAGACAATCAAATCATAAGAGGAGAGTGGAAAGAGAGAGGGAGATTATTCTAGAGAGTTGTAGAAAGTGGTGGGTCATTTTGCCTAAGAAGTGAGGTTGTAGCTTAGAAGGAACTCCAGCGATGTTGGCTGGTCTTCTTATTTCCAATGTTTACTGTCTGTTATTTGAACATTGAGTTGAATAGCAATATTTCCATTACCAGCATTGATTTTTCCTTGTTTGTCTGAGTTGATAAATTAGATCTGCTGTAGGGATTGTTTGCTGTGTGTACAGGGAGAATATTGTGTTTACTGAACTGTGAAGGAAGAACCTAACAGTAGGGCATTCATCCAAGAGTATTGATTTCTCACTCTATAATCTAAAAACGGCAGGAGCTAATTTGATAAGACTGTTTCTAGCATTGGCTTGTAGAGTACTTATATGAGCAGTAATTTTTTGTTATATTACTGTTAATGTAAAACATGTTTGTTGTTCTCTTATACTTTTCATATTATGATTCCATTATCAATTTTCTTGAAATGTATGCTTAGGAACTGATTTCATTATTGGAATTATCTTCTCTGCATCTTTTCCTGGTTAAAATTTCTAGAAAAAATGACACTTGTTTTCCTATTTTTTGCGTGCACCAGAGTACTTACTTGAAGCTTGGATGTACTCAAGGATGGTTCTCTGCTTCCTTATTTCATCCTTCGTCAAGGTGAGCCTCTCCATAGATGATTCTAAATTTATACTAGCAATCTAGAGATGAATTGTGATCTTATTATATATTATTTTAAGTAACAACAATAACAAAACTAGAGGCTGCATCCTACTATTCAAGCTATCTCTACAAGTCACTGCATTCAGAATAAATGAATTTTGAAACAAGAGGGTATAGACAATATCAGAAGAAAACCCACTTTATTTCTTTGATTATATGTAATTTATACATGAGTATAATCTATTGTAATACTACTAAACTACTAGATTTTTCGTATATACTAACTTATCCTATCTATAGTATATCTTATCTTATCTACTAGATAAACTTATCTCCTAGAAGATAATCTCCTAAACTTATCTACAATAATTATCCAACAAATTTGTAACTAGACTAAGATACAGATTACAACATGCAAACTTGACAATGCTTCCTCTGTCAGGTTGCTTGAGATTCTGCAGTCAGAGTCTCAATTTCTGACTGGTGACTGATATTTTGCATTTTTCAATTATGATATTCTGAAAAAGATCTATTTTACTATTCTCTTTGATTACCATAACTGTCAAACTGGAAGAGTAATACAATTTTTCATGTACCGTATGCTACTACTACGATAAGCTACCTAGTTTTCAGGTATGGCTAATGACAGGGAATTCAATAACATGGCCGTAAGCATAAAAATGATATTTACCTTCATTCTCAAATTTAGCATCAGATCATTACATTTTAAAATGTGCTTTAGTGGAAATTGTTTCTCTGGTCATATTGTGATCTATCACATAATTTTTCCATGAGTCTGCCTATTCTTGATCTAGATGTCAATGTCAATTAAGTGGTCCTAGTGGCTTTTAGTTTAATGATTGTCTGATAATGAATCTTGTGCTCATGTTTTCTCTAGATGAAGATTTTTTTCACCCAGTTGCAGTTATCTTATCTATTCAGAGCCCTTTTAATAATTTTAACAGATACTATTTCAATTGTGTTAGCATCAGGCCTTGCAGTTTGAACATAGCTAATTTTTCCTAACTCGTCACATCAACTTTCAAAACTTTTTGACATTTTCAAAAACAACACTGACATTGTTTCCAAAAGAAGCTTCATCTTGCTCAAGATGCACTCTTGGTGTTAATCAGATGACTGCCATTGCAGCATCACTGACAATTGAATGCGTTTAACCACAATTTCTCTCAGCATTTTGTGGGCTTGAAGGAAATATCTTTATTCATGACTTATCAGCACGCATGATTTGACATAATTGTCCAAATTTTCTTTGTATGGTTTGGTAGCCAGACATGGAATTCCAGACTTGATGGTAATTTCAGTGATTTTAATTGGACAATTCGCAAAAGAAATTCACTTGATCACCCTTTTTGATCTTTTGATCTTCTGTTTTAAGCCCTACAAAGCTGTTGATGACGCTCAATCCTAAAGAAGCAGACCCAGGCTGTAATTCATTGTTATTCCTTCTAATCAAATTAGACATTTATGCAATTATCCAAGAGAATAAAAAGGTTTATAAGTGTAAATATGTTGAGGCCACGTCATCTAGTATTCTCCATTTTCATCAACTTCCATGTTTCTGACGCTGCAAATCTAATGCAGGAACATAGCACAGTTGACACGGGTTAAAATCATGAAAAAGCAGGGTGAATGGGAGGTCCTGAGCATACCTCCAAGGTGGATATTATATGTCTTACTCTTTTCCTCTTCTACATCTTTATGTTCCTGCAGAGTGTTAATTTGAACATATATTTTAGGCATAGGCATCTTCTATGTTATGCATATGACATCATTCTCTAAGTGTAGGTTTTCATTTATTCTCTATACAAGTGTAGGTTTTCTTTCATTTCACAAATAAACATTTTATTCTTTACGCACTTAGTTTTATTAAGTTAAAGTTCACTCAACGCTAAAATTTTTACTATGTTATTTAATCGGTGCTATTGTTATCTGTTTAAACATTTTTATGAAGTATTGCACAGCTACTATATGAGTTCAAGAACTCAAGGTGGCCAGTCTTTGGTTGTTGGGGGAATACCTAGTTCACCGTGATATTTTACGGAATCAAATGCTGACTCTTCTACATAAAATCTCCATATTCATGGAACATAAATATGTTTTAAAGTTTGATATTTTGATTGTGAAAGTTTGTGTTCTTAAAAATAATTCCTCAGGGCTCTTTGATAGTGTTAAGGTTTGGAGTTAGTGCCAATAATTTTGGTACTCCTGAACAGTGCAATGAACTTGAACTAGAATCTGGGATATCCCTAGAGTGAAAACATTGTACCACAAGTGTTGTTTGGTCAACTGATTAGCTGAGGATCATGAACTGTATGTACAAGTAACGGAGTAAAGAGTATCAATATTCATTAAAGAAAAGAAAAGACAACCGCTGGTTGCTTGATTCTTCCATTAATTTTCCTTTTTCATTTCCTTTTTCAGTTGTGTAGCAGGAATTCTTCACTTTTGTCAAAATAAATTGATCTGTGCGCAGCCAACTTACGATTTCTCCTCTTTTTATTATAGTATCAGATCCATTGTTTGCCTGAACTTGCCTAGTTTTTCCGGTGGGCTAAATCCATGGGGAGGATCCAATGGCAAGAAATTGCGAGATGTAAGTCTTCTCTGCATATTCTTTTTGTTGACTTCTTAAACTACAATCTTAGGCGCATTGTAGTGTATGACAAGTTTTTCTAAATCCAATTGGTATTGTTTTTGCTGTTATACTTGACCATTGTGTATAAAATCTTTGGTACAGAGTGAGTTTACCCCTCCATACGTGGACGATGGTCTAATTGAGGTTGTTGGCTTCAGAAATGCCTGGCATGGTCTTGTTTTGCTCGCTCCTAATGGACATGGGACTCGTCTTGCTCAGGTAGGGATTAATTTCATTTCATTAGGACGCAACTACTTCTCGGAATAGACCATGCTTAGCACTATCTTCTTAATAGAATCACCTAGTGTTGAACTAAAGGAATGTTTTTCCCATCAAATAGCTGGTGATTCTAACTCTTTATTTAATATGCATTTAGGCCAACAGAATTTCCTTCGAGTTCAACAAGGGTGCAGCAACCGACACATTTATGAGGATAGATGGGGAGCCATGGAAACAGCCCCTTCCGATTGATGATGACAATGTTGTCATTGAAATATCCAACCGTGGTCAAGTAACCATGCTCGCCATACCAGGATGTAGATCCAAAAGTATACATGACCCATCTTCACCTACCACCACCAATGACGAGGAAGATGGTAGCTATGAAGATGAATCTGCTGAAGACTGGGAAGAACGTAGGAAGTTTGGAGCTGCTGATACTTTCAAATTTTCAGATACTTTTGACATTGCCCAGTTAAGTTGAAGGTACATGTTCTTTCTACTGAATCTCCACTTTTTCCAACGGGTCTTTAGATTTTTTTTCTTTTTTTGTATTTGTTTGTCGCAGTGGCCTGATTAGCTATACTATATTCTATGTACAGCCTTGTAATTGTCGTCTTCTTTGGTATCTCAGTTTTGTAAGATGAATTAAATTGATTGTTATATCATTAACTTCAGAATAAAAATAAATTTGAATGTCTTGTGAATAACCTCCATCCTATAGATGTTTTGCGTCCCTAATTAGAGCACACGCGGATATCAGAATTGCAATTGTCGTTCGCAAGTTATGATGTTAAAGATTATGATTTGTTAACATAAGTTCTTTTCTTTATCATATTGGTATAATAAACAAAAGGATGTTTATGATGAAAAGGCAATTTACTTGGAAACAATTTTCTGGCTTAGTTACAAATTTTGTTTTTAAAAATAATTCATAGATAAATCTGTAATTGATAAGGCTAACAAACAAATATGTTGAAGAATAAAAAGAACATATTAATCTCTTCTTGCAAATGAAAATTGCTAAATTGGAAATTGCTTATTCTTGCCATGAGTTTCATGTCATATTACATTGATCAGTTCCATCCATTTACAACACAATTTTGAATGTTTTTTTTTCATTTTACTTATTTGCTATTCTCATCTTTGATCTATAATTCTATTATCAATCAAGTAAACATGCCAGTGGTGTACCAACCAAAACTTCTACTACTCATTAGTATTTATGTTTTCCCACCTAAATTTTCATACTTGACCTAAGATGAGCTTTTATCTCAATCAATTATTATAATTGTTAGTTCAATATTTGGATGTTTGCGTTACTTGTGATCATTTTACTATTTAAAGGTTGAGACAGAGTCGTTCCTAAGGTTTTATAGACCTCGGAAAAAGTAAAAAGAAGGGCCTTAATAAATAGAAAATATACTAATATGTAAATTTTAAAAACATATTTTTATTATTAAAATTTAATATCCATACATAAGTGACTCAATTTATAAGTCCACATACTTAACAAAATACTTAATAATCATAACCTCAGCTAATAACATCTTGTAAGTCAGCAGCAATAAAATCACTAAAAATAATAGCAACAACAACAAAATAACAGTAGCAGCAACCGAATAGCAATATTAGATTGCAAAACACCAAGAGAATTACACTAACAAGTACACAGATGATTTTGATTTATGAAAAACAATTTCTCTGTACATTTCTAGATTCAAAATCATTAATAATAGTATCAAAATCATTGACTTTAAGTATAACAATCATTATCACAATAATATCATTAGAATCACATATGAGGCGTTATACGACAGAAAGAGTCGTCTGCCTTTATATTGGGATGAATAAGGCTTAAAATAGTTGAGGGCCAGAATTGATTGGAGACGTTAATAAGTGAAATTGATCTGTTTTAAAAATTAAGTGACTCAAGAAAGACGAATGAATTAGGTGGACCAACATTGAAGATATAGAATATAGTGAGATAGACATAAGAGTTAAGTGTATTAACACTGAAGAGATGTGAATTATTAAGCAAAAGATGAAATATTTCTGAAAGTATCACCTGGGCAAGATGTGCTTAGGTTAGGAAAAAGGATAAACTAAGCTCGAATTGTATTAGTCCATATGAAATTATTGAGAGCATAGGACCATTAGCTTAAGTTAATTTTACCAACAAAGATATATCAAATTCACACTGTGTTACATGGGAGTATGTTAAGAAATATAGATATGATCTGACACAGATGTATTGTCGGCACAGGACGTGAAACTTGCGAGTAATATGATATATATATATATATATAACGGAGGACCATACAAGGAAACAATACCCCTGCCTTTTTATCAATCAGATAAGAATTTCGATGACGAAATTTATTAAGGAGGAGAATTGTAACATCCCATTTTCATACTAAAGGTTAAAACCCTAGATTTCTATAATTGAGAAATAGCAATGAGAGATTAGTAATGCATTTCATACTCATGCATAATGCTAGCATACACACACATGAACTTGAAATTTGCACACATTACAATGATTTGTTCATAAACTCATTTGACATTTTTCTGGGTATAAATGATTGTTTTAATGTGATTATAATGTGAGTTATGGATTATGTGTCTTAAAAATTGAGTTGGTGTGTATAAGTAGTGATTTAGAATTTTTGATGAAATTTTAGAATTTTCTAGAATTCAGGGTATTTTTGGACTAGAAAAATATCAAGTGGCGAAACAATTGATAAATAGTAGCAGAAATAAGCATCCAATGGAAGTAGAAAATTTGATGAATGACATTAGGTTTTAATCACTTAAAATTGGGAGTCAATTGCATTAGAATTGGGACACAAATGAACTAGCTTATTAAAAGACCAAAAGAGGACCGTAACAAAGTGACATATGGCAAGTGACAAGTGTCACTTGCCACACCACTTGCCTTAACCCATGATTTTTATTAAGTGAAAGACCCACTCTCATTTTGGTCTTTCACTTGCTATTTACTCTTCTCTTCGTTATCTTCTCTCATCTTCATCTTCTTTATTTGTCTTCACACTTCTCACTCTATCCACGTTGAAGCTTACTTCCACCTTTCATTTGCTATTATTGTTTTGTTGTCTTCTTCATTTCTTATTAAAGACCCAACCCTACTACCTTTGAATGTTGATGATCGAATGATACTAGAGAAGCTAGGGTAGTAAATAAGTAAGTTTAAAGCATTACTCTTCATGATTCGTTACATGAAACATGCTTGATGTTAATTAAAGGTCAAATGATCATTAAATGGTAATATGTATATGCTGAAACGTGAATAAGAAAACCTGGGTATGTTCATCTCTTGCTTTTACATATATGATGATTAATATTTCATAAAAAGTTGTTGAGATTATTTAAGTTAGAATGATCATTAAAGATAGTGTAGGAAAAAGTGCAGAAATTTTTAATAGATAAATGGATGGGTTTTATGTCATGTTTTCTTGGTGTATCACCGTGGATATTTTTCAAGTGTCATAGAGATTAGTTAAAATGAGTTTGATGCTAATGAAAAAGGGAGTAATGTGGTGTCTTGAAATGGGAAGAATTAAGGTGATAGTTAGGAGTGCAATAAAAGTGGAAATGAAGATGAACATGTGCAGAAAGTTGATAATGCATGAGTAAGGAAATACTAGGTAGTGCACGATCATGGAAACACCAGTGCACGATCATGACAGAGAGGAATCATCAGGGATTTGCACAATCATGCACAAGCATGATCGTGACAGTGAGAAAATAGCAGGAAGTTGCACAATCGTGCACAAGCACGATCGTGACAGAAAAGGTGCACTACTGTTTGATAGCTTTCGACACTCTTCACTCTTTTGACCATAACTCCTTCTTCGGACCTCTGATTGACTTGATATTTGAACCACAAGCTCCTCACACATTATCCTTCCTTTATACCAGAATTCATTGTCATCTAAATTCACTAGGAAAAGATTGGTAAATGGTTGATTGATGAGTTTTGGATGAAAATTATGAAGTGTGCTAGAATATGTTAAATGGAGTGTTTTCACTAAACAGGCATCTATAATTTGGCCATATCTTGATCTTTAGATATCCAAATAGGATTATTTTTAATTAATATTAAACTAGAGACATATGGATACAATTGTCATAAAGGAATTGAATTTGAATTCTATCTTTAAGGGTTTCAAAATGTGGCTTGAATTTGAGTATAGTGTGTTGTCGTAGTTTGGGAATAGTTTGTATTATTTTAGGTATAACTTTCAGAATACTGAACCAAACTGCATGAAATTGGTATCATTAGAAACTTAATACATAAAAGAACATTTTTTTAGAAGAATATATTACCTAAATACCTCATTTTCTTTGTCAAACTTGCCATGCAAAATTGACCCGAAAATTTGTTTTGAGAAAAGCTGGAATGATGCTTGACTCGAAAATCTGTTTTGAGAAAAGTTGGAATGATGCTTGGATTAAGTGACTAAATGTGTGATATGTATGAGATAATAATTGAGGTTATAACTTAGTGAATGAATTGTTGATATTAAAGTGCCAAAGGCATGAGTATAATGAGAATGAAGATGCTCATATGATTGTAGTTGTGATTCAAAGAAGTTGAGTAATATGTGTTAAGTAAAGGTGAATGAGAATTAGATATTATGAGAGAAAATAATGCTAGAAAAGAAATGACAAGTAATTGAATTATGATATTATAATAACCAAGTGTCCTTGAGGTGTAAACATAAGAATAAGCTAGACACGTACAAATGATAAGGTTTGAATGATCAAGAGACGTGATTAAAGAAACATACCCAGAATAGTCAAATTGAGCATGCATTATACATTACACCTAAACATATGTGTATGATTGAATGTTTATGTGATTGTGAAATTAATAATGTGTGTGCAATATGTGTATTACATAATATTCATATGCAGGATAAAACGACCGCATCCAGACTTTTTCAGATCATGGAAGCTAATGTTAATATGGAGCGTACTGTGAGTCGACCTAGATGGTCTCATTTTCATTGTTTGTTATGTTAAATTTCTGTATTGAATTACTACTGATATGATTGATGTGAATGTGTTGATTCCGAACAATAAATATCCGAGGCATTTGATGCATGCAAAAGTCATTGGAAGTACTCCTTGAATGTGAATTTGAGTGAATAAGTGATACTGAACATTATTGTTGAATGCCGGACCAAGGTCCGATGATAAATATGAATGTGAATGTGAAACTGAAATCAAGTGATTGATAGAATATATCTGAATTTGATGCATCTCATTACATAAATGCATGACAACATAAAGGTTGTTGTGACTGAAGTAACTACCAAAACAGAGCTTAAAGCTCAGAAACTGAAAAAGAGCTTAAAGCTTGGAATATACACAAGAGCCACAAGCTTAGTTGTTAGTGTCAGGTATGCAGAAAGGGATATGGGACAATATCTGAAACAAACCTAGTATCCACAAGGGATATGGGCCAGTAAATAAGTACTCGGTCACAATAATAATAATTGAAAGTGAGTTTCATGAGCATTGCATATGCATACGATATGTATGATTTAAATGGTTGAAATAAATAGTTTGAATGATTTCTGAATGTGAAATATGATTTAAGTAAATATGAAATGTATGTGACTCAACATGTTGAATTGATGAATTGATGTGTTATGTGATTGAGTGAGCCATCGAGGATGGCCCAATCACTGAATTCGCAAAACTCAACCTAAAATTTACAACATTTTTCAGGCTTAGAGAAGATCTTTAATTAGACAAATTGAAGTCTAGCCACTATATTTGAATAAGAGATAGAGGATGGGATTAGTTCTCGTCTGCATATATTTTTCATTATTTTATATTAAAGAATGTATTATGCAACTATTGTGTCACGTGTATCTGAATAATGTTGTTTTGTAATGACTTTCCAAATTGGAAATGTTTGTAAGAGATTGATCAATGAGTGTAATAATAATTGTGATTATGATGTTTATGGAAAAAAAGTGGGCCCAATTTGATTAGTGGTTTTTCGAAATATGTGTGTGATGCGTGAAAAGTTTTTAATGGTTATGATTGACTGACTGTTCTAGTATGTCACCCTCATAAAGTATGTTCTCGAATATTGTCGATATGTTTGGGGATATGCACTATAAGAGTAGGGTGCTACAGAAATGGCTTTAAGACAAGAATGTGTCATATCATTAAGAGTAAGGTTAAGAATATGACAAGCACATGGCATATATAATGCTCTTGAATTTATTTCAAATAATCGCTTTTTAACCCTTTGGTGTTTTCCCTTCATATTATAACTATTGTCATAACCTTGACCCCTCACATTATAGACATTAAGATCAATAGACTTAAAGGCATCCAATAATTCATTGAAAAATCCCAATCCAGATGTGTTATCTACATTTAAAAACTCTAAAATGTACTCCGCTATTTAAATTTTTTAATTTGATATATTCACACATCGTACTAACAAACTCACTTGTTCTTGATGGCTCAAATTTAGATTATAATCACGAATAATTGAAAAGTATTTCTCCTCTTTAATGATCTTTATGTTAGAACTTCTAATACTATAGGCCAATAGAGAAATCAACTCATTTTGAATTTTGTGACCCAGATAATAACGATGAATTTCATAATTTTGAATGCATCTAACATGATCTTGTATTACTACATCAAATTCAGCAATCATCTCAATTAATCCAAAAAGTTACCGTTACTATCTTAGTAAAGTTTTTCATTGGATCCTCAAAAAGCCAAATTATATTTAACAAGACATCTCACAACATAAACTATTCTCAACAAAACTTGTCTCTAACATTATTTCTCCTTTACAATTTCTTGTTGCAAGTCTATATCAGTTTTTTGATTTTTGGTCAATCTTACTCTTAATTTATTCTAAGTCCTCATGCTAGTCATATGCTTAATCATATTCTCATGTTCTTTAAGTATCTCACTAAGATGTTTCCAATCTCTAAGTCCATCATTTGCTAATACACTTTATTCGCTAGTAGATTTGAACAACTTACAACAAGAACAATATCTATATGTTTAGAGTAAATCAACCTTTTTTTATCACTAATCTCTTCACTACTCAATTTTCTAGAATAATATAAATATGAAAAATAATGAGAGCTATTGTCCAAATGAAACACAAGATTCAATTCTCTTATAAGCCCGTTTTCAACTAAAATGTCTCTTACTTTATTACCAAAATTATCCCAATTTCTAGGATCATAAATATCCAATATAAGAATTAGTTGCTCATCTACCCTTAAATTTTCTAAATTGGATGCATTTGGTAGATGATCATGCTCACTCAAATTACTAATATCCTCATGAATACAAATCTCAACACTTAAAATTTCTTTATGCTGTTTGAAATTACCTTTACCTAGTTTCTTATGATTCTCACTAGAGGAGCCTAATCTTTTAACAAATTTATTAATTGCTCCTTTTTGGGATTCAATTAACTATTCTACTTGTTTTCCTTTTTTCCTTTTTTCACTTCTAGACAAATGTTTTTTAGGTAACATCATATAAACCAATTATAACATAATTAGATTGAAAAAAAGAACAAAAGCACATATATAGAACTGGAAGAAGTATGTAGGTATAACATAACACCGATAACTCAATAATATATCACAAAGATATATCAATGGTATTATATCTTTGACAGAGGAAAAAAAGATCAAAATTTAATATTCTATATTAAAAATGAAAAAATAAAAAACAAACTTTTATGATAAAAGCTATCACATTCAAAATCTAATTTTGAATTTTAAGTAATTTTAAAACATGAAAAACTAACATTGATTTACTTTTCACCAAAGATAACAGATATTGAAATTACAATGGATCTAATCTTCATGATGATGATAATAGGTCAAAGAAAAAGAGAAATTAATTCTCTTTTTGACAATTGAATTATAATGTATCTATTGTAAAAAAGAGAATTAATTTTTTCAACAAAAATAAAAGCTTTCAATGTAACTATATTATAATAAATTAAATATTAAATAAATTTAAAAACCAATAGAGTGAATATTTTTATTTTGTTTTTATATCATTTTTATTAATGATATTTTCTTATATTTTATTAAAATTAATAATTAAATATATATTATAATATAATCAATTTTTAAATCTCAGGTAATGATGGTTGTTGAATTAAAAAACTAAAGTTTTTGTGTTAATTCTTTAAAAAAATAGTGTTTTTATGCTCCATGCACTTCAAAAATTCATTGCAACTATTATTGATGTTGTTGGTTTATGCCCTACAGCCAATCGCTTTGGTTGTAGTTTAGTGATAAATTATTTAAAGACGTTCTTTATCTTGTACATGTTTAGATGTATATGATAAAGTCCATGGAATAATTGTACATTGTAAATGAAATTATAATGAGATTATAATTATGAGATTCATATTGCATTTATGTACTATTCTTAAAATGTTCATACTCATTGTTTCTATTAAGATTGGACATTAACATAACGTAACAAGACTAGCACACGTTTTGTTTTTCCTTATGAAGGAAGTAGTCGATCTCATAGGCTAAAGTATAGAGATACTTAAAC
>JANKOE010000005.1:40857570-40868650 GCA_026284465.1 Erythroxylum citrifolium
GTTAATCATTTTATAGAATTAAATAGATCTTGATTTTCGGGAAATCAAAAGTCACGAAAAAGTTTCGTGATTATTCCGCTGGGGTCGGATCAGATCCGGGCCCGATTTCCCAACAGTTGTTACCGTGAAAGTTATACCATCCACTAAATAAGCATTCGTGAAAAAGTTAAACATGAATGAGTGAATGGATTATTAAGTATTATTGTATTTTTCGCATTATTCTAATCTTATAGTAACTTTTCTATTATTAAAGATACCTCACCCACTTTGATTTTTTTTATATACAAATAGATTCCTTCCTAAAATAGACTTATAAATAAGAATAAAACTCCCTAATTAGTGTCGATCAAGCTCCCTAATTGATGTAGGACTTATGCATATTTTCTTATACAAGATATAATCATGTCCACCTTAACATTGTCAAATGTTGTATGAATGATCAAATATTGTTAGAGGAGACAATTAATTATAATGTATTCATGTATTCAGCAAGTTAAAAATACAAAGAAAAATTAGAAAATTTATCTTTAAATTATCACTCAGAAGTTAGAACCATGAAAATCTTTGGTTGTCAATTCTTAGGTTAGGGTATCTTAGATTCATACGTTGATGGAAATAAAATAGCTAGAGAGTAAGAACTATAGCCAAATGCTTGAAAGAAATTTATGAATAGATTAAAATAAAAAAGTTAACATTAAAACTCTTCAAAAGAATATAAAAGCTAACGTTAAATTTGGAAGTAGCACTCTCGTCGAAACTTGAAGAAATTAAAGTTTAAGAGTCTCTTCCACTAATTAATTTTGACTAATTTTGTTCTTTATGAGGATCAGAGGGTGGGCCCTATTTTGCTTTTTATGACTAATATGAGATCAATCATTGTAGCGCACAGAATTGGGGACCTATTTTGTTGTAAGTTTGGTGACTTTATGAGGGTCAACGAGTGGGCCCTATTTTACTCTTTATGAGGATGGGCCCTAGGCAGGCATCCTTCCTACTCTTGCCCAAGGTCAGGCATAGTAAATAGGAGTCAGGCCCAGTGTAGATAGATAAGCTATAATATATTAAACATTATATATTTGGTCTATCTCCTTTAACATCAGAGCCTACCATTGGCCTCGACATGTAATTTATCTGAGTTACTCTTAAATTTAATTGGCTCTCAATTTAAATCTCACACTTTTATGTCATAGGATTTCTAGAGGGAAAAGGCATACACATGGGAAAAGAGCAAAAGATAAAACTCTTGGTGGTAGAAACTAAAGGCTATTAAGATACCACATCTAGTCAATTCCCAAAGAGTACTCTGTGGTCATATAGTTTTGACTAAAACCTAGGTTTTTCTCAATCCATTAGAAAATCAACATTGAACTATTTTAGACTTAGACAAAACCCTTGAAAATAAAACACAGAGTAATGCTTCAACAAGAGAACAAAGCAGTAACCATGGATGTGTATGATATATATAGCAAGTTAAAAACTAAATTTACAACCATGAAGATCAAAAAATAACGAACTCCACTCAATATATATAGAAGAGAAATATACTTAATCATATGCAAGCATCCACAAAAAAAGAACTCACACAACCAATGTAAAAGATGTTTCCATAAGTTTTAAAGAACAAGTCAAAATCAAATAAAAGAACATAACACAAAAAGCATAGGAGTAAGACATGTAAAGAGAGAGTTTAAACTCTCTTTTCTTACCTAAGCCCCTTATTACCATTTAGGATAACTATCATTTGAACTTTTTATTTAAAGCTTAGACTTCAAATGGAAAAAAATGTTTAGACGCTTGACTCCTCCTCCAGTGGGTTCCTTCCTTTGCCCTTAACCTCTTTTCCTTATAACCTCCATCCCAGCTATAAAAATCAATATGTTCCTTTCCTTACTCCTTCATCTACTCAAAAGAGTTAGAAGTAGGTCCTTAGAGATGTAACAAACCTCTCTTTGCACTATTGTACTACGTAGGAGATAAAGAGAAGAACTATCATTGCTCCTAAGATCGAAATACTTAGAGCTGGAGCTGCTACCTAGGAGTCTTCCTTAGTTGAATTCTTCATGGGTTCTCACCCTCCATTTCCTATAATCTCAAATTAGGCCAAAAAAAAGGTTTGGAAGAATAAAGGACCACAGGTTGTTCTCCTTATTAAAGATAATTTATTAATTTTCTCATTTTTTCTCAAAATGATGCATTTAAAGTGATAGAATAGGGTCCTTGGCATCTTAGATAGCTTCCAATGTTCCTATAAAAATGGTAGCCAAGTGTAAATTTCAGCATAATTAATCAATAGAGCATTCCATATGTGTCAATTTAAAAAATCTTTCATTAGAATAGTGAACCAAGGTTTGAGCTTGTTATCTAGTTACATTGGCAAGCAATTATTTCAAGATGCAAGGGAAGCAATGGAAACCTATAGGGAAAATCTTTAAAAAGAAGGATTATTACAAACTAATTGAGATAGAGGCATAGTTGAAAAAGTGAAGTAGGTGAAGTAGCAAATGATAAACAATAAGATACAAAGTCACTAGCTTACTGAAGATGTGAATCAACTGGAAGTTCAGGAAGTTATGAATGCAAATGCTATCAACCTGACTCGAGATAACGTTCCAAACTCTCCTAATGATACAGGTACGTTGAATGACATTACAAATAATATAGAGGAGCAAAATAGAGAAGGAGGAGATATTGTACTTGGAAGAAAGGAAAATAAGGTAAATATAGTTGAGCAAGTAGGAAAGGAACGTGATCTTATGCATGGCAAGCTAATAGGTTACACATAAAATGTGGCAATATTAGACCTAATGTATAATTTCTCTATAAAAGTCAATCAAGAATGATTTTAAAGTTCTAAGAATATGAAATCAGGGAGCAGAAATAGAGCAAAAGCTTCAAACGTATAACCATTCTTATATAGAATGTTCATGGATTGAATTGCCCTTAAATCTTTAAGCTTTAAGCGATTATGTCACTTTGTTAGAATAAAAGATTAGTGATGCAAAAGAGCTTAAGAGTCTATAAAAGAAATAAAAGAGGAAAAATTAATCAACCATAAGCCTTAATATGATGGGATAAAGGATGGGAATTGAGTCGATGAAAAAGAAAATAAGGGCTTAATTTTGATTATTTTAGGATTCATTATTAGATAGGAAATAGTAGTAAGATAATTATGTTATTCTAGTCTTAGATATGTTATTCTATTTGTGTAAGACATAAACATATAGAATTTTTATTAGAATATAATTAAATTTGTTATGAACCCTTTCCTACTATAATAAAGTTTATACAAACTTCTTTATAAATATGTGTATCCTGAGCCCTTCAATAATAAGTTACCCTGAATTTTTTCTACAACATTGAGTTTTCAACTAGAAAATGTGATGCTTTCTTCTAAAAGTGATTCTTAAACCCTATGAGTGATTCCTAGTTTCCTACCCTCTGTTTCTTTTTTCACTAAATTCTAGCAACTAAAACCATAAAATACTAGCCTAATGTTAGTTATATGTTTTTTAATTTTGTGAGTTTTAGCTACTAGTTAGTACTTCTTCTATTTATCCAACATTAATTTTGGTATTAGAGCTTTGATTCACATTGCCAACATGTATTGAAAAGGCTTTTAAAAGATTACTCAACAACCAAAAGCAAGATTAAATACTTTTGAGAATTATTGAAAGATTAGACATTAATGACCCTTGATCACAAGGTCCTCCAATAACTAGTCCAGAAAACAACATCAGATTTATAAGATCAGTATTTATCTTATTCTATGTTAAGAATGACTTCAAACAAGCTGGGTAGAATTGAAGCAAATGAGTTTAAAATTTTATAGAAGAAATAAGAAGGAAAAATTAGTCAACCACAAGCCTTATTTTAGTGGGATAGATGATGGAAATTGAATTGACAACAAAAAAATATTAAGGGTTGAAATTTAGATTACATTAGGATCCTTATTAAATAAGAAGTAGTAGTAATATAACTATATTATTCTAGTTTTAGTTTTATTATCCTAGTTTTAGTTTTATTATCCTATTTGTTTAGGACTTAAATATATATAATTTTTATTAGAATAGGATCTAAATTTGTTAAGAACTTTTTCCTATTAGAATAAGGGTTCTAAGATCTTCTATATAAATGTGTATATCCTCAAACTTTCAATAATAAGTTATTTTGAATTTTTTCTACAAAATGTTTTCAATTAGAAGGTGATGCTTTCTTATAAGAGTAATTCTTAGACCTAATGGTGATTCTTAGTTTCCTACCCTCTCTCATTTGTGTTCTTCATTAAATTCCAACAACCACAACCCTAAATCCTAGCCTAATATCAACTATACTTCCTAATTTGTGAGTTTTAGCTACTAGATAGCATTTCTTTTAATTGTCTTACATCAATTTTGTATTAGAGCTTTGGTTCACAATGGTAACATATAACATTCTTCTATAGGGCGTATAGAAGAATACTTAACAACTAAGAGCGAGATGAAGTTTATTTGAGAATCATCAAAATATTAGACATTAACGACCCTCAATCATAAGTGCTCCAAGAACTAGTCTAAAAAACAACATTAGATTTATAAGCTCAGTATTTGTCTCATTCTATGTTAAAGAAAACTTCAAATAAGCCGAGGAGAATTGAAACAAATGAGTATAAAATTTTATAGAAGAAATATGGGAGGAAAAATTAGTTAACTACAAGCCTTAATTTTTTGGGATGGAGGATAGGAATTGAGTTGAAAACAGAAATAATAAGGGTTGAATTTCATATTATATTAGGATCCTTATTAGATAGAAAGTAGTAGTAAGATAACTATGTTATTCTAGTTTTAGATATGTTATTCTATTTAGTTAGCACTTAAACATATAGAATTTTATTATAATAGAATTTAAATTTGTTAGGAACCCTTTCCTACTAGAATAATAAGAGTATAAGACCTTCTCTATAAATATATATCCATAGCCCTTCGATAACAAGCGATCCTAAATTTTTCTACAAACTTGGGTTTTTATCTAAAAGGTGGAAAACTATCCTTTTAACAAGCTATCCTTTTTAGAAATTTTACAGTGGTTGATAACCAACCATAGCAAGTTCCGTAGCAGTGATTTAGCAGTGTATCTCATTAGAATTGCTAATTTTTTGTGCTTAATTTAGAAGGAATGTAATGTTAGGCATTTTAAGTAACAAGTGATTTATAATGATATCACCTTAAATCTCACTCTTACTAGCATAAGAGAACAACTACTCCTATGTAAAGATTTTAGTCAACTGAGCTGGAGTATTAAATGGGTATAGAGACTACAGTAACAAAGTCCCACATTCATATACAATTCCATTGTAGCTACTAGCTAAGTTGGTTTTAATATTCATTTTCTAGAGAAATGAAGGATGGCACTGGTATAATTTTATTGCCCATGCAAGTTTTGCTTTCAAGAAGATTCTATAATAAGCTTAAGCTTACCTTATTAGATGGTGAGGGAAGTTGGTGAAGATGAAGCTTGGGAGTAAACTATCGAATGCAACTAGTTCTCCCTGCTAGGCCTCCGACTGGTTTTGTTATGGGAAGATGTCACCAGATGACTATAGTATTGTCTACAAATGTGCATGTCTTTCCATATGTTAAGTTAATAGCTTGTATACTTGGTTAATAGTTTGTATGGATACAAAGATAGTTCTCCTAAGTATATTGGTCGTTGTTTCCATACATTGGATGCTACCAAAATGTACTAAACTTTGTCTATATTTTCAATGGAAAATTGTAACTTTTCCACACAAAAAAGTGACTTATAAGCATAAAGGAATTTCATGAAGATAATGGAAGAACCATGAAGAATCAAAGACCATATATGAATAACAAAGATAGAGTATAGGTATTAGGGATCTAATGCAAATTAGGGATTAGATGATACCCGAGGTTAGTTATGGGGAAATTAAAGGAAAATAGGGGAAATGGGTTTATAATTAATAAGTTAATTCTATAACAAATCTTAAATTAATATCTTTATTACACGTTAAATGTCATATTGGCATATGACTTTATTTGGCATGCCACGTAGACCAACATAACAGGGATATAATATTAAGTAGATGGAGGCATGATATAATGAGCCTTTCTAGGGCAAATTGTTCTATTTTAAGAACGTTATAGGGGTAAACTAGTACTAGAGATAATGATAGGGGCCATCTTAAAACTTTTGTCAAATGTTGAGGGGCCTTCTTAGAACTTTTGTCAATTTTTTTAATATAGTACTAGTATTATCTCTAAATAGTAGTGGCATCTCTTATTTAAGGTTGTGGTTTTTTTGTATATGCTTATAATTTTTACATTATAGAGCAATGGTAGTTAAATTATTGGTTAATATATTTTTAATATAAATAATTGTATTTTTTGTACATTGTCCCAAAACAAGAAATACTTGAATTAAAACATGAATCTAGGTTTAGAACAAAACCTCACAAAGTTACAACTAGAGTCTTGAATCTACTTAAATCAGAGTATTTGGATTTAGCCACACATGAGTTTAGTTCCAACACCAAAAATAGAAGGAAAGATGAAAGATCAGGAGAAAATTACAAAAAATGAAAAAGAATAATGTGTGAAAATGGTAGATGTGTTTTTGTATTTTTTCTTACTTAAAGCCTAGTTTATTTCCATCTTGCAAAGATCCCTATCTAAAACAAATTCAAATTCCTACATAATATGGATGGAAATAAGTTTCCTAATTGAATCTCAACTCTTAAAGTGAAATTGGCATTAGACGTGATCTCACCTTATCTACTGTAGAAATGTGTCAAAATTTTCCAAAATTCATGATTTTGACTAATAATACTCCAATTTGATGCAATCTCTACTTGTCACCTCCTAGAACAAAACAAATGTTAATTTTCCTATTTAAGCACCAAAATATAATGAAGAAAAGAAATAATTCCAATTAACATAATTGAATAACATCTTATCAACCCTCACTACCAGATAGGGCTTTGCTCTCTCCTACTCCTTCATCTTAACCCCTCTCTCTCTAAAAAACATAAGCTTCATCGACCTTCGTAATAAGCATTATATGACTCAACATATCAAGGTTGGCGATAGTCATCCCTAAAAGAGTGTGAAAACTACCTAGGTTCTTTGCCAACTTGGTCAAGTAAGTACCTCCACAGAGGGCTCCTTTCTTCCTATTGCCCATGTGTTCCAAAAATTTGGCAAAATAATAATCTAGATTACATTATCGTCACTTTACTTTACACTACAAATAAAATATATAAGCAAGATTCACCACATTATTGCTCTCCCTCCTCTAGACAATCATATACGTAAGGAAATATCAAAGAGCAAAAGGATATGAGTACTCTTACTATTTGATGGTTACTAAGCTTATCAGGGAATTCAATTATCGCTCTTATATAGTATATTGACTCAATATACTCAAGTGTATAAAATTCTCATTGTATCCTAAAATCAACATCTTAATTAAATTTACATCTAGAATGAACTTTATTGCATTTCTCCTATGCAATTTTGCATTCCAATTCACCATAAAAGTGGTAAGAATCTCAAAGGTTAGCTCTCTATATGAATGTTAATCAATATCAAAAAGTTGTCCACCAAAAATCTTCTATAAATCTCCTCAAATTCAAATATAATCCAAATAAAATCCACACTTTTATTTGATTTAAAAGGTTAGCTCTAAGATAGACATACCTTTTGTAAAATATGGCTCCTTAAAGGTAAGCATTGGATGTTCGTTTAGAGTCATTTCCCATAATTATGCTTAACTACTTAATACATCTTGAACAACTTTAGCCTTAACCTATTTCATGTGGATAGTTATAAATTCAATTTTGTAGTTAGATTGAGTGTTGAAATGTGAAATTAATTAAGGAATAGTCTAAAACACAAAAATCTAAAAAATATAAGTTTAGCGTCCTAAATTGTTAAAAATCTAGATTTAAAGGTGAAAAAGTTGGTGAATATTGAAGAAAACTAAGAGAAAATGTTGAGAGTGGTTTGGCTATGAAGTTAGATTTGGCTTGTGGGTATTTGAATATTTTAAGAGGAATTGAGAGAAAAATTAAGATAGTAATGAAAGTGAGACTCTAGTAAGATCCCTTATGTTTTAAAATTTTTGTGACATAGCTATGGTACAAACCAGCAACCATTTTGAGTAAAAAAATTTGGGACATAAATATAACCTAGACTACCAATCCTCTTGATTTTTTTTTACATGACCTAGGCACAAACATATCCTCAAGCCATAATTTTCATCATCTCAAACATAACCTAGGGAATAGGGGTGTCCTTAAGCTACGAATCCTCATGTATATTTAAACATGCAGATGTAGTTTAGAACACGAGTGTGTCACAAATTGTGAATCCTTCTAGAAAAACTCATATACCAATATAGTTTGAGATATGAACATGTCCTAGGTGGTGTTAATCAATAGAATTCAACGCATACATGATTTTTCTTTCCATTGACCTGTTTCTAAAATGTTTCATCTCTAATACTCTTCAAAGTTTCTCTTTGTATCCTTAACTATGCAAATGTAATACAAAAACAAAAAAACAAATAACCAAGAAAATATATAAACCTATCAAATAATCTAATAAAAATAAATTTCTATCAAATGTAAAACAAATATCCAAATTAT
Source organism: Erythroxylum citrifolium (assembly GCA_026284465.1). Classification (NCBI taxonomy): domain Eukaryota; kingdom Viridiplantae; phylum Streptophyta; class Magnoliopsida; order Malpighiales; family Erythroxylaceae; genus Erythroxylum; species Erythroxylum citrifolium. The sequence goes on from JANKOE010000005.1 coordinate 40,866,212, forward strand.
TGGTCCATAATGTCAAAAATAAATATAAATATACCTAAAAATTTGTTAAAATATTAGATTGCTTCCTAGCAAGCAATTCTTTATGATTATAGCTAGATTCTTTCCTTAAACTTGATTAATTTTTTATGCAATATGGTTGCTCCCTTTTATCATTACAAAATATGACATTCAAAGGGTTATAATCTCGCATCTTGACATTCTTCTTTACTCTTGCCCTCATTTTCACTTTTTTTGGCCCTTGACTTCTTCCTTAATGATTTCTTACAAAATATTAGAATAATTAGCTTCTCTTGAGTCTTTAATAAACACAAAAGACATTGCAAATAGAGGAAGTCATTATGACATTTAAGAGAATAAGTTGACCTTATTAACCAATTATCATTAAGTATATAACATGTCAAATATAAATTGATATAAATACAACTATCATAGGAATAATCACGGAGTTGATTTTATTCGGTTCCCATGTGAAAGTATCTCTTGAAAGTACTAATGACATCTCTTTGTTTCAAACAATAATGGTTAATGTTCTATAGTCTCTTTACTTGTTTTTAGTATTCACTTTTCGCTTGAAAAGAAACGTAAGTCATTATGAAAATGATAATCTTCTTTTAGTATTATAGGTCACTAAGCAGAATTTTATTTTATTTGAATTAGAATGAAAATTTACTTGATATAAGGGGTATAATTTTTAATTATCTACTTTGATTTTAACAAACCAAAATGTTATTGTAATGATTATAATATGTAACATGATTAAAGCACCCATCTAATAGTTTTTTATTAAGTTTATAGACCAATGAAAAAGCATATTGATCATTTTTTCCTTGGTGATGAACATCAATTAAGAAGGAATCAAAATTAGGTCAGCAATGTTTTATAGGGTGGAATGTTGCCTATCAAACAAGTGTAATGTCTTAAGCTAATGGTGATAGAAATGAGATTGCTATGTTGGATGTGCAACCTTGTTAAAAGAGATAAGGTCAAGAATGTAATGGTAAGAGATAAATTAAAGGTGACTAATATTATTGAAAAATTAAGAGAGATAAGGTTTAGATGATTTGGATATGTTAAAAGGAAACACCTAAATGCTTCAATAAGAAGATGCGAAAGGATTGTATTTAGAGACTCTAAGTGAAAAAAAGGAAGACCTAAGAAGAATTGAGGGGAGGTGATCAAGAATGATATGACATTGCTGGAAATTACCAAGGACATGACCCGGAATAGAAAACTTTGGCGTACTATGATACAGATAAAAGATCTCTTATGAGAGATCCTTATAGTTCTCGTAGGTCTTTTAGCATCTTCCTCTTGTATTTAACCTAAACTTTTAAATATATAGTACTTCTATCTTAGAAAGTTAAGCAAAAAAATTTCATAATTAATCATATTATTATTATTATTATTATTATTATTATTATTATTAGTAGCAGCAGTAGTAGTAGTACTACATATTTTATTTATTTTATTGATTTTTTTCCTTTTTCATGTGAGTCATTTAAAAATAACTCTTCTACTAGTTAAGGATAATGTTGCATATTATGGACTTCTTTAGATCTTGGGTATCAACAAAATTTTTACAGAATTGTTATTATTGTTGTTCTTTATACAAGAGTGAGATTAAACAACTTTGTCTTAAAACATTTACCGTGGAATTTAAAAATAAGAGAAATTTTATATTTGGAACAAAGGATCAGGGAGACTAAGCATCTATTAATGTAAGACCTTCATTACTTCTGAACCGAGATAAAGGGGCTTATTTTTTAAAAAAACTTTTGATTAAAATAATAATATAATGCATATAATATGAAGATTACATGCGAATCAATAAAAAAATCAAATATTAATAATATAATAATTAAGTTTCATCTGAAATAATTAGATTAAAAAGTTTTTTTTGGCTTTTCATCTTACTAAGTTAGGTTTTTTAGTAGAAAATATAAATAATAATTCTAACTCGCATTTGAATGTGTGGTCCACTAATAGCCTTTTATCAGCCAACGCCACTAGCTACTGCTTACTTGATTACATCTCAAGTCTCAGTCATTGTTATGAATTTCGTTTCGTTTGGTTCCGGTCGGTATTGGCCAGAATGTACCATATTGGTTTAAATTCAATACCAAATTTTAAATTTTAGTATCGGATTTAAATACTGGTCGATATCGGCCAATTTTAGTTATACCGTCCGGTATTCAAAGTATCGGTCAAATACCGGTCGGTACATAAATTTTTAAAAAATTAGGGAAAATTTTGTAAAATTTTCAAAAATTTGCAAAATTTTCCTCCCTCCCTCCTACCTTTCATTTCCCCTCTTTTTTTCAAAGTTTTTAAAATAATAATAAATATTTTATTACCAATAATAATTATAAATTAAATAAAACTTAAAAATAAATTATTTTTATTTAAATTTATTTAAATATTTTATATAATATTTATTAA
>JANKOE010000005.1:40984732-41009428 GCA_026284465.1 Erythroxylum citrifolium
TTTAACTTAACCTTTTCTTAATTGATTTATCTTTCTAACCCTTATCATGGTTAGTAGAGCATGCTTGTTGAGTTAAATTTGTAAAGGTTGCGCATATAGGAATATCAGTGGTATATGACTTGTATTGTACTTGTAGGACCCCGGCTCAATTGGTAAGAGGCGTGTGCTTAAAGCACAACAAAACCTTGAGGTTGGGTGTTCGAGCCGTGGCTCCACCCAACCAAAGAGGACAATACCTGGTGTGATGGGGGTGGGTACCGGGGTCCTACATTTAAAAGGCACCTTTTAATGTTGGACCCCACACCCCACACCCTACCCGAAGGTGTTTGGGGGTTATATCCCGGTGTGTGTTTGCGGGTTATACCTTCGGGTAGGGTGTGGGGTCCAACAACCTCAGCTCGTTATTTCTTTACTGAATTCCATTAACGTATATTGGGCAGCTCATTTGGCATTTCCTCAATCGGTAACAAAGATCATTGATAAAGCTCTCATGAAATTCCTATGGTCATGAGGTAAGGAAGAGGAAACCAAAGCTAGAATCAAGTGGTCTGAGATATACACTCCCAAAGATGAAGGTGGTGTGAATTTTATACCTTTCAAAACTCTTAACTCCGTTATGCTTACTCAGAGGATTTGGAGACTGTTATGGGATAAGCAAGCTTTATGGACTAAATTGGCACGTGAATTTTACTTAAGAAAAAGAAGTGTTGGGTACTTTGAACTCACTTCTATTGCTTCCACAACAATGAAGCTCATTGTGAAAATCCAGGACAAGGTTAGAATGAAGTTTCTGAACCAGATTGGAAATGGGAAGTCAACAAATTTCTAGACTAACAATTGTATGTTTACAAGACCACTGGAATATCTGAATTCTCTTGCACCTCTTAAACCTCTTATACAATCTGATGCAACAGTAGCTACGGCAGTAGAACACAGGGAAGCTATGAGGAGGCCTATGGTGCCCACCATTATCAGCTCAGAAATAGTTAACCAGACTTAATCCTGGGGGAAAAAGACAACATAATTTGGAAACACTCCAGGTCTGTTAAATTCATAAACTTGTCCTGTAGACAGTATTTTTGAGGCAACACTATCAAGGTTCCTTGGATCAGGATTGTTTGGTGCAAGTATTTACTACCCCGATCATCCACCACTTTATGGATGGCTATGAAAGGCAAGCTACCAACAGTTGATATGCTGAGCAAATATATCGCTATACCAAATTGATATGTGTTGTGCAAGAAAGCAGAAGAAAGCATTACTCATCTATTTTTTTTCAATATGAGTTCACCAGTGAAAGCTAAAAAATGATTCTAAGCAAGTGCAACATAGCCGATTCCCCTGCAATGTGGTGAGACATAGTTGAATGGAGCTCTGCAATGAGGTATACCAGTAAAGCTTGCAAATGGTGTTTTTGTTTGTCTCTATCATATCTAGTCACGTTCATTCAGGATAAAAGAGACAAAAGAATATTCCACAATACAAGCTCAAGTAAAGAAGAATTCGATGAGGAGCTGATCAACAGAATCAGAATCCATTTCAATATGTTAAAGGACAAGTTTGAAGGCAACAGTTATTTCAACAACAGATGGAATTTATAAAGCAATCTTGTTGGAATAATATGTTATAAATAAGTCGTACGATAAAGTTGGTTCTCCTACCAAGAGAGATTCATTGTTTTAACTGCCAATTCCCATATACTCATGCACCTGCCTTTCAAGGCTTTTCAAGGCTCAATTCAATTCCTATTCTTCATATATATATATATCTTTAGGTTATCTCACATACCCACAAAGCATCACTCGTAAATTAAATAACATATAAAAGCACAGTACAAACAGAAACTGAAAACTCTTTTGAAACATACAAATTCAGAAGTCAAAATCATCTTGATTTGGCTTCGGTGAAGTCAACATAGCAGTATAAAGCCTGAGCCTATCCTCTCCCATAGAAGAACTCCGTGATAAGGGCCTCCGAGGCCTTATAAACGACAAGGAAGTAAGCGTTAGTCGATGCTTATACCTTCTCCAAGCCAACTGAATTGCCACGGCTGCCCAAGTTCTCCAGCCAGGCGAATAGTACCTTGCACTTCTCTTCACTTTCTCATTCACAAATGTGTACCTAAAATGTTGTGTTACATACTTCACGTCTTCAGCTTCTAGCCCAAACGCCTCTGTAGTCTCAAGAGTAACAAGTGTTGATGAAGATGGCGGTAAACGATCCACAAAGGGTCTTCTTAGGCACCATGAGAGTAGCTCATCGCCACTGAAATTTCCAGGGCCAAGCATACAGTAGCTCTTCACGCCATCTCTTAGGACTTGGCTACTCTGGAGATGTCCTCTCACTACAAACAACATTCTTTGCACAGGGTCTCCCTCTCTTGTTACCTACATGAAACCAAGGTTTAGAAGTACTACAACATTTTCAATAAGCCTCCCTTTACAGATATCCAATAGAATCAATTGATACAAGCACGTTCTGCTTATATTTAAGTCCATAGAACTGGAACTTACTGTTTCTCCCTTGGTAAAAATTAGAGACTTCACGCGATCACAGATGTTCTCTAGGACAAGATCATCCATATGCTGGAATAGTGGTACCTGAAACAAATGGACAACCTTCTAAGTTTTTAGCTTAGAGACTTCAACTAGAAATGAATGCGCAAGGAGTTTGAAGACATTGGAAAACAATAAGAAGTGTATCTAATAATATAAGCTTTCAAGTTGCATTCCACTGTAATGTTAAACCAAATCATACACTGAGGTTTTAATGATTGTTAGGACTACTGCTGACTCAAATTATGTCCATTGAAGCAGCAAAAGTGTGCATGTATTTAAAAGGTTTATACCTGCCTCACTAAATCTAGGCAGAGATAGTACTTGATGTCCCTTCGGAGGCCCTCAGGGTAGTTTCGAATCATCTCAGTTTCATCTACACCACGCATGGCTGCCCACCGCTGGCGCTCATAGTTGCGAACCCGCTGCCGGAATCCTTGAGGCAACTGTCTCTTCTTCATCCACCACTCTATATTTCTCATCTTAAGTTGCATTGCTTGTTTCTTGGATGTTGTTGCATGCAAGAATACCTTTATATTCCCAATCAGCATGGTCACCAACACCAGTCCACTTGTTAGGACGATTATGTTGAAAATGACTTCCGACCATTCTGTCGTGCTCTCCAAATTCCCGAAAGTGCTGCCAGTAACACCAATTAAACACGCATCAATTAAAAGAAGAGGTTTTTAGTTAATTTAAGCATCAACTAAACGCACCTTAGTGTCATTAGGGCCCAAAATATTGGAAAGAGTATCTTTTCCAATCTGTTATCATTTTTGACAAGTTGAACAGTCCAGTGATATGCTCCATATCCATAGTTATCCCCACTATCATCCAGGCAGGTGCTCCTAACTTTGTTGTTTTGTGCCCATTGCAGTCTAAGTCTATCTGTGATCCTACTTTCTGTCCCGTAGTAAATAGGTTCCTTACAAGATAACAACCTTATCCCGCAACCATTTGTTGCTCTGCATTGTTCTCTCAAGCATTTTGCCGCCCTCTGTATTCCCAATAAGTACCAGCATGCACCTGCTGCCTGTATTTATGAAAAAAAAGGACCCCAAGTGTTTTATAATAACACTACTAAACATTGTTCTCCTGAGATTGTTTTTTCATTGCTTTCTGGCATGCATGCTTTTGTATGCATTTTGTTGAATATATCATAGTTTGTATTTACCTCCGGATTATTTTTATTTTTTATCATTTTCTAAAATAGTTGCAATTCCTGTAACATTTTAAAGTTTCATTATCACCATAACCCTCAGTTTAAAATCTTATAAGTACTAAGTTACTATGCATATACAGTGTCATGACATAAATATTTATAAAAACTTCAACACAAATGTGACTTTAGGACACCTATTAACATTTTCCCTTTTCACTATTAAACCAGAAAGCCAAAACTATCAACCCCCTCAATGTGACTAACTACTTGAATCCTTTTAAAATTCACGGGAGAATCCTAAGTAAATTCAATGTTCCCTACTGTTTTTGTGAAAACAATTGAACTTGTAGATACTGTTCTTTTATTCTTTCTTTTGGTGCTGCACCATCCTTTTCCCCTTTATGTCGCTTCACTAACAACTATATAGAGGTCCTAAATCTAAGGCCAAGTACAGGAACCCCTCTATCCATGCCGGCGAGAGGATGGATAAAGTTGGAAGCTTTAAAGTTACTTGAGCATCAATAATCTGTTTTTATGTTAAAAAAAGGCAGGAAGTCTATACCTGACTTTTGATACATTGCTTAAATGTTCAGTAACATGACAAAATATGAAAAGACATGACCAAATACGAAAAGAAGGAAAAGGGGACTTCTAAAGTTTCTGGATGAAAAGATTGAGAGGTATAATTTAGATAATAAAGTTCAACTTACATGCGATGCAACGAAGTAGGCGATCATGTTGAGGGCAATTCCCCACCAGACAGTCCCAAAGATGTAGCCGGAAACATTTTGCATGCGGCGGAGGAGGCGAACGGAGTGGTAGATTTTAGGAAGGTATTGGAAGAGGAATGTTATCAGAAGAACTGTCATCAACACAGTTACAGATCCTTGCTCCAATAATGTTGGAACTGCCACCCATAGGACAATCTGCAAATGTTGATGTTGTCAAGTACAACGTTTTCTGATGACTAAGTCGAATTCATGCGATTCACTACTTGGAACATGGAATGATTCTAAGAAAGAATTTAACAGATTTATATGGCCTTCACTTAGCACGACAGGACGATAAAACTTGGCAGACACAGAAGACGAAAGTATAAACTTTCCATCTGGTGCTGATAATTTTCTGTTTCTGGTTTGTAAACTAGGCAAGAAGAGTGAATACCTCATAGCAAGTTAAAACCGAGAAACAAAGCTTAGAGATACAAAAACCAAATGTTCATCTCAGCCAAATAAGAGCTTGTAAGTGATGACATACATTTCAAGATAAGTGGTGAGAGAAACTCCGGGACCACACATGTAAAGGTATATATGTTAGTTTCAAGAAAAGGTACCTTGTCTAAGTTTGCAACATGGAAAATATGTCAATAGAACATATAGAAAACATTATCATTTCAGATAATAGTTTATTTTTTCCCTCAAGAATCAAAATTCTCGTTTGTCAAGACAACAGTAATTTGCAATTTTGTTTCTTTTTATTCATGGAGATGCAGAGGGTTCTCCTCAAAATATAATTCAAACGTAGAAATGCTATGTTTTTCAAACCTAAAAGTGAAACTATTTTCCGTCGGAAGACTAACTACTACAATCATGGCAAATGATTCATGTTCTCTCCGTTGGTCCTATGTTTTGGACAAACATCAAGTAGCGACAGATTAAATACATTATAATATAAACATAGAATATGGTGGAACAAGGCTGCTTCAAATTCTATATGCTCCGACGTAAGCCTACACCTTAGAAGAGTTCGTTCAAAAGCCTTTCCGATAACCAAAGCTTTCCTGTGCAAATTATTTCATGCTTTCCAGTTTCCATCTTTTACCCCTTGCAATTATGAAGAAACGACATGGATATAGCTACGTCACGTGGTCTCATTGTCATTGCACTCTGTAATAACATGCATATGTCAGCTGCCCTAAACACTATCATACAAATGGCACGTACCCCAAGAACCACGTCATGTTTCGTTGTATGCTTGTGATAGTAAATCAGATGCTGGTCATCGTTTGAAAATGGTGGCGATATCATAAGGCCATTACCAATTGAGGATTAAAGGAGCTAGATAAGAAGATTTTCACCTGAGGTATGGGGGCAATGACAAACAGATCCAAGAAAAGTCCTTTCCTAGCCTTCAAATATTTGACAACCATGGGGATATGGCCAGCCGTTTGTGGGCTGCCTGCCTCTTTCTTCTCGCCACCGTCAGCGGCACTACCACCACCGTACAATTTCTTGACCATTTTGTGCTGCAACCATAAGTTCCACAATTGCAAAGCATCGGTCATGCACCGGAGAACCGTGACGGTGACCGCCAACCACCCGTCCACAAAGAGACACAGACAAGTCCCGCTTATGGAAAGAGCGTAGAAGAAGAGAGGGTCCACAAAAAGACCGGTGGCACACACAAGAAGAAACACCCTATTCCATTCTTGGAACGATTTAGCTCTAGGGTCCAAACCTTGCCCCAGTTTCCACCGTGTCTTCAGTCCCCGACGACCGGCACAGATGAAAAACATATTCTTGCATAAGGATGTTTCGTTATTAAGCTCTTCTTCATGTTTCAATTCCTCCTCCATTTCTTCATTATCCTCGTCCCCTTCGCTCCGGCAGCTTTCAGTATCTGAAAAAGATTGCATATTCATTGCAGTTGATGCTTGTCGCTGCCCAGAAGCCATGAAGAGATAGAGATACAGAAGAGAAGAAAGAAGTGAAATGAGTAGAGGTTGAGTTGGACAGAAACATGTCCATTAGTCCTAGAAAGGACATAAAACGACTTAGAACGTGGGTAGAATAGGTAAGGCGCAGACAATATGCTCGATTTTACCAGATTGGCCTTGGTTGCGATTAAAATAAAATTAGGCAGGGGAGCCGGAGTGATGTTTTAAAATAAATCATAATATAAATTGAATAATAAAATTTAAACCATTCATATCCACGCAGTATGTGGTCCTGGAAAATGAAAAGGATACGTACTTCGTTTATCAATGATTGAATGAAAAGTTCTTTTTTTTTATTATTGTCTAATGAAGAATTGAAAATTATCTCTATTTATTTTATATTTTTGTTGAAAATTAAAAAAAAATGAAACAACCGTATTGAATTAAATATCTGAATCCTAATTCTTCAATGGAAATATTCTTAAAATTATCCTTTCAATAATGAGTACATGTATGCGCCTCCTAGCTAATAATGGATATTAGTATTTCCCTTTATGATTAGCGAATATTCATTAGCATCACCATGTCTCGAATAATGTTGGTATCTGTATCTGCTCCTCTCTTTCTAGGCACGGACCAAACTATATTCCTCCAAGAATTATTATTTGCTTCATATTTATTTCTCTTGAAATATCATCTAACTTTTTAATAATTTTGTCTCATGGTCAATTTATCACGATCATCTAAAAATAGAAATTAAGTAGGACAAAGTAGTATGACATAAAAATCAAGAAAATTACTTATCAAAATATGTGTGTTTTTGTTGGTTTATACCCTACACTCAATCCTTTTAGTTGTAGTTTATGGAAAAAAAATAGTTTAAAGTATTCTTTATATTATATATGTTTAGATTTATATGATAAAGTCCATGGGATAATTATACATTATAAATGAAATTATAATAAGATTATAATTATCATATTCATATTACATTTATGTATTATTTTTAAATATTTCTAATCATTGTTATATTAAGAATGGACATTAATAGAACCTAAAAAGATTAGCACATATTTTGCTTTTTTTCTTGTGAAGGGAGATGTAGCATCCCACTCCCGTAAGACCCGAACCCGACATCGTGGGTGATATCCGAGTCCGTGACCCGCGAGGATGACATTCTAAAGCACTCAATGAGACAAAATTCAGTATAAATATTTTTTTAAATCTGAAACGATCAAAAACTCAGAAACCAATAACCAATTTGGGTTCACTTTCATTCGTAAATATTTTCAGTCAACACATTACAATCATTAGACTTTCAATAGTCAATTGGAGCCCACTATAAATACAAAGCAAACTTGATCTAATAGACTAAAGTATGAAGATACTTAAACAAACATGTGAGTGCTTATTAGAAAGCATTTTTACTAAACATAGCCGATATGAGAAATCTATTTGGAATATTACTTATATGTCTAATAATCTTTTGACTTGAGGTCTTCAAAGTTATCTTATATAAGAATTGTTATGTTTTGATACTACTTATGACCTATTTAATCATGGGATGTTTAATTAGTAGTCATTAAATGTAGCATGAACTATATGAAGATAGTTTTGTGATCAATATATGATTCATCATCCTAAAGTAATTAGGGAGAATGTTTCGTTGTTCTTGATTAGTATTGATTCGGAAAATACTTGATCAAGGTAGAATGACATTTTGTAAATAGTTTACAAATGTTATTAATTGAATCGATAGTTAATGACGAAGAACTAATATGATTAGACTAAAAATAAAGTAGAGATTAATTTCATACTTTTTGCCTAATTAGAACATTGGTTAATGAAAATATTGAATCATACGAAAAAAAATCATGCACGGAAAGGTTAATCAAAACCACTTTGGCATTCTTAAATATTTGGGTGGTCATCATGTGTTGCTAGATGCCAATCTTGATCTATGATTATAAATTGTTTAATTGAAGAATTAAAAATAAATTAAAAGGAATTTTAATTTGTCTAATTGTAATTATAATTATAATTATAATTTATAATCATTGCCAACATATTTGAGAACCTAATAGGTCTCACATAAAAGAATAGATGAAGAGAGGAAAGATACTTTAATCAAGTTGGATTTGATTGTAAAGTTTGAGAAACTTTATGATTAAAAATGAGATATTTAATAAATAAGGATCAATATGAGTTATTGGATCTTACTGGGCATAACTAGTATTTAATTAGAATTATTTGTAATTATAATTAAAGTTTAATTAAGATTAGAACTTAATTTCAATTAAATTACTAAAACGTCCAAAACCTATTATAAATATGCTTAAGCTCTAATGAAGCTAATACTTCTTGCTTAATCCTCACAGTAAAAGTTATAGAGTTATCTCAATTTATTACATGGATGCCATTAGAAATCGGATACTTGTGTAGCTACGGTAGTTGAGATGGACTAGTTTTGAAAACTATTCGAAGGATACGAATTAAGATTCCACTTTATTACAATTTATGCGTTAATCATTTCATAGAATTAAAGTGATCTTGGTTTTTAGAAATTAAAATGCAAAAAAAGCTTCATAATTATTCCAATGCGATCAGGATTAGATCCTGTCCTAATTTACTAACAGTTTTTATGCATATCCCATATCGCTACACTTAAGCTTTTACTAGTTCTCAAAGAACTCAAATTCAATCACTCTTAACTTAAATAGGTAGCAATTCTAAGAGAAGTTAAATAAATCAATTAAAAATAAAGACTCATCATCTACTTGATTACAATAGTACCCTGGATCATTTTGTTGCTACTTATTGCAAAATATAATAAGAATTAGTTTCTCATAAGTCTTTAACAACTATAATATGCTTTCATCATTTAAAAGTAAGATTTGTTCATTCCTAACCTTAAGTATGAGTTGACCTTCTATAATATTTATTACTACACCTGATATAGTAAATAAAGGTCTACCTAGGATTAGGAATTTTAGCAAAGAAGGGCCTATCTAGGAATAGAAATTTTTCCCATCCTTGTTAATATCTATGATATAAAAATATGTTAGGAATATGAACCTATTAATTTTTATTATCTGTTCGCATTAACATCATTAACATCCTTAGGACTTTTCATTGAGTTATTAGCCATATATGTTACTCTCTTTATAAATTCTAGTTCATCTATTCCAGTTCTTTTTAGCATGATATAAGACATTATATTAATACTTACTCTTAAATCAGTTAAATGTATTATTAATATAGATACTACTAATAATGCAAGAATACTAAAACTCCCTAGATTGCTCATTAATAGTATAATGTTTTGGAGGATCTTAATGTTGCCTTCCTTTGATTTTGTCTTTGTGATTTCCTCCTCTAAATCCTTCTCTTTTAGATCTTCTTCATACTCCTACTAAGTACTGGTTTCTTCCTCCTTGATTATCTACAGTAATCTTGCAGGATAAAGAATTATTGGTTGATACTCCCCTATAATCCTTACCTTGTTATCTTCTTCCTTTTCTATACTGATCAGCTCCTCATCCCGTAGGAAAATAATTTTAAATTCTCCCTTGGTTTAGGTAAGATATCTTTAGGCAATGTGCCTTGTGGTCTTTAGTTTTAACCATTTTCAGTAGACCAATTTGAACTTCAAGAGCCCTTATCAAAGTTCTATGGTTTTAGAATTAAGAAGTAGTATCTTACGTAGAGTCTCTCATCATCTCTTCTAAACTTGGATGCTTATCTCTTTTGCATGTGTTGTTGAAATCCTAATGGGGGATATCTTTAAGCTTATCGATTACTTCGGAAAATTTTTAATGATTTATCTTCCATGAATTATGTTTTATTGTAGGGATTTTTTTTTACCTTTGGAAATTTTTGATAAAATCTATTTGATCTACTAATTCATTTATAGGATTATCAACTTGATAATGTATACCTTAGTGTTGTCCCCATATAATTCGTAGCTCATAACTTGAATGATCCTTGATGGTGAGATCAAGTTGTCTAATCTATCACCTCTATATGAGTTGTCAAAGCAGCCATGGCATATATATTATAAATTTTTGTCGATCTATTCATTCTAACCCTTTTTTACTACCATTGGTAGTTGCCCATTATCATCTCTTCTATTACAATATTTGATTTACATTAAAGTTGATCTAAAAGTAATTAACATTAACGTTAGATATAGATCCATTCTCATTATTAAAATGGAGTTAAATATGGGCACTATAAGACATGGATTCTCTGTCTTCTTATAAGAAATTAATTGAATCACTTGTTTAAAGAGTTGAGTGAGTCATCTATAAAAGGAGCATCAATAATTAATTTCATAATCTCAAATTCTATAAGTAACTAAAAGCTTATGATTTATTGACAAAGGAGGTAATTAAAATCCCTTTTCAGTAAGTAAATACCAGCATCTTCAATTATCAATTTAACAAAATCTAGGAAGATTGAATTTAAACTTGTATGTATTTAACTTCACGGTCACATGGTCAATAACTTTACTCCTCACATCAGTCTCATAAATTCAAATTTTAGGACAGAGTGTGTGAAATTTTTTTAAGTAAATTACATAAACTAAACGTTCCTTATAAACTCTAGACTAAAAAATTCATTTATACACAAATTGGCTCGAGGGTAGGGAGCATCAATTAATGTCTAAAAAAATAATCGTCTAGTTAAAATTTAATATAAATTTCAAAAAAATAATATTTTGATGAAAAAATAATAAAATTCACCTTTTTATCATATTTGTTAAATTTTCTAAGTGCATGTCTTTTTTATCATTTAAAAAATTGCACTAAAGGAGTGAAAATAGAGCTAAGTACATATATGACATAATATGCAAAATATGTTTAGATTTAGATGTATATAATAAAACAAGTTTAATAGCCCGTTACAACTTGATTTTTTTTTTTAGATTTGAGGAAACCCCACGGGCGGGTCAAGCGAGCTCACCTCTCAGAAAGTCAAGTAGCTACACCCCATTAGAGGGTCAAGCGGCTACACCCCATCACGAAGGGCCACACTAGTTCTCCACCCATAGGTAAAATCCCAGCTGCCCCAAGATCTTATAAGAGAGGCTAGCAGAGAATCGAACCTGGGACCTAACTGAAGCCAAGTCCCGCTCTCAACCATCTAGCCACACCCCTTGAGGGCCCGTTACAACTTGATAGTTGTTGGTTAAGAGCTATTACTCAATTTGCAACTTTCTGAGCTTGTGAAAGAGAGGGTTAAGTTCCAATTTTGAGGTTGTAACCATCTTCTATGAAGTCAGAACTACAATCAATTCACATAAGACTTTTGAATGGCTCAAGTTATTGTTATCAATTGGAGCATTTTAGAGGGAAGTCTACAATTATTAGCCAAGATTTTGCTATATTCTAGGTGAATATGATGAGTTATTAGTTGCTCTCTAATAATTTGTATTAGTGCATTAAGTAGGTTTTGCTTCTAGACGTTGATCCTTTGAAAAATCCTTTGGTTTCTCTCCTTCCATAAGCCATAAATTGTGCAATTAATTGAAATTTTGAACATAAGACAATATACATCCTTCTTCTTTTGCTTCTGACATATCCAGTCAATTAATCCTTGTCAGTTTAAAGTTGAAGCTATATTATATAACTGCTAAATTGTATTTCAAATGTAGGACAAGAAATTGCAGCTAAAAAAAGTGCTCTATTAATTAATTTTGTATCCTAGTTATATAAGACAGATGTTTAGTAAGTTTAGGAATCTTTTCATCCTATTAAGAGCTCTCAATCTTTTCCTAATTGCAACCAAAGCAAGAATAAAGCTTTGAGATAGGCTTGTTAAAACCAAAAAAGTATGTGCCACACAACTCTTGGTACATGATTCCTCAATAGTTATCTACACGCTTCATTTGAGAACATCCCTAAGGGGTGTCTGCTCCATCTAATAAAGTGAAAGCTTCATTACCTTACTTATACTTAAGCTACACTCTAACTTTCTCCCTAAGCTGGAGGATGTGAATCATTATTCATAAAGAGATGTATATGGCCTCATGCTCTAAAAGCTACTGTTCTCAGATTATATGCATGTATCCATCATTCTAAGGGTATTTATTTTTATCTATCAAAATCTTCCATATTTTCTTTATCATCTATGTTTTGTTTGTGATTCTGATGAGAACTGACAATAGAACTGAATAGAACAGAAAAACTAATTATAAATCTGATTAGGCCTTTAAGTTTTAGTTGCATTATTGTTCACAGAATTGGACAAAAAGATTAAGGGAAAGGTACAAAAGAGATATTCTACGTGTACGGGCAACAGTTGACAGCTAATCGCAGAGCTAACGTTGAAAGGACAATACACAAGAGCGCCGCGCTTAGGCTGCCATACAAAGCAAAATATCGAAGCTGTCATGTCCTTGGAAGCACCAACAATACCCAACTTATGTCGCATCGCATCTCTACATCGGAGGAGCCTTCAAAGTTCAAACAAAATGCGTAGGGACTGTAATTTTTACTCAACGCACTTGCCAAGATTGGATTGCTCCTTTTGGGATTTTATGGGTTAAGCGTGAAAACCAAATCATAGAAATGATATAACCAACAAACCAGCGGGCTCTGGTTCATCATAAACAAAAACAAATATCAATGTGTCCCTACCCACTCCTCAATAATCACACCTACGTATATAGGTTTCGTGTCCTTTGATTTGCTTCCATGTGCTCAAGAGGGCAACGCAAGCAACCTTCACCATTTATATGCCAGAAGGCGAAGTTTGGACAAGAACAGTAGTAACACTCAAAAGGCTAATTGATGAACAAACAAACAAAAAGGACGAAACTGTGGTAACGCTCAAAAGGATAATTGATGAACTAACAAACAAAAAGGACGAAACTGCAAGGAACCTGCGTTCGTCACCATTAGCTTCCCCTGTTTCACCATACATGGAGCCCACATTGTATGCCTTCCATTTTAAAGAATACTAATCCATCCATTCAACTATGATTAATAAATTCACCTATCACCACCGCTATTATACTCGGGAATCTTAAAGAAATTTGGAGAATTGATGGCTCACTTTGGCTTTTTGGGGTCACATCTTGGGGGCTAGGTTATGCAATTTTGACGTTACCATTCCCGTCTCTTCTAGAACTGGTGGCGTTTGCGGCTACAAGCTACTACGAGTGAACATAATACATAGAGATAGAGGTTGGGACCCGGGAAAAGTAAATAAATATTCATAATACATAAAATGTACACACTGTCACACCAACACTTGAAATATGTCGATTCTGGCCATACATCCCAAATACATTTTAAACTATAAATTTAAAGAAATTCTTAAATATCAAAACAAAATTTATAAATATGAAATTTAAGCATTGAATGATGAAAATTTTAATATTTATATTAATGTAATTATTTTCAAATAAAATACAATCAAGTTACAAATATTTGTATTTATTTATTTTACTTGAAAGTTCTTTTTATCATTCTATTCTGTGTAAAGTGTTGTAAATATATTTAAAATAAAATCATCAACTTAAAACTTAGGAGAGTAAAACTATTTATGATTAGTCAATTGCAAGTACCTTTAATAATAACAATAAAAGTATAATATAAAGTAGGGTAAAAGATACAATTTGTAGTTTAAGAAATTTCTAAAAAACCTTTATGATCTTTAAAATTATATATAAAAAAAACTCTTTTTAGTTTTCAGTTTTCCAGAAAAATCCACTCTTAAATTTCAGTTAAAAAATAATGATGAAATATACACAGTATACATATCAAACATGGATCAATCAAATATTATTTACATGACAATTCAATCTAACTTTTGATCTTGAACCAAACTAATTAAATTTGACTCAAACTAATAATTTATTATAATTATCTTAAGTTATTAATTTAATTCAAATTTAATTAGTTCAAGTCAAGTTTAAGAGTTATGTTGTGTTATCATGTTGGTGATATTTGATTAGTTAATGTTCAATGTTCATATTGCGTGTATTTTGTTGTTATTTTTTAATTGAAGTATAAAAGAGTGAACCTTTTTGGAGAAAACTAAAAACTAAAAGATTTTTTTGAGAAATTTAAAGATCAAGGTGTTTTAAAATCTCTTAAACTACATGAGAGATTGATGTTTTTACTCTATATAATAATAAAAGCATTTCAATAAAACTAGTAACCATTAAAAAAAACAACACTAATAGCAACATAAAAATAATTTTTATTTTTACATATACTATATTTATATTTTAGACAATTATTGATTTTATGTGTAACATACTAGATAAATAAAAATATCAATTTTCTTTCACTAATTCTTATATATATGTGTTGTCATGTAACCTAATTTGGTTATGATTTTGTTTCTTATATTAGTCACTTAAATAATAAAATGAAATATGAAATAATTGATATTTAAATATCAATTATGTTTTTTCTTGTGTTTTTGATACAGGGAGTGACACGTGAATGCGATCAAATAGTATAATTTCACATATATATTA
The DNA here is from genome assembly GCA_026284465.1 of Erythroxylum citrifolium. NCBI lineage: Eukaryota > Viridiplantae > Streptophyta > Magnoliopsida > Malpighiales > Erythroxylaceae > Erythroxylum > Erythroxylum citrifolium. The sequence continues at coordinate 40,999,600 of JANKOE010000005.1, forward strand.
TATTAATATTTTTAATAATTCCTTATATAACTAAAGAATTTTCTTATTTTTTTATTGTTAGATATAAGACTATTACTGAATCATATATGAATAAAGAAGCTTGCTTTTCATTAGTAGCAATTCGTAATTTATATTAATTTGTAGATTTTTTAATATTAATGATTGAATAGTATTCAATATTAGTTTATATAGTAAATTTGAAACCAAAACCAAATTATAAAAATGATGCCAATTTTCAAAACTGATGAACTTTCAATTAATATATATCTTTGTGCAAGAATTCCATATAGAATGAAACTCTAAATATTTTAAAGATGAGCTTTTTGAGTTTCCTCTAATTTAATAAGTATTAGTTTAATAAGTAAACTTATATTTAAATTAATTGTTAATGGTATAATTATAGTCAAAGATATATTTTAAATAATAGGATTTTTAAAGTTTTATGATGAAGGCAACGATGATAAGGATTCATTGTCTGACCACCAGTACTAAAAATAAATTCCGAAGCAACTATAAATACTGAAATTACCAGCACATCTTGCACAATTGCTTGCATAATTGGATATTGAGATTCATTTGACTTTTATTATGATAATATATCAAATGTTCATTATCATTTGAAGTCATAAGGCCAACTTCCAAATATTTATCTAACTCGTAAAAAGTCTTAGCTCTTTTCCCTCGATGAGTTCCTTAATATGAAAACTTAAACTTCCAATTGTGCTTGATAATAATGCATCAACAAAAGATGAAATTGATACTTAGCTACTATGATCTAGCTCTTTGTCCATTCTTAATTGATGATCATTAAATAAATCATACCAAAAGTGTTCAATGAGATCAAATGTCTTCTAAACCATACAACTCCAAATGTCTTTTAACCATGTAACTTCCAATAACAAGGTTAAATTCCTTCCATCTTATACTTCGACTCTAACATATAAAGGACTACCACAATATTACTAACCATAGACTAATAAGTATTAAAAAGTGCTTAAATTGGAAACTAGTAATAGCCCTTACACTTAGTTCTTTCCTGTGCTTGCATTAGAAAGCTAGAAATCATTAGCAATTGATTTCTGGATCCAAAAGCTTGTTGAAAATTTTCAAAGCTTTCATTAGAGTAAAAACAGAAGTGTGATCAACCTTGGAAAGGAGGATGAGATCATCAACAAAGTAGATGTTTGTAATTTGTAGTCTTTTACACCTTGAATGCAATTTAAAATTCTTTGTTCTACCCACAATCCTTTTAAGAGTTCTATTAAAAACTTCCATCACAAGAGTAAAGAGATAAGGTGAGATCACCTTGTCAAATGCATTTATAGATTTTAAAAGATTTGCAAGGCCAACAACTCAAAAGAACTTTAAAAGATGGAGTGGTAATGCAATGTGAAATACATTGAATGAAAGTTTTAGGGAATTCCATGGAATGGAGAGTGTTTAGGATGAAATTCTAGTCCAAACAACCATAAGCTTTCTTCAAATCAATCTTAAGGAGGCAATTCTTGCTACTTCTTCTCTTGGAATAGGTTCTTACCAGCTCCTGTAGTAACAAGATGTTGTCACCAATAATCGTCCCTAGTATGTAAGCCTCTTGATACAAATCAATGTAATTATGAAGCACCTTTTTCAACCTCAAGATGTCTAGTAAGGTTCCAGGACTTATTGAAAAAATATGAGTTGAAATCATGGACTAGAGGCCTTATGCGGATTTATAGATTTCAAGGTATATTCAATTTTTTATATGGTGATAGGCTTGCATAGGTTTTCAGCTTCCTGGTGAGTGATATAATCCTATATTATTTCTTTCAGGAAAGTACTAGAGGAGTTTGCACTTGTAAGAGAACTTAGGATATTTGAAAAGTAATCAAAGGCCCCTTAGAGCAACATGTGTTTTGAATCAAATTTCTAATTATTTAGAAGCAAGAATACAATTCTATTATTATTTTTGATAAAAACCACAACTTTATGGGAAAAAATAATGTTTTGTCACCACATTTCAACCAGTCAATTTGAGATCTTTGTTTCATAAGTGAGAAATCAAAGAGTTGCGCTTTTGAAAAATTATGCATATATAGCTGCTTTCTCCTTTTCCTGAAGATGAGAAGAAGTAAGATCATTATGTTTTTCAAGTTGAATCCTCTCAAGAGTGCATCTAGCAGTGTTAAGTATATGGTGTATATTGTTATAAAATGGAAGTTTCATCTCCTACTTAATAATAAGAGCAATTTTCTTGGCAAAGATAAATTGTTTGGAATCCCTGATACAAGCATTTAAAGCCTTCTTAAGACAGAAAGTTTTTAAACCTGAAGGTGGAGACAAGACTTACATTAGTAAGGTGAGTAAAACAACAAAGTGCTTATTATAGGATAGAGCTTTAGAAGTAGGAGTAAGATCTTGCCTCAAGATCTTTAAAAAGTGCCCACTAAATCCCCTAATATAGTGGAAAATGAACAATTATTTACTAAGGAATTTATGGTTGACAATATAAGGAAGTCAGGAAGAAAGAATAGATCTAAGGTGTCTAAGCTTACAAATATTCCAACATGTTCATAGTGTCATGAAATATGAAGGGGATCCACATAAATTGCCCTAAAAAATAACATTCCTTAGAAGACTTTTTTAGAAAAAAACCCACTTTTATAAGCTTATTAGAATACAAGCTTAATTAGGAGAGCTTTATAAAGTTGAAATATTTTAGCAATTACTGATTCTTTTTGTTAAAGCACCAACATCATCATTATGGATATATATTGATAGCTTTTGAATCAAGACTAGTAAAGGTTAATATTCTTCAGACCAACGATTAACTCATACATCCATTTGTGTACTTCATTCAAGAAAATAAAAGGCTTACTGTCTTTTTATATATGGATCAAATTTTGTATTTAAAAGGAACTTACTTTGGGATAATCTTCAAAGCATATGCTTTACTAATTAAAACCCTTATATGCTTATAAGGATTTTAATAGTACCCTATACATGTTAGAAGCAGATAATCATATATGTTTGAGGTAAATGACTTTACAGAGTGTGTTGAGAAGATGAAAGTAATTGACTTAAAGTTTATGGGATGTTTCTTCACTAAGGGAAACAAGTAAATTTTAAATTGGAACATAAGGAAAATCTTTATAGGGAACCTATGAATGGAGAGTGGTTACATAGGTTCCCAAAGAGTAAAACATTCTTTCTATGTCTTATATTTTTAGACCATTCCCCCTATTATCATTCAAAATATGTCTTTTAAGTGTAAAAGGAAGTTTTCTTTTAGATTTAACAATTTTCTAGTAGAGGAAGAGGGGTTTATAGAGGTTATTCAAAGAAGTACGTCACATACTATCCATGGCCATAAAGTTTATGTTTGTGTTAAAAAGCTAGACTTGATTAAAGAGAAATTCAAGGAATTAAACTTAAGGAGAGGTGGAAGCACTTATTTGTTGTGTCAACTTCTAAAGCTAATTTGCTTAAGGTTCAGAAGGAGGACTATAAATATCCTGGAGATCCCTTTTTGCTAAATAAGGAAAAGATAACACTTTGATCATATACCAAAGTAGTACTAAACTAGAATTCATTGCTCAAATAAATATATAAAGTGTAATGACTTATGGGAACTCCTACCTCAAATTGCTTCTTTATCAGTAATCAATTATATGATGAAGAATTAAAAGTGTTATGTTGTCCCTTGAATGCACAAGATATTAGAAGAGTTGTGTTTGAATTGATCCTTGATAAGGCTTCTCGCTCTGATGGTCTAAATGGATGCTTCTTTCAAAAAGTTTGACCTTTAATCAATAATATGGTGATGTATGTAATCCTTGAATTTTTTGAGAAAGGTAAAGTGCTTAAAGAGATTAATAAGACATTTATACGCCTTATTCCTAAAGTTCCTAACCCATGCTCTCTTAATGAGTATAAACAATTTTCTTGTCATATTTCTTTTGTACAAAATCATTTCTAAATTATTAGTAATAAGATTGAAAAGAACAATGAAGCCTTTCATTAGTGATACTTATTGTGTATTTATAAAAGACATATTAATGGGCGATAATATGTTGTTGGATCAAGATTTATTCAAAGGTTATGCTAGAAATAATTCTCCTAGAAATTTTGCCAAATTTTTATTTGGCATATGACACAATAAGTTGGGAGTTAATTCTCCAATTCCTTGAAGTGTTTGGAGTCCTTAAAAAATTTAGGAATTGGATAATGCTTTGTATCAAAACATATCATTATGTGTTTTTAATCAATGGTAAGTCAATACAATTTTTTAAAGGAGGAAGGGTTTGAGGTAGAGCGACCCTATCTCTCCTTATTATATCTTGCAAATGAAAGCATTTACAATATTGGTGAAGCATAACATCTGGTTAGATCTCTATTTCAAATATCACAATAGATGTAAGAAGCGAGGATTATTTAGCCTTTCATTTGCTAATGATTTAGTCATTTTTTCAAGAACTCATGGTAGACGTATAAGTATCCTAATGGCATTCTTTCATACTTTTAAGGAACTTTCTGGTTTATCTATCAACAAAAACAAAAGCCATATGATTATTTCTTCTAGTGCTCATTATCTTGTTAGTTAGTTTTCAACCATATTTATACTTCAATTCAAGCATCCCCCTTACACAGACCTTGGATTACCCATAGCCTCTAAAAAGATTCAATTCAAAAAGTGTCTCCCTTTAATAAAAAGGATTCAAAAGAGACTAAATAATTGGTGCAATAAAGCCTTATCATTTGCATGTAGGTTACAATCGATTAAATTTATGTTAAACTCACTCCATATATACTAGTTATCTAGAGGCCCTAAAAATAATAGAAAGAATGTTGAGATGTTTCCTATAGGTGGGGGTCATAATGAAAATTATAATGCCAAGGTTAGTTAGGAAGAATTTTGTAAGTCAATGAAAGAAAGGGAATTTAGGATCACCCCAATCAAGCTTAACAACCAAGTCTTTATGGGAAAGAGATTATTGAGATTGTTGGATAATAAGGACTCAATATAGGTTAGGTGGATTCATACTTTCTTTTTAAAGGGAAAAAGTTTATGAAAAATCAATAATATGCCCTCTTTCTTAGATTTTGATCTTAATTGCTAAAGCTTAGGGGGATTTTGATCTAGGAATATTAAGTGCTGTGTGGGAAATTGTGGTTTTAGCTTCATTATAATTTGATAATTAAAGCAAATTTGGGATCTTTTATAACATTCAAGTAATGCCTTCAATCCTAAATATATTTGCAAACTTCCCTAAAGTGAATGTATGGATCAATTTTATCTAATGAACAAACTTTCCTACTAATTTCAAACATATGTTACTAAGTTATAATCCAAACCCTGTGAGGAATGAATTATAATTAGCTTGGGCATTCATCTGAAAATTTACAAACAATTATTGTAAAGAAATGCTTAGAGGTAGGGAACTAAATCATGCCTAGTGTTCTTTTTTCATATGGTTGGTGATTGAGCCCAAGTTTTCATTATTAATTGGCTGCATTTTCATAACTTTTGATGAACTTTTTGACTCTTAATTGCGAGTTTTGTGCTTAAATTAGTTCCTCATGTTGAGTTCACATTATTTACAATATGTTAGTAAAATTGTTATGAATTGATGTTAATTGCATTATAATCTTCCCAAGAACAATTGATGCTGCAAATTATGATTTAATTGTAGGAACACAAAGGAGTCAACCAAGAAGTCAACAGGTCGTGAGTTTTCCCATACGTCGCGACGAGTCCAGCAGAACAGAGTTACACGTCGCGACGAATAATTAATTTAGACGTCGCAACGTACATCATCCAGACATCTCGACGAGCAAAGCCAAACCAGACGTCGCGACGAAAAATTAATTTAGACATCGCGACATATGTCAGATATCTAGACCAAAAATGGAAAATTCTCTACTATTTTGACCCGGCCCGCTTCGTTTCCCTTAAATACTTGCTAAATTAGGTCAATAGGGGAAGAATTTTCCACACACGAAAAGTCGTCCATCATCCAGAGCGCCGTACCATCGTCCACATAAAACCCTACACCCGTAAGCCATCGTCTTCTTTATCTTCTTCCTCCCACGATCACCAACACACATACATCACTGAAAACACTCAAACACCTTCACACAGACACCATTCGGGTACCGCAGTGACTATTCAATATTCATATTCTTCACCGATCGTCATCAACATCGCACCATCCTTCACCACCGTCACTAGAGCTATGTCTGACACCGGAGTTACACTAGCAGTGATGGATATCGCCGGAGTCATGCGTGGCTAGGTTTTCCGACCTCTTGGAGATGTAGCAATGGCTTGAGTTCACCGTGTGCTTCAAAGGGGAGTTGTTCAATTATTGTCTGAAAGTTTAATTTTATTATTGTAAAACTGTGGTTGCAGATTACAGTAATATGATTAGATTAGCATGATTAGGGTTTAATCATGTGTTGAACAATATTTGTGATTTGGATATGGATTGTGTAGAACTTTTGTGCTTTAATATATGAGGTCTCATATATGTCATTAGTGATTGCTTAAATCAATTTTTATCTGCCTGGTTGTGTTTGGTATAATTGATTGAGTTTGACCTTGTGACCAATTGCATGAACATATCTAATTTCGCACACTAAGGTTTTTAACAAGGCTTTAATTAAATGGTCGTTTGATTAATTCCTTGGACTTAAGGGGTCCCTTAAGGTTGATTTTTTCGGAAGTTAGTGGAATTATCCCTAGAAATTGATTTTGAACAGTGATAGCTGAGCGCATTTTCAAGAGGACTGTTATCAATTAGAATTTCAATCAAAGTTTCCATTTATTTCAATTCTCAAAATACCAAAAAGATAGTTTTTCTTACAAGTTACTCAATTTAGTTAATTTTTCCAATTTCAACCATAAGTCCAAAACCCCTCTTTATTAGCTTTAATTGCATTTGTTTGACTTAGGGTAGCTTTTAAACCAATTTTCCTTCGGTTCCAAAAAGTGAGACGACCCGAGGTTCAGCTTGCTGCAACCTTGTGATTTTATTATTTTGATCGATTTTCAAGGTCAATTTTCAAATTGAACGACAGAGCCGCGATCACAAAACTTATGAGTTAATGTATGTTAAATGAGTCCAAACATGTAAGAAAATGAGAAGTTGAAGGAGGAAAACTCTATCATGAAGAACACCATTCAAGATCTAGAGAAGAAGTTGTTATCTATAAAAGATGAGCTAAATGAAACAAAGTTGAAGCTGTTCAGTGTAGAAAAAGGGATAAGAATGTTAAATGGAGGTACCGAAAAATAGAAAAGTTATTGAAAATTGGTAAGATTAAAGGAGACCTTTAAGGCATTGGCTATAAAGGTGATTGTTTTAAGTTAATTGATGAGAAAAATGATGCAGCCAGATCTGTCTAAGGAGAAACTTCAAGGAGGAAGCGAACATTTATACCTACCTGTCACCTCTGTGGGGTAAAAGGGCATATAAGGCCAAACTGTTACAAGTTGTTACAAATGATATTTTAGAAGGCTTAAAACCGAAAGTCTAGACATTTTACAATGAATTTCTAGTAACAACCCACATTACCTAAACATACTTGCTTCATACAAAGGACACCTTGGGACTCAAACTTTCACTGAAGTTGATCACTAACACCCTTTGTATATCAGTCTTATTTAGGTCCACTTAAGCAATAGTTCAGCCTTTAACGACCCTCAAAGTGTTTAGCTCGCACACTCGAAGAAATAATAATACAAAAGTAATAAGAAAAAAAAGCAACAAGAAAACAAAAGAGATATCGTTTATATTACTTTCCCTCAAAAGAATACAAGGAATACTTTGTCTGACTGAATAAGGAGAGCAAAACTTGAATGAGCTATATATAGGCACTCTAACTTGGAAGTCAAGTTACATTCAGAATCCCACTTAAACTGAACTGCCTCAGATTATGCTAAGATCATGTCTATCTCTATCAGATTACATCACATAGACCAATTGGATGACACCCCTATTCAAATTAGACTCTAACTAATAAGATAGAATCTATAAGACAACAGAAAGATAAAGTTTACATTCAAATAGGAAACTAACATCCTTATCCTTAAAGATCTCCACTATCTTCAGATATTGAGTCCCATTGCAACTCTAACTCCTAGTTGTCGCCACATCATCCAAGATCTCCCAACGATCTCTATCCACTGATGATGCAGTGTGATCTTACTGAAGCCCATATAGCACACTGGCCTGATCCAATGCTTCCCACAACAAGTCCGTTAGTCGTGGTCCATTTATCCGAGCATGGGCCAAGTACTTAGCCTGGGTCGAGTTAATCTCTACAAGGTCTGAGACTCTACCAAAATTTATATTAGGTCCGATCCCACTTGCCCATGTTTGTCTTAGTGTTTTCGCACGCCTTCCTTATGTTTGTAATCTAGTTAACCTTCCTCCTAAGGCGCATCGTGAAGGTCGCTGAGATGTGCTCCGAAGTTTAAGAGTCTAACAAACTACCCCTACTAGATGGATTCAACGCCCTCATCGAATTAGTCTGAATGTAATCGTTCACCTGGTCCTCGATTGGCACGAAGTCGTATCTTTCTCCCATGTAGCTTCCGTGACAGGTTTACCTTTCCACTGAATCAAGAACTCGGTTTGTCGATTCTTTTTTTGTTGACCTATTGTTCGATGATCTAGGATCTTCTCCACTTAATTCTCGAATCGTTTCCTCACAATCGGTGGAGCTCGCTTCACCTGACTTCTATTCGAATCTGATGCATCCTCATAGTGAGGCTTGAGAAAACTAACATGAAAAGTAGGGTGTACCTTTAATCGCTTAGGCAATTTCAATCTGTATGCCACATTCTTTACTTTGTGTAGCATTTCAAATGGTCCATTGTACTTCGACATCAAACCCTATGAACTTGCTTACTCAAGATCTTCTTCCAAATCTGTGGGGTTAGTTTCAACAAAACTTTATCTCCTACGTCACATTCTAACGGTCTCCTCTAAAGATCCGCTTACTTCTTCATCCGTCGAGAAGCTTTCCGAAGATTGTCCCTTGCCTCATCCCATAATTCTTGCTTCTCCATCGCAAACTTATGTACCACAGGACATTTTCCACTTGTCCTTTGTTGAGTAATCTCTAGTGGTGTGAGAGGCTGTTGTCCCAATACAATCTTAAAGGGAGTTTTCTTCGTAGCCGAAGATCTATACAAGTTATAGCAAAACTTTGCAGTATCAAGTAAACTCAACTAGTTACGTTGACTTGCATTTACATAATATCGTAGGTACTCCTCCAACAAACTATTTCTCATTTCTGTTTGGCCATCTGTTTGTGGGTGATTTGCTATTGAAAACTACAAATCGCAACCCATAATATTAAAAAGGGATGTCTAGAATCAACCTGAAAATCTGACGTCTCGGTCGCTTACAATATCTGTTGGAACTCTAAAAAACTTGACCACGTTCTGGCTGATTAATTAGTAGACTAATTAGTTTTTAAAAATAAAATATCATTAAACTAAATCGAATTGGAATACTAAAAACTGAATAAAAAATTGGTCGATTCAAAGTTTTTACTTTAAAATTAGCCGAACCAATTCAAATTTTAAAACATTGTTTTTGTGGCTCTTATATAATTTTAAGTCACTTTGTGAATGTTGTCTATTAATTAGAGTTCTTTCCCCATGACGGCATATATGATGTCTTTTATATTTTCCTCTTCAAGAAGTTCATTGGTGATTGACCTTCTGCAGTACTTCAATTACCAACCTTAATGAAAGGATGTGTGAAGCCAACTCCTCTCCACATTCTCAGCTCTTAACTTAACCATGATATCTTAAAATTTTTGGTCTAATGAAATG
>JANKOE010000005.1:41015497-41026150 GCA_026284465.1 Erythroxylum citrifolium
GTTGCAGCTACACAAGCTAGTAAGGAAGCAGTTTGGTTGAAGTTGGTCATGGAGGAGTTCGAGCATGTACAGGAGATGATTTCTCTATTTTGTGACAGCCAGAGTGCTTTGCATCTTACAAGGAATCCAGCCTTTCATGCCAAGAGCAAACATATCCGAGTGCAGTACCACTTCGTTCGTGAGAAAGTGGAGGAAGGGACAATTATTATGAAAAAGATTAACACGAAGCAGAATGTAGCAGATTTCCTGACTAAGGTTGTCAACACAGATAAATTCATATGGTGTCGTTCCTCCTGTGGCTTGATAGAGACGTAAGCAGTATGGAGCCGAGAGAGAAAGAATGGTGAAGATTAATTGGCATCCAATTCAACCTTCAAGTGGGAGAATGTTATGACACTCATCCCACATCGGTGGGATGAGAACATGAGAGGGGGAGAGGGGCTTATAAAAGAAAGTCCTCTTCTCCCTATTTCAATGTACCAACCAAAATAAATATCCTCTTAAACAAATTAGAGGGTTAATTTGTAATCCCTATTTTGTTATAGTGAAAGTTCTTCTCTCTCTGTGGTTTTTACCCTATTGAAGTTTTCTACGTAAATCTTTTGTGTCATTTAATTTCTTCCTTATTACGTATATTTTCCAACCGATGAATAATTTAAATGTTATCCATTACAAGTTGAATGGTTTGGATTTAGCATAATGGGAACAGCAGATCTAGATCTGCTCCCGCAAGCAAAGTATAAGCCCTAGGACAAAGCTACAGTGGAAGGAGATACATGTGGCGATCATCTGTTAGCTTGCTTTAGCTCAAAAATCAAAGCCAAAATCCTACTAAGCATGACATCAGATACTTGTTGAAAACTTCGAAAATGCACACACCATTTTCCAGATGAGTGACAGTCAGCGCCTTTAATAAGTGCAAATAAAAAAACATCTCGTGGGAAGATGCGGAATGCAGCTACACTAGTTAAGTGGATCAACGGATAAGAACTAACGTGTCTCCTAACTCGAACTTCTATCACCGTTCACCGCACCGTAAAAAAGTTAAGCTATGACTTAAAGCTGCCTTTGTATAATTAAAATCTTACTAAAATATTGTGTGAGAAAAAAAGTTCAGTTGTAAAAGAAAAACCCACCCGGATGAAAATAAAACAAAAGAAAAGAACAAATAAGGGAATTAACGCCCTCTATGAGGTATATGTTTATATAATTTAACCCTCTATTATTGCTAATTAGTCAACGTCAAACATCTTGATCAATACAATTTTGTAAACAAAATCAACGGTGAAGATCATTTCTCAGGGCTAGTCGTAGAATGGACATGAGATCCTTACATGTGGACTCGCCTTAGCTCACTAGCAATAATGAAGGCTTAATGGATTTATAAAGGGCACTCTTCAATAAGTCAAACTACTACAACTCGCTCCATACCTTTAGCCACCTTAGCATCACCAAACAAAACCCCAACTTCTCTAGACATCAAAACAATGTCTAGTAACAAGAAAAAGCTCATCCTTAACACAGTCTCAGTGGACTTGGGCTGTGGAAGTTGCAAGAAACCACGACTACTCTCACAAATATTCAACCCAAAGCCAAAAGTACCCTCTAAAACTACTGCTCCCACGTACCAAAATCACACTAATGTCTACTACTGCTACAACACTTCTTCAACCTCATCAAAGACCAACCCGTCTCCGGCCACCGACTACGAGACGGTAACCACATTCTCTCCGGCCATGAACAGCACCCCAAGAACGGTGCGTGGACTCGGGCGTGTCGGCGGTGACCGGTGAGAGCGTTGCAGTGGAAAAAGACTCCGACGACCCTTATCTGGACTTCAGACACTCGATGTTGCAAATGATATTGGAGAATGAGATATACTCAAAAGAAGACTTAAAAGAGCTTCTCAACTGTTTCTTGCAACTAAACTCCCCGTACCATCATGGGTTTATAGTAAGAGCTTTCACCCAGATCTGGAATGGCGTCTTCTCTGTGAAAGCTTCTGGGTCGGGTAAGTTGCATGGTTACTATGGGTGTGACTATGCCACATGATGAGTTCTTTCATCTTCTTCGTCTGAGGCCTTTCTTTTGATATGCACGTGAACTTGTAGAAACTATTTGGTTTTGGTTTCTCTTTTCCTTCTTTCAGTAATATCTGTTTTCAAGTCAGCAGAAAGACTCTTAATATGTTTGTACGCCATGAGCGGATGTAATGTAAGTTCTTGGATTTTCGCTCCCAATCTATATTGTAAAGGAAATTGACATGGCAAGAGTATTGTCAAGATGATGTTGATGAGTTCTTTTGTTATTTAGACTGATTTAGTAGAAATAGTTGCCAATAACTATGTATTTTTGCGCTCGCGCCATGTCATGTTAAGCTGATATCATTTTTCTTTATTTCTAAATTAATTAAGAAAATTGATTGATTTAATTTTATTTTCCTCATTATTAAAATTAATAAAATATCATAAAATTAATTTTATTTTTATTAATTATTTAATATTAATTATTAATAAAAATTATGATCAGTAAAATATAATTATTAAATTTATTTTATAATTATTTTGATTTAAAATTAATCTGTTAAGTAATTTTTTAAAAATTAAATATTTAATAACATTAAAATTTTAAAATTAAAAGTATTTCTTGAGTAAATAAATATTAATTTATAAATTAAAAATTACATATTTATTATTTAATTAATTATTCATTTTGATAAAATAGGATGAGTTTATTACTAATATCTATTAAAAGATTAAAATATATTTATTTGTTCATAGAATTAATTTATGTCTAATTTATATTTAATATTTTATTATTAGTAATAATAAAATTTGATTATATTGGTATTACCAATTAAATAAAAATAAATTTTTATTTAAAATATAATTCAAAATCAGAACAAAAACTACAAGTAAAACATAAGTGGAACAAACCTTAGTTTTTAGTAATATCTACCAAAATTTCATTTGAGTATATTAATAGAAAATAGTTATTGTTCCAATTTAATCAGATATTTGGAGCCCCAATAAATTAATCTTACACCATTCAAATGAGGACTTCTTGATTCTGTATTTTAACAAATTCATAAACCCTGCACGTGAAGTATGAGCAAGAAGAAGTCGGATTATTCATCCTAATCAAGATTAAAGTTTTGATGATTTTTATCCCTATTAAGTCCACAGATCTTCAAAACTAGGTAGGTCTTATCTGCAGAGGGAGTTGGCCTGGGTAGCGTCACGAACTTTACAGCTAAACAGTGTAAAACTTAAAGAGTATCTACCCTTAAACAGCAAAGGGGTCCAGGTCCTCTCCTCCAGGTGCATCAGGAACTCGTCAAATGAGACTGCAGGTTCTGAGAAGAGAGTCTCAACGTTGGTGGTGAAATATAGGCGTTCGGATTTGTAATTTAACAGGAGGGGAAGGTTGCAAACTCCGTCCGAATAATTGGCTCGCTCTTGAACATTTTCATGTGAATGACAGAAGAATTAATCCTTTTTATTATTATTGTAAAATATGTTTCTAAGACTTGACTAAGAACAATTTCCAATGTTGTCATTTACTCCCTCTTAATTATCCGTCTTAAAAATCAAAATCCCATTCCTTTCCATGATCGGATCCCATTGCTCAAGGCATGCGATCATTAACTATTTAACAAACCTTTGCAAGTGGAACTATTTAAATGGAAATATATTAATTGATTAATTAGGGATCTAAATGAGACATGAACCAAAATTCGTGGGAAATTAGAAATATTACTTGTAGACTACTTATAGCAACAGATGTATTAAATTCACACATGTTTTTTTTTATTCGAGAAAATTTTGTAGGTGGGCCAAGCGGGCGCACCTTATCATTGAGGGCCCAACTAATTCTCTACCTACAGGTAAAACCTCGACTGCCCCAAGCTTTTACAAGAGAGGCTAGCATGGAATCTAATCTGGGAGTTAACCGAAGCCAAGCTCCGCTCTCAACTACCGACCCACACCCTTGAGGGCATTAAATTCATACCTTTTAAATATGAGAGGAATATCAATTATACATGTATACAGTAAAATTGATAATTAAATTAAATTATTTTAAAATTATTGAAAAATAATGATTTTTTTTAACTAACCCCATCAGTAGTAAAGAGAAGACTGTCACGAAGGTTTACCGTTTGCTCCAAAAAAAAATAACGCCATATAAAACAGAATTCCATATGTATTTAGTGATTCTCGATCATTCTTGCATTTCGTAGGTTAATTATTCAGTAGAATTAAAATTTAGGTTGGGACTGAACGTATGAACAGAGTTAAACTGGAGGATTCACGGATGACAAGAAGCACAACTGCCACCCTTACTATCGCATCTGTAAGCTAGAAACATCGCTCTTTCTCTGAGTTATTATTGCATCTGCATGAAACCGAAAGAGACTCTATCCTTCATGGGTTTGGGAAGCATTCTATGGCACGAAATGAAAAGCAAGTAGTTGATTATATTATTATTACAGGAACAAAAGGAGACTCTATTGTTTATGGGTTTGGGAAGGATTCTATAGATATGAAATGAAAAGCAGAAGGTTGGTTATATATTATTATTATTGAGACATGTATTGTTTCATATCTTTTAAGTATGAGAGGAATATCAATTATTTCTAAGTTTCCTTTCATCTTTTTTTATTTATCTTTCTATAATTAAATATAATTAATTAAATACAATTAATTAGTTACAATATAATTAATTAAAATAATATTACAATATAATTAATTAAAATAGCATTACAATCAAGGCATTGAATACTGTTCTGTACTAGCTAGATAGTACGATACCGGTCGAAAAACGGAATGGTATCAACACGTTTGGTACTGGCCGATATCGGGTGTTTTCACCAAATACCGACTGGTACTGTAATTTTAACAGAAACCGAGGACCTTTTTGCAAAAATAAAAAATAATAACCCTAACAACCCTCTTGATGCTTGCCTTTCCTTTTTCATTTTTTTTGTCTCTCTCTCAAACTCACCTCATCCTCTCTTTTTCTCACCCACACTCTCGTCCTGCCTACTCTCTCTCTCTCTTTCTCTTGTCCTCCACTCCATCTCCTGTGGTGCTCCTACTCCTACGTCCTACCTCTCTGGCGGTGCTCCTACGTCTCAACTCTCCGGCGGTACTTCTACATCCTACATCTCTTGCGATCATCTTCTGATCTTCCTCCACCACGCGAACTCGTAGCCGCCGAGCCTCATCCAGACCTCCATCATCCTTCCACCGTCCTCCATAAGGACCACCAACACACCACACCACCATCATCTGCTCTCCTCTGTCACCCATGCATTTGCAGGACCGTAGCTGTTGGATCTGGGAATAATACCTAGATCTAAACCTGACCGGACCCGATCTGGAATAATACTTAATCATCGATTGTGAGTTTCTGTTTTGGTGTGTTTTAACTTTCTGTTAGAATTTTTTCAGGTTAATTGCATTTGTGTTGTGATTGTGAATGGGAAGTTGGAATGAAATTGTGAAGCATTTATGTGTCGTTGTTTAGAGTTGGATAATAGATTGGATTTGGAGTTGAATTGAATGAAAGGAGTATGGTTTTGTTTCATTTCTGGTTCAGTTGGTTTTGGTTCATTTGTGGTTCGGTTGGTTGATAATTATGTTAAATTTTTTGGTCATTCACGACATGCATTAAAAGTTGGAAAGACTTTCAAATTTCAATTTAAGTTTCAACTTAACTTTATGATGCATGATTTAAAAGTTAAAAAGGCTTTAAAGTTTCAATTTAACTTAAAACTACCAAAAATGTAAATTGGAAAGAATTCAAATAAATAATTAATTTACATAATCTTAAAATTATTGAAATGGTATTTGGATACTGGGTAAATAATTAATTGAGTATAATAATAATTCGGTTGTGGTCTTGTGGAAAAACCGAATATGAACTTTTGTAATTGTTATTATCTTTACTTTTTATCCCAAAATTAGTCCATCTCTTTAAGGATTCAGGTTTCTTGCATATCAACCTTTATTTATCCTAAAATTAGTCCATCTCATAGTCTTTGCATATTCAAAATCTATTTTTTTATTATTCCATTTTTATCTCATTTATAGTACTTTGGCATTAACTCTTTGAATAAGTGTGAAAGTTTTTTAGTTCATCTTAATGAAAAAAATTATTTAGCTTGTGCATTCTATTTCAAGATATTTATTAAAGATAATGATTTATAAAGATAAGTCGATGGAAATAATCATATTCCTTAAAAAAACAAGAATAAAGATGAAAGTGAAGATAAGGATGTTTAAATCATGACTTGAATTTTTAAATTTGTTGAGCCATCATCTTAAATCTTTGAATGGTACTTCGATTTTAAATTTAGCATGAATTTACTACTCTCAAATAGGAAAGTTGATCTATTTCTAAATTTTACTCTAGTTTCATACATCTGTACTTCTTTAGGCTTAATATAAAGAGTTAAAGACATTATTTATGCTGTATTGTCTCGTGAAGGACTTAACGTTAGCACTACTAATTTTGTTGATGAAACTACTAAAGGATTAATTTCTTACAAAACTAATTTATTCATTTTTGTTACAGATAAATAGAAGAAAGTTCAACTACTCCTAATCAAACTGCTTCAGGAAGATATAATGATCCAACTTGGGCTCATGCTGTATTGGTCCCAGGTATGAAGAATTATACAATTTGCTTGTTTTGTAACAAGCATTTGAAAGGTGGATGAATCACCCAATTGAAGAAGCATTTAGCTGAGTTTAAAGGAGATATAGAACCCTGTAAAAAAGTAAGCCATGATGTGAAGTGGCAATGAAAACATTACTTGAAGAATATCAACATGAAAAAGATAGAAGGGAAAGGTTGAATTTTAAAATTGGCAATGGAAGTTCGTTTTCTGGTTTTCGTGGTGATTGTGGAAATGTTGAAGGTGGTAGTGATAGTAGTAGTAGTTGTACTGGTAGTGTTCCATCCCAGGCCTTTGAAGAAGTACCTGAACTTGATGTGGGGAAGAGAAGAAGGCAGATTAGGTTTTTTGCACCACGAACAACTCGTAGAGCCCAATCTTCAATTCATAGTGCAATGCAATCAAGGGATGCGACTCACAATGTCAAAATGGTAGTAGCTAGATGGTGGTATGATACCTATTCATCATTTAATGCTTCTCATACTTATTATTATCAGCTTATGATGGATGCAATAGCCTCTTATGGTATAGGATATAAAGATCCTTCGATTGATAACTTAAGAGGTAAACTTTTGAGTTGTTCTGTTTCTGAAATTAGAAGTTATTTAGCAGAAACAAGAGTGAATTGGGCTACTTATGGATGTTCAATCATGTATGATGGTTGGATAAATAGGAGACAAGAGCCTATTATTAATTTTTTGATATATTCTACAAATGGCTGTATGTTTTTGAAATCTATTGATGCATCTGGCCTTATTAGGAATACTGAGACTTTGTTTGCGATATTTGATGAAGTTGTGAATAAAGTAGGGTTAGAAAACATTGTTCAATTTATTATTGACAATGATTCCACTTATAAAGCGGTAGGAAAAAGGTTGCAGAATACGTATAATTCTTTTTTTAGACTCATTGTGTTACACATTGTATTGACCTAATACTAGAGAATATAGGAGATCTTAGGTATTTTCCTGTTATTGATGAGACTATGCAGAAAGCTAAAAAGATAACAAAGTTCATTTATAATCATGCATTGATATTGAATTTGATAAGAAAGGAATTTATCAATGGCAGGAATTTGTGTCGTCTTATTATGACAAGATTTGCAACAAATTTCTTATCACTTTAGTCTTTTATTATGATGAAGAAAGAGTTAAGACAAATGTTTATAAGTGATAAGAGGATTGCATCTCAGCATGCTAGATTTAATGCTGGAGTGGAGGTTTGTAAAATTATACTGGAAGATAGAGAATTTTGGTCTCAATGCCAATTTGTTATCTGAGTTTGTGAGCCTTTGGTGAGGGTGCTTCGCTTGGCTGATAGTGATGAAAAGCTAACAATGAGTTATTTTTTTGATGCCATGGAGAGAGTGACGGAAGCAATCAATGCCAATCTGAAGCATAGGTCTTCTTAATACAAATCATATATTTCAATCATTAATGAGAGAAGGGAAAGACAACTTTCTTCTTCGTTGTTTATAGCTGGGACATTTTTTAATCTTAGTGTCTATTTTAGACTGGATCTTACTAAGCAAGACGAAGCTAATAGAGAAATGCTTTTAACTATTACAACAATTGTTAGCATTGACGCGATGCAAGATCTCTTAAGCTCACAAATGGAACTTTATAAGTTGTCTTATGAGAATTTTGGAATGCCAATTGCTATTCGACAAAGAAGAAAACTCTCTCCAAGTATTAGTTGTTTCTTTTTTTATTTGTTGAAATTAATTAACACTTTATTTTGTTTATAACGCTACTTTTGTTACTGTTTCTTGGTGGGATCAATTTGGAAATGGTGTTCTAGAATTGAAAAGGTTTGCAATTCAAATTTTAAGTCAATGTATGAGCGCAACAAACTGTGAACAAAACTAGAGCGCATTTGAATTTATCCACTTCAAGAAAAGGAATAGATTGGAGTATAAGAGGTTGAATGACTTGGTTTTTGTTCGTTACAATTTAAAGCTTCGGGAAAAGTGTGTTATCATCATTATTATCATTATTAATTTCGATCTAATTTCTTATAATTTTCTAATAATTAAATTTTACTAGGAGTCTTAATAGCACAAGTAATTGAACTGATCTAATCTCCATTGATAATATTGATCTTTTGGCGAATTGAGTTTCTGAAGAACCGAATTTAGTAGATGTTAATTACTTGAAGATAATCTTGGATAATAAAATATTTCCATGTCATTTGGTGCATTAAATTTGAATGATAATGATGATGAAGCTCCTCTCAATGATAAGAATTTTTTACCAAATGATAATTGGAGTCAGTGCAGTTATAGTGAGTATCCTCCCGTAGACGAATGAATTTTCAGGATTTTGTTTTTCCTCTTCTTTTAATTTTACTTATATTTGATGTTTATGTTAAATTCTGTACATGTAATGTAATTGTAAATGTTTTTGTTTTAGGTTTAACTTCTACTTGATTGTTTCTTCATCACGAGCTCTTATTGTAAATTGTAATAGTTTGAGAGTTAATGATATTTATTGTTCTTTTTATTTAATGTTTTGATGTAATTATTATTTATTAAAATGATGAAATTGTGTTATTATAATATTTTAAATACTTTGTATTATTCTTAGGGGGTGATTGGTTGATGGGTTTGGGAAGGGGTTAATGGGAAAGGAATAAAAAGTAAGTGGCTAGTTGTTGGTTCTCATTACAAGGGTAGTAGTTTGATATCCTACTTTTGGGAAATCCTCTATACGCTTCATTTAGTAGAGGAATAAAAATCATTCATCAGTAGTGACTCTTTTTTTAAAAATATTTTTAAAAATATTAATTAAATATAATTAATTAATTAAAATATAATTAATTACAATATAATTGATTAAAATATCATTAATTCATTAATTAAAATATTGTAATTAATTAATTAAAAATATAATATAATTAATTATAATATTTTAATTAATTATTATAAAATATTTTAATTAATTACAATTAAAATATAATTATTCATTAATTAAAATATTGTAATTAATTAATTAAAATATAATTGATTATATTATTATTAATTAATTAATTACAATATAATTAATTAAAATATTATTCATTCATTAATTACAATATTGGAATTAATTAATTAAAATATAATTAAATAATTAATTAAAATATAATAAAATTTTATTTCTCAATATTTTTTACAAACTAACCATTATCAATGGTAATAGTAATCATTCATTCCTTTTAACAAACTATTATAATTATAATGATAATATTCATTCCCAATACTCACTATATTCATTCTTTTTTTTTAGGCAAAAAAAATATTTTAATTAATTGTAGTTATTATTTATATGTGAAATATTTAAAAATTATTGTTACTTTATATTAATTGTGGTTATTATTTATTATTATGAATTTTGAAGTCAAGGTTGATGTAAACTCACAGTACAATAGTACAATATACTAATAGAATATGTTGCAAATTTTACAAATTTAGAGACTATTTAATAAACTTAAAAATGTACCTGAAACAATTCTCGGTATTGACCTGTACTAGTACAGTACTGTACCAGAACTTAATCCGGTAACAAGTCTAGTACGATATTCGTAACTTTGATTACAATATAATTAATTAATTAAAATAATATTAATTAATTATTTTTTTCTCTTTTTAGCAATTAAATATAACTAATTAAAATATATTAAAATTTAATATAAAACAAAAATTTAACAAAACTTTTATTTCTCAATTTTTTTAACAAACCAACTATTATTATTAATAATAGTAATCATTCCTTCAAGAATCTTTTTGGTAGTAAAAAGTAATATAATTTTTTACAACTTTTTATTACAGCTAGTAATTCTTTTTCATTTATATGATATCTACTTTCTGTATCAGTAAATGTTCCTGAACAATATCTACATATACTTTCTCCTATTTTATCATTATTCTGATAATCTATTTTCTTTAAAATTCCACTCCAATAATTTTCAGAAGCATCTGTTTCTAATATTAATTT
>JANKOE010000005.1:41037341-41047416 GCA_026284465.1 Erythroxylum citrifolium
AAGTTGGAGAAATCGAGACCTACAAACGAAAATGATATAATTTAGATCATAAAGGTATCATCCTAGTTTGCCACACTCCATTTTCCCATTTATGTTAGTGAGGTATTAGTTATATGTGATTGTATTAGATCTGTGTTGTACATGACATATGCATTTGATACTTTTCGGTATCGAAAGCCTTACAGGGTGGAATGATGAACTTTCGTTATCTTTGGATTAAATGTTTGTTTTTAAAACCTAGTCGACTAATTTAGTAGCGTTGCTTAATCAAGTTTTTAAACTGTTTTTAAATTAGAGTCAAAATTGCAATTAATACTTCTCCAAGGGGGAGAATGTTGGACAATTTTGTCCTTTCCCATAAAGTTGGATAACTATTAATTGCATTTTTCGATTTTTTAATAACTTATCGGTTAAATTATGCAATTTGATCCAGATAAAGATAATAAAGTGACCCAATAAATGATCTAAATCAATGGGTCGAGGTTCGTGTGAAAAATGGTTCCTAATCAGTGTGGATCGAACCCATATCGGTCTTGTGATGGGGAAGCTTGATATGGAAGCTATATATAAAGGTTAAGGTCTTCTTCAGTTGCTTATATAATTCGTAAGCATACGGATCCTCTGACCTGTTAAAAGCTCTTACGTCTTAAGAAAATCGAAGAAAGACGTTAACCAAGTGTCAGAGATCGACTTCTGTAAAGGTCCATGGGAAATTGGAGCTTGTTTTGGCCTATGAAACTGCTTCGAAACATTAGATGGAACCGAAATAAGGTATTTCGCTTTTGCTTTGTTTTTAACTCTTTCATGAACGATCCGAGACACATAATAAGGCCTATACTATGTGTTACACAGTGTAGTTATAGTGGGTATCCTTCCGTAGACGATTGAATTTCGTTCTAGGTTTTTGTTTTTCCCTTCTTTTAATTTTACTTATATTTATTGTTCTTTTTATTAGATGTTTTGATATAATTATTATTTATTAAAATAATAAAATTGTATTATTGTAATATTTTAAATACTTTGTATTATTTTTAATTTTATATTTGTATGATAATTGTCTTTTTATATTAATTATAATTATTATTTTTATGTGAAATATTTAAAAATTATTATTATTTCATATTAATTATGATTATTATTCGAGTTGCATTTGTTGTCTTCTACAAAAAATGATGCATTCCTCTGCACATATATATGTTCACCTAATCAATATTCATTCATCAATGCGTTGCTATGTCGCGAGCAATTCAATAATAAATCAAAGGGGAACAAATCACCTAATCTATAAATGTTGTTCCAACCTTGTTTCAATCTTGTTTTAATTTATCTTATCCACACATTTATGTGGATCCCATATAAATGTGTGAATGAGATGGATTGAAATATGGTTAGAACAGTATTTATTTATAGGTCTCACATAAATATGTAGATGAGATGAATCCATATAAATATGTGGATGAGATGTATTGAAACATGATTAAAATAGTATTTATGGATTTCACATAAATACGTGCTGGGGCGGATGTACATTGGGGGCAAGTGGGGGCACTTGCCCCCACTGCTCCCAATTTTTTCAGAAAATTTATATAAAAATATTATTATTTTAAATTTTTTATTTAATAAAATAAATTTTGCCCTCGTTCAAAAAAAGTTTATCCTCATTAAAAATAAAATTTTACTCCTACTTAAAAAAATTTCTAATCCACTCTTAAATACGTGGGTGAGATAAATTAGAAAAGGGTTAAAACAATATTTACGGAAGAGGTGCTTACATCTGCAAAGCAAGATATGACGCGAAGAAAAGTTGGTAAGATGCTTAACCTGTCTGCTTTTGTTTTCCAATGTTGTTTTCGTCTCCTTCCAGTGACCGGTGTCATTTCTTTAGGTTTTTGGGCACATCTGTCCTTGCTACGTCGGATATAATATTCTATGACAAACGAATTTTTCCTCTTTTGCCGAGGAGGACCTTTTGGTGGGCTCCGAGAGAGAGATGAGCGATGACTTCATTAAAGGTTTGGGCGAATATGTACGGTTCTGACTAGCTTTTAAGATAGATGCTGCAAAGTAGGCGTCAGATATATTCCGCTTTGTACTGCTCTTATATATAGGCTTTTGCGTCAAAGTCGATTGGTGTTGAAAAATAGAAGGGAAAACTCTACGAGACTACTAAAATAAATTGTGAATGAGGGAAGAAGGAAAAGATAAGAGGTTTGTTTTTGAAGTTTGATTAAGCTCTACATTTTAAACTGAAAATCACACTCTAGCGGTAGTTATAGTCCATGACAGATCATTTTGATGCATCACAAATGTATAGCTTAACACTCATGACTATCCCAACCGCATTCATTTAACTATCCCAAAACCACAAGTGTTCCATTCCCTCCTTTCCACTTGGTAGCTAACAACAGAAAGCAAGAGTTTTGTGTGTTACTTAAAACCGAAGACAAACTCTAAACAACTAGGTCCATCTATTTATAATGCTTAAAATCATCCATGGATCTTGAGAGAAATAGGAAATAATCAAAACAGTTGAGCTCATCATTGATGGTTCATGAGAAATCTTTTCAAATCTTCTTGTCAATATCCAATTCATTGAATAGCATATTCATATGGCCTGTCTTACGATCCTAGTTACAAGATATGAGACTTGCACATGACGTTGGACGTTTCCATATGCCATTTTTTGGTCTCTTCTACAATAGTAGCATTTGGAGTATAACTCTCCAAACCAGAAATTTTATACAAGAAAAGCCCAATAAGCCCAGGGCATTTCGCGGAAGGGGGAATAGTACCAAAATTTGCCCCCGTCTAAGAAGCTAGAACTAGAAGCCAAGTAATTTTGAGCGGACTGCCGCTGCCAGCTCTCTGTCGTTTCAGAAGTTAGATTTCCGAATTATCTATACACAAAATTTGTGCTACCATCTTTGCTTAACGAAGGTATACCTTATGAGTCACATGTGCTGGATGTTTTCCCTTACTTTGGCTGCCGACTTCTCCCTGCCAAGGAACAAGTTGACATGAAAATCAGATTCAGAGTAAAACGAATCTCAGTAGGTCATTCTAAGACTGCATTAGTTGATCCAAAGCAGTGCTATGAAAATTGAAAGTTGCAACATGATCTGATGAAGAGCAATAGCTAGAAATCTCAGATCACACGCATGTAGAAGGCCCTCTTTTAAAGCTATACATCGTCTCATCAATATTTTTAAACATGCACAAATTTACTTTCCGTGAGATGACACTTCCTTATGTAGAAGAAGTAAAAACTGAAAAATAATCAGACATGGGTCTTTGTTGTTTTAGGAGGTAAAGAGCCCAGCGCGGAATTATAAAGGGTAGCTGTTAATTCTGTTCCTGCTGCACCACCAACTTCCTTTTCTAAGCACCAAAACTAACAGATTTTTGATAGCCTAGAAACGATGGGAATTATGGTAGGAAAAGAGCAACCTTATAGTTGAAACTTAGTCCCTACATACCAAAAACTAGCAAACATATTTGACACTGGATCCAACTACATGACCATTATTTTAGTGATCTTCATAGCTATCACAATTATTATCGTCCAAATTACCCCTGCACATCAACAAATCGCAAGAGTCAACAAAAGAACCTATTATTTGCCCTCGCATCATTTAACGTTTTGCTAGAATCTGTCATTGGTTTTTCTTCTCATTTAATTAATGTTTTAAAAAAAATTTCAAAAAAAAAATTAATGTTTTAAAACGGTATGCTTCATATTGTTCATGCTCATCTAAATATTTGAAAAGATGTTTCCAGGTCAGCTTCCAAGATTTTGGAAATAGCAAACAAAATCAAATTGTACCTTTGGGCCCAGCAATCCTAATCCGTTTTTTCTTGGAACAATCCTTTTCTGACCCCCAAACATGCCTTCACTGCAGGATTTCTGGCTCACAGGCAGTCCTCTTGCATTCTCCTTTCCAGTACCAACTACTCTGTCCTTCCTACTTACTTTCACCTTTTCCTTAGCATTTTTAGCTCCTGCTACATAGTCTTTCTTGTTATCCACATGTGGCAATAACACTTTTGGCTTCCGACTCTGAGCTTGAATCTACAGAATCCAGAACAAAATCAATATGCTAACGTAAAAATTATGTTAAACTACTGAATGATTGAAAATTTTAGTAGCATTTTAATTGTTTTCATCTACTTCCGCAAGGAATAAAATATTTGTTTGATCTAAAACGTAAACATTAGTATATTGAAAAGTTAGTGAATATACGTTAGACAGGTTTTAACCTTAGACTTTGAAGCATCTTTACAGTATGACTTTGCAACAGTGCTAATAATTGCCCCTCTAGAATAGACTCCCTCCTCCAGTCGCGCATGTGAAACCCTGGACACGTGAGGACTGTTTACTTTGCATTTTGCTTCTTTAGACATGCTTGCTTTAATACTCTTCCCACCTCCTCTAAAATTGCATGCTTCCCCCTTAACTTGAGCATTCAAATATCTTACTTTACTTGTTGCTGCTGCAGTCATCCTTATTATGTTTCTGTTATCTGGGGTCTTCTCTTGGTTATGCACCATTGTAAATGCAGAGCTCATACCAGGATAGCTGATGTTAGAAGATGATCCCACACTAGATTTTCCTGATGAGGACTTACTATCCCTGGATTTCTTGCTATTAATATTAGTTTCCACCCTTGATGCTTGTCGAGTAACATAACTTTTCCTAAGACTTGTCCTTACAGCAGACAAAATTCCAGTCGTATGACCAAATCCTTGACTTGATACCTTCTTTTTTGCTTGTTCTACTTGTTGACCACCCTCAGACGTAATGATACTTGATAAGCTTACACCTTCCTTGTCCACCACAATGTTTGAGCTACTTCTGTATGCTCCAGCTGCATCATATGTGTTTTTCAAATCCTTGCAATTTCTGACTGAACCTTTCTCAGAAATGAGATTTGCGATTGAGCTCGAAGTCCCTTTAGAACTTACAAAACTTAACTTGGGTTCCATTTCTGGGCCTGAATTCAGCAATCGAGACTTGCCCTTCAAACCCATTACCGGGTGTTGTTTAATAAATGTAGCATCAAAACCATCTCCTCTGCATTTCTTGACTGTGTAGTGCTTACCCCTCGATTTGGATACTGAAGAAGGAAGGTTTGGAGAAACTGGTCCGTTCAAGTCGAATTCTGATGACAAACTCTCCTTGGGGGGATTGGAAAATGAAGCTTTTAACTGGCGAGAAGAACACTGGTGGAACCTGAATAGTTGTTTTCAAGTACTGTCATCATCTGTGAGTTTTACCAACAAAATTTCCAAATCCAAATAGGGGAGGGGAAAAATAGCTTACTGGTGACTAGTGTAGAACCACTGATCATCACTGCAATGTACAGACATTTTACATTTTAGTATCAAGATAATTAGCAGTTATGAAGATGCATAGACATTTTAAGTGCAAGAGTAATTCTCAACAGACTCACGCGTCTTGGTAATTGGACTTGGCTTCTAAACTAAGATCCACCCACATTGGTGCTTCAATTTCTTCCTGAATTTATTATAAACAAGGGAAAAGGAATTAAACGTCAAATGCAAAAAAGATCAAAAGAAAAGAAGAAAGGCGACCATTAGAATAAGAAACAGTGAACCAGCTCAAAAAGGGAATCCTGTGTCTGGAAAGAAATTGAAGTACCTCAAATGCTAAGCGTACATTTTCTTTTGTCAGCGATTAATGAAAAAGTAATCAACGCTCACTATAAGTTCAACATTATCCCCATGTTCGCTTGACAAACCAAGCTATTGAAAATGAACTAGGCATGGGATACCCATACCGAGCACACTAACACAAGATCAAATCCAAGAGCGAACGCAACACTTCGAATCAAATACACACACACACACAAAACACCCACAAGAATCGACTGACAAACAAGAGAAACCAATTTCAGGAGGCAGCAAGAGAAAAATCCTCTTCAAAGAAAAGATAGTTTCCATTTTCAGTAAAGCTATGACGAAAGCTTACCAGAAATGCCCAGTGATCCTTGGAGTTCTTGAGATCCATCTCTGCTTGGTGGAAAAATTAACAGAACAAATGATAATTTGATGAAGGGGTCATCACGTATGCCCCAGTTCCCCCATTTTCAATCTTGATTGATCTGACGTTGAAATCGGTTGATTTTGAAGGGCTGTGATTGTTTCCGACCGTTGGGAGTGGACATTTGAAAACCTTAAAATTGATTAGGCCCATTGGGCTCTACTTTGAGATTGGAAATTAAAATACAAAAAAGCTTGGTCGGAATAGATAAAATGTAGATAAAAGCAGATGAGTTGGGGTGGGGAGGTATAAAAATCCTTTTCAGCTTCCTCGTTGGTTTACTACGACCTCAAAGGTCCCCACCACCACTTCCTTTGCTTTGCTTCTCTTGCATTTCTTTTTTTTTTTAAGGGAAAAGTACAAATTAACTTGTAATATAGCTTCCAGATATATTCTCTAGAAGGATAAGATGGCACCTTATGGGTGGATTTACAAAATATGTGACGCCGACATCAAAATGGCCTGCGTAGTTGGCCAAGCACATCTATTGCCCTCTTGGTAGATATGTCGATGAGCAACAGTCCAGTTCCTCGTGAAAAGTTTATAAATGCCCTAAACGATAGGATTGAGTGTCTGCCCTCAATGGGTTGCAGAGGAAAGGAGATCTATCATCGCGGTGGAGTCTACTTCTAACTCGATCAGGCGAAATCCCAAATTCCAAGCGTATGTTAATCCTGTATAGACGCCCCAGAGCTCCGCTGCCAAAGGTGAACACCAACTGAGGTTCTGAGCGAACCCTCCAAGCCAGGTACCGCCACTGTCTCGGAGTACCCCTCCTGCGGCGGTTGAAGCCGAGCTGCGTTTGCAGGCGCCATCCGTATTGAGCTTCATCCAACCAACCAGGGGCTTGTGCCAACCGATGCGCTGCACTGGGCATGACCGAACTCCAGGAAGTGCTCGACTGTGCCACGCAAGGGACTGGTGGACAATACCTGCATAAGACAAAATAACAGAGAGTGGTAAAGAGGGCCAGATAAACCGGGCATCAAATATAGTCGAATTCCTCCATTGCCAGAGGAACCAACAAGTAATTCCAAATAGATATGACTAGTCGTGCCCAAATTCTCTGCGGTGAGTTTGAAGATTGTGGAGAAGCCACTCTCGAGTCTGTATAGTGAAAAAATCAGGGTACAGCAGATGGGGAGGGAAGAAGATCCAAACTTGATGGGCTTTGATGCAGTCTCGCATAATATGAAGCGATGATTCCTCAAAATGACAGCGATGACATTCGTCGTTCGTAGTGATTTGTTTACGGACACGAAACTGGTTGGTGAGAAGCCGGTCATGGGCAAGGAGCCAAAGGAAATAGTGGATTCGTGGTGGGCCCTTCCATTGCCACTGAGTTTTTTCCAAACGCCATTTGGTGAGTCATACTCATGATCCGTGATCATAGAATATGTGGAAGCAACAGTGAACTGACCAGTATCAGAAATGCCCCAGATGAGTTTATCCGACCCTAAGGAATCCTTTGGAGGAAATGTTCCGACGATGGCCTTGCAAATGGAAGGCGGGAGGTAAGGTTGAAAGGTGTCCCAGTCCCAATTGCCACTGGCGTCCACATAATGTAAAACGTTGAGGTTACATATGGCAGCAGGGATAAGGTTCAACGCATGAGAGACCCACAATCTAGGGGTCTAGCCAAAATCGTGTCCTCTAGCCATCATCTATCAACCAATTCGTGCCTTGCAGAACGAGGTGCCAAGTGGCCGCGATGCTTCGCCAGATCATCGAGCCCCCTTTAGCATCTAGGGTAGAGGGAATATGCTGGCATCAAAGTGACCTTGCTCACAAAGCCTATTGCATTTCATATATTAAACTTAAAAACAACATTTGGGTTTGTGTCTAAACTGAACTAGTTGAAAATGTCATCCATGCTAATGGCTGCTACTGCCACTGCTACTACTAGCTTAACCACTATCCTTAGGCCAACGACATTTCTTGCCCAAAGAAGCACTGACGCCAAATCTTTGAGAGATTTTGTCTCCATCGAGAATGCCAAATACCTTATGGTAAGTTACTCTCTCTCTCTCTCAAGTTTAGTTGATCGATTTGTAACCCTACTCTACTCAGACCCTTTCTTACCTCACTGGTGAATTCCCAGGTGACTATGGATGCCACACTGCTGGCTTATCAGCTGACCCCGAGGCCTTTGCCAGAAACAAAGCTCTTGAGGTAACCCTTTTTTGCTCCACATTCTTAATTCTACCGTTTCAATTGAATTTCCCAAAAACAAGAGTTGAGATGTTGCAAGATGAGAAGAAAATAGTTTTCTTCTGCTTGTATATATGACTTCGTTTACACCAGCACTTAATTAAAACCAACATCTACAAAATCTAATGATGCTTCAATACAACATAACCCTCGAACGTACAATTTGCAGGTGATCCACAGAAGATGGGCAATGCTTGGAGCATTAGGCTGTATAACCCTAGAAGTTCTCGAAAAATGGGTTAAAGTGGATTTCAAAGAACCAGTGTGGTTCAAGGCATGAGCTCAAATCTTCTTAGAAGGAGGATTGGACTACTTGGGCAACCCCAACCTCGTACATGCTCAAAGCATCCTAGCAGTTCTTGGTTTCCAAGTTGTCTTGATGGGCCTCGTTGAAGGGTTTTGCATCAACGACCTTCCTAGAGTCGGAGAGGGAAATGACCTCTATCCTGGTGGCCAATACTTTGACCCTCTTGGCCTCACTGATGATCCAGTTACATTTGCCAAGCTCAAGGTGAAAGAGATCAAGAATGGGAGGCTAGCAATGTTCTCCATGTTTGGTCTCTTTGTCCAAGCTATTGTCATAGGAAAAGGTCCATTGGAGAATATGTTGGACCACCTTGATAACCCTGTGGCCAATAATGCCTGGGTTAATGCTACCAAATTTGTGCCAGGATCGTAACATTTATGCTTACTTTGCTTGGAATTAAGTGGAAAAGCTTCTGAGATCATCACTGATTCTATACTTGTTGGACTTAAGCATAAATTATCTCACTGAGACGTAATGTAATACTCCTAATCTACCAAACAAAAGGCAAATTATTTAATAAACAAACTTCTTATGTAAGACAAATTTAAGCCAAATCTAAACAATCAAATACGTTTGGTGAAATTTAATTTAGATCATGTTCCCCCTAGAAATTAAATGAAAGCTTCACCATAATCGTGATTTAGTTGCTACTTTGGTTGAATTATTGAACAATTATAGAATTAACAGTAAAATTACTAATAAATCATACGTTATAATTGTATAATGGATCTTTAGATGAAATTAAAACAAATAATCATAAAATCAAGAGATAATCAAATTTAAAGTGCTCAACTTTTTAAGATTCTTCAATCTAGTATCCAAGCTTTTAATTTTTTTTTAATAAAGGAAAGCTAACGAAAATATTACATAATCAGTCTACGGAAAACCATTCCCAACATATCCTCGATAAGGATGGGGTGGCACCCTATGGGTGGAATATCAAAATAAGTACTCCCAAAATCAAAATGGCCTGTGTAGTTGGCTAACCAGTCAGCGCATCTATTTCTCTCTCGATAGATATGTCGATGAACAACAGTTCAATTACGAGTGAATAGCTCCTTGATCTCCATGATTACAGGATTGAGGGCCTTTGCTCGATTAGCTGAAGAGGATAGTATTGTGAGTACTGTGGTGGAGTCCACTTCAAGCTCGATCCGGCGGCAACCCAGGTTCCACGATAGCGTGAGCCTAGTAAACATGCCCCAGAGCTCCGTGTACACTGATCCACACCATCCAAGGTTATGAGAAACCCCTAAGCTAATTGCCTGCACTATCCCGAATAAGTCCACCTGTTGTGGCTATGGACGAGGACCGTTTGCTAGCTCCATCAATGTTTAGCTTTACCCACCTAGGACATGTTGGAATCCCGTTTTCGAGACCCAACTACTTAAACAAAATATAGTCGAAAAAGAAGACCGTTGGGCCCGAGTCCCGACCCCCAAGGTTGAACCCGGGGTAACCCGTCGGAACAAACGAAGGAGATAAACTGCGGAAGC
>JANKOE010000005.1:41069049-41083843 GCA_026284465.1 Erythroxylum citrifolium
AAAGCATAAATACTTCCATTACACAATGCATATATAAAAACACTGATTTTTATATCTGTTCTTATTGCTAAATTCCAATGAAAGATCGGGGTCCAACAGTATATATATTTTTAATAGTTTTGGTATTTTATTTATTAATTGGACATATAAGATATTATTGTTGTTTAACTTGGATTTAAAATGTCACAGTGGATAATTTTATAGTTGTAAAAGAATTATATACTGAATTGGAGTCTATCTTCAGATGTATTGTGGTGATCACATGTGTGAGTGTTGAGGGGTACCGCTGGAATTTTTGAAGCATGGCTAAAGGTTTTCAGATGGACATTGGTCTTGGTGGTGTGGGATTTTGGTGTGTTAATTGACAGCTATCTTTAGTGCTCTTTAGTAGGTGTGTCAATTTTTTTTTGTAAAGAATAGCTTAAGTGATTATGGGTGTTCTGTGTTGCTGACATATGACTGTTTTGATTTGTGGGCGTAATGCATCTGTCTTGTGCCGTCTGTATTCTCTGTTGGTGGTGCACGGCTGGAATTCTGGATGAATGGTGTTAAAGGTTTTCGTGTGAAAAATTTCTAAACGTAAGTGTTTTTTGTGTGGAGCATACAGCTGAGTTTGAAGCATCAAATTCTCTCATGAAGTTATATGGTGATTGGTTGTTCTATGGATTGGTACACGTTGAAAAACTTGGTTGATTGGTTGTTATAAGTGTTGATTGACTATTTGTCTTGGCTGGGTGTTGATTTTTCATTGTGGCTCACGACTGGGACATTGAATGTGGTGTGTGGGTGTTCTGCCAAGGATTAATAGTTGGGTGTGCTACAGTTGTGAATTAGTTTAGTGTGTAGATGACTTTCAAATCTATTTCAAGAAGCTGTTATTCTCTTTTATCTTAAGTGTATTATTGTTCTGTTCTTAGTTAATTTGTTGGGTCCGTGTTTTGCGTACCGGGACAAACTGGGCCCCGCATACCCCAAGTTTGCACGCGACCACAACCCTCAAAGGTATTGTCCTCTTTGGTACTCAAACCTGAGACCTCAAGGTTTTGTTGCATTTAAATGCACGCCTCTTACCATTGAGCTAACTTGGCTCAATGGTGAGAGGCATGCATGAAAGTGCAACAAAACCTTGAGGTCATTAGTTCGAACCGTGGGTTCGACTCATGACCAAAGAGGACAATACTGATTAAGGTTGTGGTGCCGTGGTATAATCCACAAACACACGCCAGGGTATAACCCTCAAACACCGAAAGGTGGGGTGTGGGGCCCAACTTGCATTTAAATGCACGCCTCTCACCATTGAGCCTGGCTTAATGGTAAGAGGCGCGCATTTAAATGCAACAAAATCTTGAGGTCTCGAGTTCGAGTACCAAAGAGGACAATACTGATTAAGGTTGTAGTTGCGTGCAAACTTGGGGTATGCGGGGCCCGTTTGTCCCGGTATGCAAAACACGGACCCAACAATAATTAAATTCAAATTTATATCTTTCTTCCTCCCCCCTACTTCGCCCCTTTGACTTATGCCCCTCATAAATATCAATCCCTGACTTTTTTATTACTTGTAGTTAAAGCTAGCACCTCTCGCCATCATTGCCATAAAATTATGATTCATCCATTATCACGGTTTTCACTATCACAAGCATTACCAAATTTTTTTATGATAGAATGAAATGAAACACACAAAACAATGACAAAGAAATTTCACATGCAAGTGTGGCTATCGTTCCTATTTATAGGCTACGTGAACGTCGATCCCATAAGAACTAAAAATACTAGAAATTATTGTTTTTCTATTATTTATTCCAATCGAATGAGTAATTAAATTGGAAAAGGAAAATAATCAAAACTAAAATAACAAATAAGAATTAATCATATAAGGAAATAGATAAGATTAATAATCAATAGATATAATAGATTTAGAAGTAAAATCTCCTCAAAACTTTACTATATTTGAGCTTATACTAATTCAATGATTAATCCTAATTATTTGGATAGACATAAAAAATTTTAAATTACAACTACATTCTCTCTTAAGCAATACAGTCCTTATCCTCAAGTTGGTTGACCAAGATGTCTTACTAATCAAAATAACATAAGAATACATTAATCCACTTTAAGAATTCATATGATAAGGTTCACCATAACCAAAAAAGATCATGTAGTTCTAACTCTAACAACCTACACAACCCTCGTTATTTATATTATGATCTATTCATACAAATTATCTCTCAATCTTAATGAATGAATCCAATTATTAAATCTTTAACTCTCATTCCTTTAATTTAACATAATATATAAACATGAATATTTCTCAAGAAAACAAGGATCTTTCAGTAAAATCAAAGAAATAAAATTAAATGTAAATTTTATGGTTCATTATATCTAAATCTATATCAAAATTAATTTATAATAAAACAAATAAAACCAAGAAAGAACAGTTAAAAAAAGCAATAAGAATAAGCTCACGGATCTTGAATTTTAACGCTTCTTAATTGATTTTGATGACATCTAGCTTTCCTCCAACATTGCTTCTATTTGATATGCTCTTGAGTCTCCTCTATCTTTGAACTGATTTTTGGTACTCTATGTCTCTCCTCCTCTTTCTCCTCTCTTTTTTTTGTCTTTTATCACAAAACCCTAAAATTTTAGTCAAATATAAGTCAAACATAAGACCATGTAGGTCTCCGTATTGCTTTGCACCCCTCTTGAATTTTTTTTGTTAATAATTACTGTCAACATGGGTCTAACATGACCTTGTATTGCTCTCATATTACTTTTGACCAAAAAAAAGAAGAAACAAAATAAAAAACATAAAAAAAACATATTTGAACACGAGTTTATGTTGGTCTCACGTTCTAAAATATGGACCCCTATTGGCTCTATGTTACTCCCTGTTACTGAACATAGGTCCCTATTAGTCCCATGTTTAGCAACATGGCTCCCTATAGCCCCTATGTTCAACAATATAACTCCTTGTTGGTGATATGTTTTAATTTCTTACTATAAAATCATCCTAAAATTACTCTAACTAAACTCAAATTTACCTGAATTCATTGCTTCTTCATTAAGAAGTTTAAAAAGGCTTATAAACAAAATATAAGCTAAATTAAGTACCAAGTAATATAAAAATCCTCAAAACACAAGCTAAATTCTCTTAGAATCATGCTAAACGTAATATAGTTAGCACATATCACCAATCACCTCTCATTCTTTCCTTTATCATTTTTTGGCCAATTACAATCATCAGTTCTCTATCCCTAATCAATTTTAAATTGACAGTTCCATGAAGCATTACCAATCAACCCTCCTCCTTTGTTGCTAGTCATCGTAAGCCACAACATACTCATCTATAGTTTTCTTATACATAGTCTTAGCCAAAGATTATTCAAAGATGAGTTCTTCGAATTGCGAAAAACATAATTCAACAAAATTCAAATGTGCTTTAGGATTTCTTTTTTTCCTAACCAAATTTGGTTCTTTTAATGAAATTTCTTGCCACTGCTAATTGTTTGCAATTTTGTTATTTTTAGTTGTATGCATGTGGTTTATATATTGACACAATATTAAGTTACTCTCAATAAGTTATTGCTCTCACATCTTCACTAAATTCTATCGCATGGTCATTTTTAATTGTAGGAGTATAGGATTGGGAATTGCCAAGGCATGGAAAGTTGGAAAAAATACGATATAAAATATAATACATATAGGTTGTAGCCTTTTTAAATATTAGAATATATTATCAATAAATAGAGAGGAGTTATGGGACACTCAACATATCTTTTTCCATGCGGGATTAGTTAAAAGTTATTTTACTTACATACGTTTATATTTATTTTTATAGACAAATAGAGGGAAGTTCAAATATTCTTAATATTTCAACCTCTTTAAGAAGATCAAATGATCCAACTTACATTCATGCAAAATTTGTTCACGGTATATAAGAAATCATACTATATGTTTGTATTGTGATAAGCATTTTAAAGATGAGACAATCACAAGGTTGAAAAAATATTTAATTTGGGTTAAGGGTAATGTGGAACCATAAAAAAAGTTAGCCACCGCTTCAAGAATATAAGAATGAAAAAGAAAAAAGACAGAGAATTAATTATGAATGATAATAATAGTTTATTTGGAATTAATGATAATACCATTGAAATAATGAAGTTCGTATGCCTATTAAAGAACAGGTGCCAATATTACCCCAACTAGGGGAGGAAAAGATGAAGATAATTATCTAATTTGTTTGCCCTACAAACAAGCCATGAAATTGAACCTTCCATCCATAATGCATTACAATCCAAATAAGTAGTTCATAATGCGAGACTGACAATAAACATATGGTGGCATGAGGTGTGTGCACCATTTAATACTACGTATTCTTATTATTATCAACTTATGGTGGATGGAATTGTCCATGTTATTCCAAGATTTAAAGCCCTCACTATAAAAATGCTATTTTGAGCAATTATATTAGTGAAATAAAAAGCTATTTGAATAAATCCAAGAGATGTGGTTGAGTGGCAGGGACTCATCCATCTTTAACCAAAAATTAGGGGTTCGATAATTGACTTTGGGTATGGAGCAACTTTAAATTCTTGGGCCAGCTGTCCCACCCTGTGAGGTGCCTATAAACCAGCGAGGGGATTAGTCACTGGATCTGCCGGTGAATACCCCAGTCTTGGACCCAAAAAAAAAGCTATTTCAATAAAAAACTATCAAAGAAGCACGTTTTAAGCCCACAAACTTATCTTGTTTTCAGCAGTGGCGTTCGTGCAAATCCTCTGGGCTCTGAGATGGGGCCATGTGTTTTCAAAAATCTAAAATAGCTGAAGTGAGACTCCATAATAATGGAAGACAGGACTATCACCATCAAAACCAAGTTCAAAATTGCTTTGAATTCGTTTGGGTAGATGTTTGTTGTTCAGTTATTGGCAGTACATGAAACCTAGGCCCAGTTGGGGTTGGAACTTGTAAGACGCGTATCATCACTTCTGTTGGCAACAAAAATACAAAGAGAAACAATCTTTATCGTTTGTAATGTTGCATAAATGCAGGAGTGTAGTGGCCCGGTAATGGAGATAGTTCAGCAGCTGTTTGTTTTCAATAATTTATAATGAAACAAAGATGCCATGCCATGCACAACTGGGAATTGGCCCCATTTGCTTGTTAGGAGCGTTAATCATGGCAAAGTTGCTCTCACACCTGGACCAGAGCTTTTAGCAATGGACCCGGCCTTCAAGATCAATCTATTATATACATGCACAATGCATGCGCTTGCTATTTCACTTTCGTTTAGTATATGCACACATTCTTTGGTTTGAGGAACAAGTGTTCACTTCTTTTGCACCGCAGAGATTAAATCAGATTTTCTTTTCTCAACCTCCTTTTTCTTTTCTTTTTCTTTTTGAAACAAAGTTGAAATGCAGAAATTTTGTAAAGCCTTGTATATTAGAAGTCAAACTTCAACCTGACAAAAAGAAAAGTTGGCAGGTCTAAAGGAGGCAGAAAATACTTCCTCATCCATCAAAATGAGTGATTAAAGGAAGGAGATTATAATATCCAGCTAAAACGAGTTTCATATCATGTACAAATATCGAAAGCAGCTGATCACATAACGTAATTTGATTCACCTTATCACACTACAAGGAATTCCATATACAACGGCTGCAGAAGCAGAAAATAGGTTTAACAGTCTCTAACAAATCAAAACGACAGCAACAAGTATGAAGCTCTGGGCGAGAAAACATTCTCTTCAAGTTCTTTTCCTGTCAAAACGAACATTTGGCAATTGGGCTGCCTATGAAGAAAGGTACAGTGAGTCAGTACTTGCTTATCCAGACAAAAAGCAATGAGATTTGAATACTTAAACTTGGTGACCACTCAAGACTAGAGTGGGGAGGTGGTCAGAGAATGAGAGAACTTTGGACATCTACTTTTGTACAATCCAATATGATACTGCTTCTTTTAAGACAATGCACCCTGTGAAATGTCAGTAAAAATTAATCTTCACCACAATGATGTTGAATGATTAAAGGCTATCTCTTCACATGCCACAAAAAGAAGAGGCATCTAATGACATTTACACATGTCATAGCTCAACTGCTGCTATAGCACATCCTCTTAATTTCCCTTTCCAGGGACCCATTTGCCTAAAACACTGTCTGTCTGTCTCTCTACACGCATGCATGATGAGGACCATTCCCGCTATGGGATGCTCAAGCTCTTTCCATCAGCTTCTACATCTATTTCTTTGAGTAGTTTAACATTATTGGATTTGGTAATTGGTTTGGAAAGTATTAATAGATTTGGTGAATTAAGTCAACGGATTTGGTTCCAAATACATATGGACATTTTAACTAATCTTTTCCACATTAGATGATAAAGAATTAAGCATATGCTCCTTCGAGCTTTGCTACTAATAATCTCTACATTTTTAGCTAAGCGTTTTAGCCTTACAATACCATCCTTCATGCATGCTTATTGGAAGCCATTGGACTCACCTACTGCTTGAGTCGTCACTCTTCACAATTAAATGTATAACTACACCATCTACAACCTAGCTAGTAATTGATTGGATATTGCGCGTACACTTAGCCTTGCATGACGGACGGTATCATTGAAAACCAAGTTAAAGAAGAGAAGGAATTGAAAATGAACATGCAGTGATCATTGAATTGATGCCAAAGCCAATATAATAAAACTTCATGTGACACTTTCAAGGGTGCGTCTCCTTGATGAGGGGGAAATAGGTAAAAATAACTGGTGAACATACTTTTAGGTGCTTTGGAAGAGGAATCACAACGGGGAACATTGGCATGAACTAAATCACTTCCTTTCAGGAGTTGTTAATCCAGAGGTTAATTTTTTCAACACTATCATGGCCACGTTGGCCCCATGAGGTTTGTGCGACTTGGGATGGTTTTCTAGGTCTTCGAGTTGGAAGTTTCTTTCCAGATCTAATTATGGATGATGGTGTGACAATTAATAGTTTCATAATCATACTCAATGAAAATAACTATCGGATTTTTAAGGATAAATAAATTGGGTCAACATCCCTGAAGGGTCTTGTGTAATGTTGCTGTTTTTCTACAAGTCATATATGATTAAAATTTAATTCCATTCAGTAAATACTGAAATGGATCTATATAATCAGCAAGAGAATTAGTCACTGGGTCCGCCAATAGATACCCTGATATAAGACCCAAAAAAGAAATGGGTCTATATATATATATTCATTTCTAGAATATCACAAGATATGATAGAATAAGTTAAGTTATAGCTAAATTACCAAGCAATAAAATATTGTAAAACATGTTGATTATATAACAAATGAAAAATATTCCCATCTCAAAATCCAAAACATTATCTCTTTGAAAATTGGTTATATATAATTGACCCAATAAATTATGACATAATTAAAAATATCAAATGAAGTATGCTTTCTGTTGTATGGCTATTTGTAGTGGTTTGTTGACTAAATTGTTGTGTTTATGATAATGTATTAATTGGCAACCATCATCTAATTTATGTTCAATCTAAAAAGATGACTTTAATGATGTAATATGTATGGGATTTCCCTCTTCAAGTCAAACCATATAAATAAAAAGCAAAAACCAGCGTAGTTAAAAGGAATAAAAAGAAATGAGTATGAGATAAGCGATCAAATATATAGTGCTCATAGTACTTCCTGCAAAAAAGCAACATGATATAGTTCCATTATATGGAGTTCGCTGTTAGAGTTTTACAAGGTTGTTTCATGATTGCCTAAGCATCAAAAGAGGCCAAGCTGCTTCAACAAATGATTTCATTACATAAACAAGTACAAATAAACTAAAACTATAAATTCATGCCATACTTATCTGTTATATTGGAGAATATAATTGATGAAAACAAAAGAAGCTGATAATCTATACCTTAATTTGGTTGGGTTTATGTGTTAGTTTATATCCTACAGTCAATAACTTTCGTTGTAGTTTAGTGACAAAATAACTTAAAGGCATTATTTATCTTATACATGTTTAGATATATATGATAAAATTAATAGGATAATTATACATTGCAAATGAAATTATAATGAGATTATAATTATGATATTCATGTTACATTTTTATATTATCCCTAAATTGTTCCTGGTTATTATTCTATTAATACTGGACATTAATAGAACATAAAAACATTAGCACATATTATATTTTTCCTTATGAAGGAAGTAATCAATCTCATAGACTAAAGTAAGGAGATACTTAAACAAACGTGTGAGTACTTATTAGAGAACAAGTTCACTAAACAGACCCGATATGATAAATCCATTTGGAACATTACTTGTATATCTATGGAAATTCTCATTGTGATAATTGTATAAGTAATTCTTTGACTTGAGGTCTCCAAAGTTATCTTATATAGTGGTTGTTATGTTTTAATACTACTTATGACCTATTTAATCAAGATTATTCAATCGGTAATCGGTAGTCATTAGATATAACATGAACTATATGGAAATAGTTGTGTGATCAAGATAGGATTCATCATCCTAAAGTAATTAGGGAGAATTTTCTGTAGTTTTCGATTAGTATTGATTCAGAAATCCTTGGCCAAGGTGGAATGACGCTTTATAAATAGTTTACAAATGTCATTAATTAAATCAATAACTAATGGTGAAGAACTAATATGATTGGACTTAAAATAGAATAGATATTAATTTTATACTCTATGTTTAATAGGAACATTGTATGATGAAATGATTGAATTATATGGAAAAATCATGTATGGAAAGGTTAGTCAAAACCGCTTTGACATTATTAAATATTGGGGTGGTCTCAATGTGTTGCTAGATGTTAATCTTGATCTATGATTATAAATTGATAAATTAATGATAAATTAAAAGGAGTTTTAATTTATCTAATAATAAGTATAATTTCTAATAATAATTATGAACTATAATTATAATTTATAATCATTGCCGACATATTTGAGAATTTAATGGGCCTCATATAAAGAATGAGTTGAAGAGGGTAAAGATATTTTAATCATGTTGAACCTGATTGCAAAATTTGAGAAACTTTATGATTAAATATGAGATATTTAATAAATGAGATTCTACTAAATGCTATTATATTGGATATCTATAAAAACAAACATAAATTTTATTAACATTACAACTTATTGGTCGTACATCATAAAGTACAACTTCTTGCAGTTTAAAAGGGTTCTATTAAATTGATACTTAATTCAAGATAGGAGATCCATATTTTATAAACGCCAATAACTAATGAAATCTTCTTTCTTGCATTTTCTCACCAATCTATAGCTCTCACTAAACTTTTAACCTAAATAAAGTGAAACTAATAACTTGAACATATAATGTTGTATCTAAGTGAAGTAAAGGAGAAAAGGCAAAATAAAAAAGGTGGTTTCTGTTCCTCTACTACTGTCTATAACACGAGGTGACATACATATTTGATTTCACCTTCTCATCTTTAGAACTCTTCCTTTAAACTGAAACGAACCAACGCTATTAATATAATCTGCTCAAATTTTGTTTAGAATCAAAATTATTTTTAAAAGCTCTATCATCACTATGTTACATATCTTATCAATTAAGTCTCATTTCTAATTAATTTCTTTTAGCTTTGTGTCTGTTTTACTCATACATACATACATACATACATATATATATATATATTAGAAAGTTAACTATTTGAATATTGATAAAATTAAGTTGAAAGGAAACCCTTTATGAACTAAACAATAATAACAAAAAGCTGGTTAATCCTTATGCCATTTTTACCTTCTAATTTTATTCCTCGGAAGGCAAGAAATGCTTTTCTTTTTTCTGTCAATGTAGCAAAATTTTTAAGATAGCACTTTTATGGATATGCAGTGGGTTATATGAACAAAGTGTTTCATGTTAGATGGTGCTCAATTTGACAGCCTCATAAGGAATTAATTATATTGTTATTATTATATTCCCCAATCACCACCACCATACACTATCTATTACAGTCCATTATCAATATTCAGATTCCTAAATTGCTACTAAATTCACAATGAGCATTCAAATAATCTCACTTTCAAGTTCCTGGAAACATATAAGAAGGAAATTGAGGCTTTATCTTATTATGACTAATTTATAACACTCATATTAGATTAACTACCACTTAGAGCAAAACTATAAGTATTTTCTATTTGCTTAAATTTTAACTATTCTCGTGGCTATATTTCTATCAATTTTTCAGTGTATTTAAAAACTCTCCATGTTCTTTTTTATTGATTACAACCCAAAGAAGAGGCCCTATACTAACAAACAAAAAAATGGCAAATGATTAGCTACCTCCTCTGCTTTACTACACAATATGTTCTATTTACAATGCATCAAAACCCCACATGGCATCTTTCAAACGCCTAAAGGAACAATTAAAAACGATCGGTAAGATGGAAAAATTATTTAGACAGATGGACAATCGGAGAGTCAAAGGTCAACGACTAAGAAGATGGAGGGTGTGGTCTACAATTGGGATGTGATTAGGAGACAGGAAGGACCAAAATTTTGTAAGCAAGATGAAGAAGAATTCATCATTAGATTCAAAATAAGACGAATATAACGTCATTTGTAGCGGAACAAATGACATCTTTTTCACTAAGCACTGCAAATTGTGGGCTACATTTGGCAAAAATTTCATAAAAACGTTGTCAATTGGTCCACCTTTCACAACAATATGAAAAAACGTCAACACAAGTGTGGACCATTGGCGACAATTTTTAGAAACCGTCGCCAAAGAAATGTATATGCAGTCAATTTAAAACTACCATTTGTGACGATTATATAATTCGTTGCCAATGGTTTATCAATTGCGACAATTTAAGAAAAGCATTGCAAATGTGTAACCATTTTGCGACCATTATGTAAAAGCCTGAAGCATCACGAAAGGTTAAGGCTTTGGAAATCGTCGCGAAATCTTATCATATTTCTTACACTTTCTATATTTAACAAATTATATACAAATTTGCTATATCATCGACAAAGGCTTGCCATTTAGCGACATTTTGAATAAAGAGTACTTTTAGCTACGATTTTGAAATGTTGCAAAAAAGAAAGTAACCAAAATCAACTTTGTTGTTGTGGCCTTAACCATATAAATAACTCAAAAAGGTATAGAAGGAAATTCCAACATAAAATATTATATGATTATGACAGAATTAATAACTCATTTTAAGTTAAACAATGGAAAATATAATTAAATACTAATACATTTAGTTTATACAAATTTAAGAAATCTTTTATTTTAAATGGAAATTAAAATTTCTTAATAAATTGGTTTACTTTTTCAAATGACAACTAGAAAACAAACCAATAGAGTTTACATCTTAGTAATACTTTAGATGATGTATCAAGATAGTTTACAATTAATGCAGTAGCGAAGCTACAGTGTGTGGAGGGTGGGCACCTCAAATTTTTTTTTTAATTTGATAAGTAACAAGCAACCTTTTTCACTGGGTAATCAATTGCAAGGATAGAGAGTATAGTGCGTGCAAATGCCCCCCCTGAAAAAATTTTGCCCCCCTTGAAACAAATTTCTGGCGTCGCCACTGAATTAATGTATAACTTAAAATAATAGTTATTTTAAACTATGAAAACCATATGGTTTCTTATATGAAATTGAATTTTTTTTCTTTCAGAAAAGTACATGTAAAATTATTAGGTCATATTATCATCAGTTGCCTTTTTATTTATTACAATTTACATGAGTTAATCATTAAAAAGAGATTAATATAGTATATTTTCAATTCTCCAGTTTGGCAAATGAGAAAGTCTTACCGAAAGCGACCACAAGCAACCAAAAGGTCTGAGTTGTAATAACATAGAATGAATATAATAGAACATATTTAAAAATAAATCATGAAAACAAAAAGAACATTCATTTAAACAAAACTAAAAATAATTGATTTTTAATTAACTTAAATTAATAAATAATTATGTAACTTTTAATTAACATAAAATTCTACTAAATTAAAAAATCGAATAACGTGAGTCTAAATTATAAATAGAGCCAACATAGTGTTCCCACCTTATATTTTCCCTTTTGGTGTTTATTTAACAATTTGTTTTCAATTTTTCAAAAAACAAAAGGTTAATAGCCAAATTATTAGACCACATTGCAATTATCATGAAAGCTAAAAAGGGTGAAATAATTGAAAAGGAAACATGATTAGAAAGAGCCATTGATTTCATGTACAAAGGGCTTGAACATAAGGACTACTAACATGTTAATTATAAGAAAAATAAACCGACAAGTGTTGAAACGGTTGCCTAGTACTAACCAGCATGAGTTTATAACCTTAGTTATCATCCATGATTTAAGTAAACATGGTTTGGTGGTTATCAAATCTTGTATTCAACTAATTACATCCTTTAAGGTACCCTAAGGAAACTCCTGCAAAAGTAGGTAATGCTATTAAGGTCTTCAGATAGCATAACTCTCTATCTCTGTATGATTGTTCATCGCAAGCTAATCAAATAGTAAGCTCATCCATTGACTA
Organism: Erythroxylum citrifolium; assembly: GCA_026284465.1. Lineage (NCBI taxonomy): Eukaryota > Viridiplantae > Streptophyta > Magnoliopsida > Malpighiales > Erythroxylaceae > Erythroxylum > Erythroxylum citrifolium. The sequence continues at coordinate 41,081,584 of JANKOE010000005.1, forward strand.
GTTCCATAGTAATACTATCCATTAATTAAAGAGATTTCCCTAATAAGGTTTAATGCATTATAAGTTCACTATGTAGATCTTGTTTCTAATTTTGAAAGGTTATAACATTCCTTTTACTCCATATGGAAAATATATAACAACTTATATCTAGTATGAGAAGGATGTAATAACCCTTGTTAAGGAGTTTCAATTTGCTCAACCAATCTAAAATTTTCATATAATCCACTTATTGACAATTCATATTACAACGACCAGAATCTTAGACGTATTAGTTAGAAAATATGACATTTGAAGAAGATATGATTGATGGTTTCAAATGTCTTAATTACATAAGTTACAACAAAGATTGCTTGTTTGTATATGAAATCTATCTATAGTCCTTAGTCTTTTCCTAATGGCTAACCAAAGAATGAAGGAAGCTTTAGGTAAATTAGACTTGAGCCAAATCAGCTTGTGCTAAGGAACTTGGCAAGAAAGCTCTTTAAACACGTGCAAATAAGATTTATTGGTGAATTTCATGAAATTGCACTTTAAACAAATGACGGTATCATTTGTTCTTGCTCTTTGGTTAGAATTGTAAAGGGAAAATTAACCATTAAAGAGGTGAAGCCTCTAATGCTATATTGTCATTAATCCCCTTAAATGATCTCCGTTGCTCTTACTTGGTCTAACATACTCTTTACATATCTAGCACTATGTGAAGAGGTCCTAATAAGCTTCAATTACCATAATAAGCTTCAATTATTATATCAAATTTAGGTGTTATGCTCATTTTATAATAGTGCGCTTCATTTGGAATTTAAGTTTTTCCCTCATCTTTGTTTTTTATTTAAGGCTTATGAAATTAATGTAGGAGGTTTGATTTTTAAAAGCTTGTCCCTCTCAAGAAGCAAGTATAGATCCATTGTACTCATAATGTCTATTTGTCATTGAAGGGTCTCCAAATCCACCTTGTCAGGAGCATATTGTTCATAGTTTTGATGGAATGATGCAAGTCCTCTCTCATTTTTTGAGGTACATATTTATGCTCTTTTGACTTTAGTTTCATATCAATTGGATGCTTCTCCTATCTAAAGGAAGTTCTTAAAGATTTTATTAAGTTCCTAGAGAGTGTCAGGAGTGAGCTCCAATAAACATAAATATTGTTGAGAATTGAGAGTATAAGTTGGACTCTCTTAGTAGAAGAGAAAATTTTATTATTCCAACAATTATTTCTTTTTTTTTTGGATTGAATCAAAGAGAGTTGACAGTCTTGATATGTAACTCTCTTACTGATTATAAGAAGGAGGTCCCTGATTTATAATCATACTATTTTATATATGCTATTAGTAACATATCAAGAAGATGACTTTTGTTAAGATTAATGGAGAGCTCAAACAATTGTTTAAGGTATGCAAAGGGTCATAAAACAATTCAACTAGAGAATTGCTAATTCTACTTAAACATAAGAGATTACCCTTATTTGAAAAGTTAAACAATTTTACCTTTTTGTGTTTATGTTGATAAGTGAATTTGTCATCCTAATTTATTTTGTGAACAATAAACCGAGTAAAGATTTTAATGCATGAAGTGAATACAGAAGATTTTAATACTCTCAATTTCTAAAAGAAGATAGGGAAAGATATAAGATCAATAAAAAGAAAAAAAAAAGATGATGTAAAGTGAAAAACTAACAAAACCAATAGAATTAAATATTAGAGAACTCGAAGGATGAAGAATACAAGAAAGAAGAAGCAAAGGAAAGGTGTTGAATTATGAGAGCCACGAGACATGGGAACGACCCTCTATATAAGACTATGATGTTGTAAATTACAACAAAAAAAAAAAAGTAGTGATAAAAACATAGGAGTTGGAAATAGAAGCAGTCCAATCCAACGCATTAGGTGGGCATTGCCGGTTTAAAATTTCTTTTATTTGTTTCTGTGGAGTATCGACTTGTCCGTCGTTATCGACCATCACCTAATTGGCGGGGACCACGTTATCGTTATCATTGAGTTTGCTTTCAATTTTATTTGTATCCATTAAAATAGTTTGATGGATAACAGATGGATGATCATCCAACTTCTTGCGGTTGAATTTTCCTCCAAAACACTTATAAATTAATGCTCATATGAATTTCGCAAGTTCCTTGTTGTATTGTAATACCTCCAATTTATAATAGGTGTCGTTTTAGAAAAATACACACTTATTAAGAAAGTTAATGAAATGTCTGATATACCCTTATTAATTACATGTTAAAGTGACTTGAAAATATAATCTG
>JANKOE010000005.1:41083947-41099318 GCA_026284465.1 Erythroxylum citrifolium
ATGACACTTATTTTGAATAATTAAAATATATCTAAAACGACTCTTATTATGAATCGGAGGGAGTAACAGATAGAGCAGCATAACATTGTTGGCAATAATTTTGAAAAGGTCCCTCCAAATTCCTTGTGTATGTCATGTCATGTCACAACCATTTGATAATTTAATAATCAAAGACATTCCCTGTCATGGTGGGGGAACATTAATTCATCTATATTTAATTTACTCCTCCACGTACATTACATAGCGTCTCAGTTCATTTAATTGGGAAGGAACTCCTTCCATTTCCATGTCCATGTCCACGGTTCAGTTCAGAAGAAATAATCTCTTCCAAGTCCCTGTGCTGTGCAATCTCTATTTCTTTGCTTTTTAGACAGCAATAATAGTATAAAATTAAGGTATTAAAGAATGCCCATTTTGAAGTCATTTTATAAGTTGGTCGTTAACCATTCTTCAACTAATCTATTGACTTTGGCAACGGCAGCACTTCAAAATTTTAGTTATCGTTGAAATTTTAAATTTCAACGATACTTCTGGTATACTAAAATACTGGCAATAATCAGACAAGAGGAATCCTTTTATTGAAAGAGACTGAGATCCTCGTGTAAGAAGAAATATAACATCTCAATAATCAACATAGATGATGTGTACAACAATGTTGAAACTCAGACTGGACATCGAATCGAAAATTTTATTGATTATCGGTTTGACCGATTCGACCCATTCAATCATTAAACCGGTGTGACATCATAATTATGCAATAATTATATATAATATTAGTAATATTAAAAAAATATAAAAATATATCAAATAATATAAAAAGTATTTAAAAATAAAAAATTTATTGAACCAGTGATGACCGATTCTTAGAAGTAAACATGAGTTATTACAACTGCTTTAATTTTTCACAGGTAAGAATTGCGTATACAAAAGGTCGGGGAGTTCACCAAATTTGTTAATGTCACCAAACGTTTAGGCCATGACCCTATACTTAGGGTATAAGTTAATTATTTGTGGATGATTAGCTTAATTATATAAAAGCGTATGGAATGGCACTGCACCATTCTCTCCGTAAAAATAGAGCATCCGCATACCCAACATCCAACAGGAGCATATTTGGTACGCTGGAAAATGATGTATGCTACTTCTGAAGAAAAAAGAAGTATATCATGTGTATAACTTTTTTTTTAATTGACGAGATATTTTAAGAAAGTCTTAGTTTCAAAACGACACTTTTAAACAATTCACATTTAGGCTAATTTTTGTTCGAATTGGATAGGTTCTTTGTAAGAGGTAAAATTTTGGCCTCAAATTTTAAATGACTGTACATATAAAAATAAGTGCGAACTTACGATTTTACTTAAATCAAGAGAGCCTCTTGCTAACTCAGCCTGAACTAAGTTATAGTAATGCACTTTTGAATTCTTAAAAGATAATAACTACCCTTAAATCACTTTGACCATCTTTTAGGATATGGTTGTAATAAAAGGCTAAAAGCATGTGCAAATAGCGATGAAGACAAGGGAAGGGCATATTAGGAAATTGGCTTGGAATTTAAATGATGAGGAGCCTCTCAAGTTGTAAATTGAAATTCAAACACCAAGGCTAATCCAAACTTCCTCGCTCGAGTCATTCACACACCCTTTGTCCAATTGTCGTCTCTCTCTCTCCAACGCCAGCTTTTTCAGGTCCCTTGTGCTTGAGCTTACTGTCATTACAAGCTATGGCGTAACAACTGCCAACTCTCACCCATTTCCTGAAAAATACCTGTCTCTTTCTTTTGAAAATTCATCCTCTTTATATAAGTATTACAAACAAACAAACAAAACCCTTCTTGTTTATTTATACATCCATACATACATATGCTATATATGTTCTTTTAGATTATACTCATCAGATCTGGACCATTTTGAGCAACAAAATGTCTAATACAACACCACCACCACCTAACTTCAAATTTTGAACTAGAAGAACAACCAACCAAGCAAGCCCATCTCAATATGGGAAGCAAAGTTCTACACTTTGTTATTCGTGAATTTCCCGAGAGTGAGAACAGAAACAAAACAGTCCCAAAACACATGAATGTTTTGTTTCTTCCACAACAGCTGCAACAACACCAGCAACAAACCTTTTAATATTAGCCATATCGTTTCATACACACTAACTCCCTCTCTCTCTAATCTCATAGCTTCGTGACTTTCGGTGTTATGGTTTTAAATTGCCCTTTCAACTTACGCGAGTTCGTTTCTTGGGGAGTTTAGTTTTGAAGCAGCGTTTATACTTTTCTTTTCGCTTGCAATCCAAATTCGGACAATTCTGTGGGGGGGTTTTCTTGGAAAAAGTGGATTGCCTTCGGACTTGGGGTTTTGAGATTCTCGTCACCAATTTGTAAGTGGGCACTTTTTTTATTTGGCCTTGCGTTTCATTTCTTGGAAATGTTGTTGCAGTTGCACTTTGTTTTGAAGTTGTTTGTGATAAAAGGTGGCGACTTTCCTACTTTTTGATCTCAATTAGGGTTTCTTGGGTTTGTTCGATTCCAGAGTTTGAAAATTTTGAAGTTCCTTTTGCTACCTGTTGATTGAGATGATTTTGCTACCTTAGGTGTTTCAATGTTGTTCTTCTGTTTCTGATATTTGGAAAGTTGTTTTCTTTTTTACAGTGGTTTGATAAAACCATACTATGGTTTGCGGGATTTTTAATGCCATTTAAGCTTGTGGTCCTCGTCGGATCAGAGTTTTCAGTTTCGAGACCAATATTAGGCTTTAAGCTTCATCTTATCTCCCTCACATTGCCTTGTTCACTAAGTGAGCAAGGTTTATATGTATAAGGTGCTACTTTTTCCTGAGTTGAACGATTGTTTCAGTTTCAGGGATTGGATATTGGAAAAATAGAGTTTGCCAAAAATGATGCTGTCAGCGTCACCCACAGGGGTAACAAGGAGTTCACTGGAAGAGATGCTGGACTCACTGAGGCAAAGAGATGAAGCCTTAGAGAAATCCAAGGACTTGCCCCCAGCATTGCCAGCTCGGCCTCCATCAAGGGCCCGGCTCCCCTCAGTACGACACTCATTACCCACAGACTTCAAGATTGGCAATAATGGCCAGGTGGAAAGTAACGTGGAGAGTGTAGCTAATGGAAAGGAGGACTCAAAGAGGAAGGAAAGAGAGTTGGGCTGCAGAGCAGGTAGTTTTGGGAGCAAGAAGATGAAGAAAGATCAGAATTCTGCAGATTCAAGTCCATATGCAGAGGAGGAGAAGAATAAGCACGTTAACATGCATGCTATGAATTCAGTGCAAAAGGTTAAAGAGCCTGACTGGGATGATAACGTTAGTTATTTTTTCAAGAAGGTAATCAGAGCCATCGAAGCTTGTACACTTGCAATATTGTTTACTTTAGTTGTTACAATCACCAATTAAAATCAAATCAACTCTTCCAACTGCATTTTGAATCTTTCTGATCAGGGATAATGATATCATGGATCTATTTGTTTGGATTGAATGAAGATGATTAGGAGGAATGCCTTCATTAGTGAATGGTGACTAGGTGCAGGGTAGTTTTCCAGATGACGAATTAGAAATGTAGTGCTCGGATGGATACACATCACAGGTTTCTGCAAGAGTTTATATATGTTTTGAGTTGCAACAATAAATTGCACAATATCAAGTTACATGTAAATGAAAGGTCAAAGTAGCTGGAGTTATGTACGGAGACAGTTTATTGAGAAATAATGACTGAAATAGGTTTCTACGTTGGATAAATGGATGACAGACATTTCCTCTGGCACATTTTAATAATGCTGAATATTAGCACAAAATTGGTGTATGATGTTGACTCTCAAACGATGGGTTTATTTATTCCAGAAACTCCGTGTCTGGTGTCATCTATCTAATGGGCGATGGGGATCTGGAAAGATACAATCAACTTCTGGGGATGAAGCAGTTGTCTTGCTCTCAAGTGGAAAAGTAAGTTAATAACTGTTTCTTTTGGTCTTTGGATTGTTTAATATACATCTATCATTAGTAGTTCTTTGTGTGACCATCTGTTGATGCTATAGGTTGTTGAAGTGTCCACGGTAGATCTCTTACCTGCAAACCCTGATATTCTTGAGGGCGTGGAGGATCTTATACAGCTTAGTTATCTAAATGAGCCCGCAGTGCTTCACAATCTTAGTTGCAGATATTCCCAGGATATGATTTATGTGAGTGTGAACATTCTTTTATTGCTCATTTTGGTGAATTTACAGCGAATATTCTTTTATTGCTCATTTTAGTGAATTTCACATCCCTTGACCTGCCTGGTTTTCTGTATAGAGTAAAGCAGGTTCCATACTGATTGCCATCAATCCTTTTAAAAATATTCAAATTTACGGGAACGAATATATTGCTTCTTACAAAACGAAGGCTATGGATGGTCCCCATGTTTATGGTGTAGCTGACTTAGCTTATAATGAGATGATGAGAGGTAAAACTTCCTCGCATTCTTTTATTTTTTCAATTTGAAGTTAGTTCTATAATTTGAGGATTTTTATTTTGTTAATTTTTGTAATGTGATGTGCTGGGTTGCAGTTGGGAAGGACCAATCTATAATTATAAGGTCAGTATCTACTCTCTCGTTGTTGATATTCTTTGATTTGACTACAGCGAGTTATCTTCCCTGGTGCTGTTTCTGCAAGTTGTGCACTGGGTTGTTGCAAATCAAGCCCAGTTTTTCCATAAGGATTGTAGTAATCACTTAACAATATGTTACAGTGGTGAAAGTGGTGCTGGCAAAACCGAGACAGGAAAACATGCTATACAATACTTGGCTCTCCTGGGAGATGGCATTGGTGGAGTGGAGTACCAGATTCTTCAAACTAGTTGTATACTTGAAGCATTTGGGAATGCCAAAACAGCTAGGAATGACAACTCTAGTAGATTTGTGAGTTAGTTGTGTCCTATCTCTCATTTCATTGATTTGTCATGTTTGCTGTGGTTGACATGCTTGACAATGAATGCAGGGAAAGTTGATTGAAATCCAGTTTACCACATTAGGAAAGATATGTGGCGCCAAAATTGAAACTTGTAAGTGCTATTGACTACTCTGTCATTGGTGCACCATTTGACAATGTACATATGGTACCTAATATGTCTTGTTTCGTTCTCGTGTGCATAACAATTGCCAATTTCACTATCAAATGTGGGATAGTTCTTCTAGAAAAGGTAAGTTATAGCCCCTGTGGACTTCTGCATGGAAATTTAATTGCCAGCTTACATGACTTTGGAATAATTATTTCTCCTTTCGGCAGTCAAGAGTTGTTCAGCTGGCCAGTGGTGAAAGATCATACCACATCTTTTATCAGCTTTGTGCCGGTGCTCCATCAACTCTTAGAGGTGACTTTTTCACCTTCCATTTAGTTTCTATCAATTCTGGATTCATAATGTCCTAATGTTTAGCTGAATATGTACATCTCCAATGCACTTGTTTTGACTCTATTGGTTTCTTTGCAGATAGACTGCATCTTAAACCGGCTAGTGAGTACAACTATCTTAACCAAAGTGAATGCTTGTCCATTAATGGAGTTGATGATTCCGAAAAATTTCTTAAGCTCATGGTAATTCAAAGAATTGATGCTAGCATGACCAGTGGTGAAACTAATCATATGGGCTATAATTGATCATTTCCTCCTTCCTGTTGTGGTTGTTGTACCTCTATTTTTCTTCAGGAAGCCTTGGACACTGTAAACATTTGCAAAGAAGATCAAGAACAGCTATTTGCAATGCTTGCTGCAGTGCTGTGGCTTGGAAACATATCATTTCAAGTAATTGACAATGAAAAGCATGTGCAGGTGTTGGCTAATGAAGGTATTTTTCATATTATAGGTCATGGATTTGTTCTCTAATTGATGACTTTGAATGCGACTATTTAAGTACTCAATTATATTTGATGCAATCCTATTTCTTGTCTGGCCATAAATGTGGGTTGTATAAAAGAACTAAAAAATATTTGTCACTTAGCCATGACTCTGGAGTAAGAAAAACTGGAAAGATAGCCTCTCCTTCACTTCTTATCTGTTCAATAGAGTTCCTTTTCCTGGATTATTTACTTGGCCCATGGATGAGTATATGTAATTTCTTATCCCCATCATTCCTTGTAAATGAGAAGATACTCTTACCTCCTTACTACCATATGAAATCCTGGCATAAACTCTTCATTTTGTTCTGCAAACTCTTGTTGGACAAAGTGGCAGCTTCTCTCTCTCTCTCTCCTTGAAATATGAAAATCCTGTTTATTCCCCTACCTTATGTTAATAGGATACTGCATGAGGGAATTAATCGCATTTAGATTTGTTTCTGACATTGATAGGAGTGCTTGGTGGCAAAGTTATGGGACTAAGTATGATCATGAAAGTCTGTTGGAATTCAGTTGAGCTTTAATCGTTAAAAGATTGTACCTTCAGATAGCGTAAACAATCATGAGCATGTTGTAAACAAGTGGATCTATAATTAATAATAGGGTAATTGGAATTTGTATTTCCTCTAGGCTTTAGTGTCCTTGAATTCTTTCTTGTTTAGATCTGATTTCACATTTAAATTTTTCGGCAGCTGTGTCCTATGCTGCAAGTTCAATGGGTTGCAGTATCCAGGACCTTGTGTTAGCATTGTCAACCCACAACATCCAAGCTGGAAAGGATACTATTGCCAAGAAACTGACACTGCAGCAGGTATACTTAATTCTTAACTAATTAAACTTGCTATTGTGGACCCTTCTATTATTGAGTGTCCCGACATTTTTCTGGCCTTTAAGGTTCTTCATTATCTTGTTTCAGGCAATTGACAGAAGAGATGCATTAGCAAAGTTTATTTATGCAAGCTTGTTTGAGTGGCTTATAGAACAAATTAATAAGTCTCTTGAAGTGGGCAAGATGCGCATGTGGAAATCCATTGGTATTGTTGATATCTACGGGTTTGAGTCATTTAAGGTAACCATAAGTAATTTTTAAACCTCTGATGGTTGGATTTTAATGGTGCACGCTTCTACCCCTGCCATCTTGATGATGATGACTTCGTACAATTTCAGAACAATAGTTTTGAGCAATTCTGCATTAATTATGCAAACGAGAGGCTGCAGCAGCACTTCAACCGGCATCTATTCAAACTTGAGCAGCAGGTAATCACCTTAGGAGTTTAGCAGCTTATTTTACTGGATACCATTGTTGACAAGGCACATTTTGGAGAAGCATTGATGCAAAAGAATTACTAGAAACATCTTTTTTTTATGGAAGTTTTACTAGAAGCATCTTGTTGTACTCCACACAAGCCTTTTTTTTTTCTTATACTACTTTGCATTTTTTTTTTCAATGAATGAGACAATCATTATGTGATTTTGTACCAGTTCCAAATTAAATTAAGAAATTATCAATTTGTATTAAGAAGTAAATGAAACTAATTACTTGATTTATCATTGCACTTGGTTTTGTTGCATGAACAATAATATGAAACAATCTGCTGTCTATGCTAGTGCCCATATATAGTGAAATGAACTTGTTGAAGTTTCTTATATCCCTCCCATTAGACCACTTTAGAATGCATAAGGAGCTGATAAGTTGCCATCATAATTTCCTTTGAGGAAATGAGGAGAGGTGACAGAGTTCAAGTTTTGGTATTTACTAACAATTTGACATGCATTGTTTACTTTCTCTAGGATAAAGCTCTCCTTTATTACTTGAACACATTTTATGCAATTTCTTGTAATTATCATTTACCTTTTCTTTTCTTATTACCATAAATAGCTTGTGTCATTTTCTGATTTGGCTTTGCAAAAATTGTTTAGCTTCATGGTCCATTCTTGCTTTTCTTGTAAGCTCTTATGTTGACTATTTGTTCTTTTGATTTCAGGTGTATGAAGTGGATGGGATTGACTGGACCAAAGTTGATTTTGTAGACAACCAAGAATGCCTGAATCTGTTTGAGAAGGTATTTATTCGCTTCTCTTTTTAATAATACCCATATTTTACTCTGTTCATCTATTTTTTTAGTGAAAATGAGCCTCTGCTGAATACTTTTGTACAAGCAGAGCATTAGATGCATTGGACTTCTACTTTATCTTCAAATTATGTGAGGATTAGTAGACTGTATATCAGACTTGGATACTGTTTCAAAATGCGATCTTGTGTCCTATTGATAGACATATGTCATCTCTTTGGAATTGACATTTTAAAAACTGGAATGGCTGTTTCTCTGCTTCAAGTGATGACTTCTCTACTACCTTGGTTTGTGCAGAAACCCTTTGGGTTGCTGTCTTTATTGGATGAGGAGTCAAATTTCCCAGGCGCTACTGATTTGACCTTTGCGAATAAACTTAAGCAACACTTGAAGAATTATCCTTGCTTTAAAGGTGAAAGAGGAAGAGCTTTTGGTGTACAACATTGTGCTGGTGAGGTAAATAAAAAAGACCTCTTTAATATTTATTTAATTGTTCTCCCTCTCATTCTGTTCCCTATTTGACTGTGATTTGCACTATCAAAACAACCTTATGATGTATAGCCTTTCTCCTGCTGCTTTTGTTCCTTCTTGAAACTAGTTATCAGATTTCATAAGATAATGAAGCAAATGTTTTCTGAAAGGTAGATGCCTACAACTAGGCATTCTGTCGAACCTTTTCTTATTTAAATATCTGTTCTCGTTTGGATTTTAATCAGGTTATATATGACACAAATGGCTTTCTGGAAAAGAACCGAGACCCAATGCACTTGGAGTTCACCCAACTACTAGCATCTTGCAGCTGTGTATTACCAAAAATGTTTGCCTTCAAAATGCCTAACCAATCCCCCAAATTAACATGCTCATCAAATAAATCTGGTGGAATTCAATCCTCAAGCCAAAGTGTTGGCACCAAGTTCAAGGTATCTAGTATTTGCTGCACTGAGGTTGTTAAAAACTATGCAATCTTGTAAAGATTATATCTAGAAATGTGATCAGTTGCAAGAGTTAATTTATTTAAAAGGCAGAGGATATTTGGAGTGTTTATGGTTGGAAAGCTTCTTAAAATTTTCAATGATTTTTCATCAACTGACCTTCCCTGCCTCTAATTGCCCACTTTCCTGAGCCCTTCTTTTCCCCAATTTAGTTATAAGCTCTTTCACATTGCCTTGTATTTCTTCCCAAAACTTTCTGGAAAGTATTGAAATATAACTTTGGCTATAGCATCATTATTTTCTCAGTACAATGATGTTATAGGCAAAAGTTTTGAGCATTGTCTTCTGTACTTGTAGGAACAATTGTTCAAACTAATGCATCAGTTGGAGAATACCACACCTCACTTCATTCTCTGTATAAAGCCAAATGTGAAACAGCTTCCTGGTTTGTTTGAAGAAGATCTTGTCTTGCAACAATTGCGTTGTTGTGGAGTTATGGAGGTGGTGAAGATTTCAAGATCTGGATATCCTACACGGATGACACATCAAGAGTTTGCAGGAAGGTATATGATGCTAGCTGTATTTTACTTAACCAGTCACGCAAATAAGTTCTTTGTTGGTTACATCTATATTCTTATCATAAAACTGAACTTAAATTTAGGTATGGGTTTCTACTCTTCGATAAAAGTGTACCTCAGGATCCTTTAAGCATATCAGTTGCAGTTCTACAGCAATTTAATGCTCTTCCTGAAATGTATCAAGTTGGATACACTAAAGTGTATTTTCGAACTAGCCAGGTTTGTGTTAATACTTCCCTGAAAGTTCATTAATTTTTTTTGTGGGTTAATAATTATGATAACAATCATTTTTCAAAAATTATCCTGGGTTATTTTCTTTTTGCTTTTATATTAAAAAGGAAACATCAACTGCAATATGTAGGATTATGTGACCATATAAGAATCTGTTTTCATCTTGATTATGTATTTCTGTGCCTTTAGTTATGTAAACCAGTGTAAATGAATGTTGTGCTTTCGTTAGATTGGTCTCTCATCACTAATCTGCTACTGCTATATTTAATTCAGGAGGTGATTATCAAGTTTTACTAAAATACATATGCCTAATGGTTGGTTAGATGAGACAACTAAATTATTATGTTTGAAACAAGAATTGGAAAAGAAATTTTATAGCACAGAAGCCTTTCTTGCCACTAGTTCCATTCTGCTTTTAAATCATAAGATAAGTTTGAAAATTGGCTTCAGTGAAATTTTATATTTCCCGTCCAACCAAGGTTTCTTGCTTTCGTCTTGGCTAATTAGCTCAGACAGTTTGCTGCCCATCTCTTCCATGTTCTCTCACATTTGTTTTCTTGTCATTTCTTCTTTTCTCCACTTTTCCTTTTTCTCTCTTTCCTTTCCATGTTTCTCATTTTTGTGCTGTTTGTATAAATATTTTACTTATTAAACCAATCAAATAGCTTGATTTCAAAAGACTGCCAATTTGGTGATATGTCTAATTGACCAATGAAAAAAGTACCTTTTGTGAACTACCAACTTATCCATGATGTTTGAAGTGCATTGTATATACTTCTCCAAATATGAGACCAAGAGGTCTTTGAGATGTTGTGGAACCTTGCTTAAATATGGCATTAGAAAAATGATATACATAAGGTTTCATGAGACCTGATAACTGCTTTCAAATAGTTCTCACCTAAGATTTCCATGTTTGACATTCATTTCTGTATTACTGGGTCACAGATCTGTAAATTGGAGGAGCACAGAAGACAAATTTTAGAAGCCATAATCAGTATCCAAAATTGGTTCCGTTGTTGCAAGGCTCGTTATTACTTCAAGGAAGTTAAAAAAGGAGTGGCAGTACTACAATCATGTAATAGTTGAAGATATTTCTAATTAAATTCAACTCTTCTGCAGAAAATTTATAGTTTTGCTTTGTATGCTGGAAATACTTATTTTGGTGGTTTTAGTTATAGTTCATTCTTGACATGATTGATTGGATATTTTGAAACCTTTTAAACTTTTGTCCCTGCCGGTGTTTAAATTCATTCACTTTCAAAATGCAGTCATCCGTGGTGAAATTGCCAGAAGGAAATGTCATTCAATTGCACATTGGACTTCTAGTTGCCTCAGAACAGTTGATGAGCATCCGGTTGCAGTTATATATTTACAGTCAGGTGAGTGTTGTGTTACTCATTGGAAACTTTCGGTTCTTTTCTTAAGCAGCATATCTTATTCTTTTACTCTGCAGCTATTCGTGGGTGGCTGACTCGGAAACAACTTTGTGACAAGCGCAACCTGAAGCAGTTAGGTCATGAGAATACAATTCATAAAAGAAGACAGGGAAAAAGAATGTCTGAAGTTAAGGTACTTGATATTTAACTAATTTTCTGTCCTAGCACCTACATTGCGGTGGAGCAATGTTAAGCATCTAGGAATCACCTTTGTGGCAACATTATCTTTGATCTTGAGAAACAAAATATCAATCTCTTCTTCTTTCCCTCTCTCTGTTCCACGGATTTTTCAAACAATTCTTATGGAATGGAAATGATCCTTATAGGTTATTTATTTTTTTTCTTGCAGCATATTGAATACATTCATTTATAAAAACCTTAACAAATTCCAAACTTATAATTGCTAGCTTATTTTCAGATGCCAGTTGCATAACATGGAGTATGTTGGGTTCTTTTAGACATTTGTTTGTGTCGGATAATGGTTGTTCTTTGTTGGCATTATTGTGGGTCTGAGTTGATTTTTTTTTAATGATATGGATTCATATCATCTATTACATGCATAAATTACTGTTGGGACTGATTGGCCCTTATTAATAAAGAAGATAGGACCATAACTTGTGCATGCTGTTTAAACAAATAGATCCACTATGAGTGCCTTTTACAGTTGGAAATTCATTTCGTTCTCTATTTTTCTGAATTAATCTCATTTCTTTCTGCATTCTCTTGTCCGACTAGATCATGCCACAAGATCAGGTTGAGGCTCAGAGTTCAGTTTTGGTCGAGCTTGAGAAGAGGGTTGTCAAGGCAGAAACTGCTTTGGGACAAAAGGAGGAGGAAAATGCTGCACTTAGGGAGCAATTACAGCAATTTGAGAGAAGGTGGTCAGAGTATGAGGGGAAGATGAAAACAATGGAAGAGACATGGCAAATGCAGATGGGATCTTTGCAAGTGAGTAATTTTTAGGACATGAAATTCGTACAAAGAAACATTGCTTTTATTGACTGAAGTGGTTGTCTTATAATGTCAGCAAGTTGATGTGGCTTGCTTTTAGTGTTTAAAGTGGTTGTCTTATAATGTCAGCAAGTTGATGTGCCTCTTGGTATGTTTGCTTAATAAATTCCCTCGGAGTTTTTTACTAACTTGTTAGCAACTTGATAAAATGGAGCTCATGTATAATGCCATGTTTCACTATTTTTCTTCTTTAGATGCTTGGCTATAACCAATTCAATAGTTTTAAGAAATTATAAATTAAGATTGTCTCAGCTTGGTATCATTTACCTGTTTGCAAGGTTAGCTTGAACATAACTTTTTGTTTTACTTCAAAATATACATGTTTGTGATCATAACTGTACAACAAGCATAGTGTTCTAGTTATTCTTGACTACTTATCATGTAGCTTAAGTAGAGACTACGAGCCACTCCAATGGAAGAATGAATATTTCAAGCTATAATGGTAAATTTGTTTTGAAGTAATTAGATGTGCGAGCGGGTTTATTTCTCTTGACGACTTAATTTGTGCACCCTCACCCTGCACCTGTATGCATCTTGTAATTAGAGACATTATGAAATAAGTTACAACATTAGGTGGTGTAGTAAATTGATGATTGTCACACTGTCAGTTGAAAGATTTTATCCGGTCTTTGAAAAAAACAGTATGCTCATATGTATTGTACATGAGTTCCAGCATGATGCGTCTACTTCTATGCCTGAGAGTACTGTTTTGTGATTTCATTGCAGGCGAGTCTTGCTGCTGCCAGAAAGAGTCTTGCTGCTGATAATAATGCTCCTGATAAACCTGGCAAACTCGAGTCTTCTGCATCACCGCGTTGCTATGATTATGAGGACAGTGTGTCTGGATGTGGAACCCCTGGTGGAAACACACCCATCAAAGTTTCTGGTCCAATTCATGATTTCAGATCAGGCAGAGAGCCTAATGGGTCTATAAATGCTGTCAATGCTGTCAGCAATCTGGCTAAGGAGTTTGAGCAACAGACCCAGAATTTTGAGGATGATGCCAAAGTACTGCTTGAGGTTAGAACAGGGCAATCATCTTCGAATGTACATCCTGATCAAGAGCTAAGAAAGTTGAAACTAAAATTTGAGACATGGAAGAAAGACTATAAAGTCAAATTACGGGAGACCAAAGCAAGATTTCATAAACTTGGGCTTGGTGAAGTTGAAAGAAGTCGTCGAAAATGGTGGGGGAAGTTGAGCTCAAGAGGGTTTTGACGTTCCAGATTTTGATCTTTCTGCCAGTGAATCAAGATATTTACGAGATATTAGAGAAGAGCCACGGGGAAATGTCTAAATTTTGACATTCCAGTTTTGGCTTGTCCTCCGTAATGCAGTTGGGGATTGTATTTAAAGTTCTACCAATTTTCATACTCGGTGGAAGGGTTGGTTGTCTTGTGAATAGCCTTTAGGTTTTATTGGGAACTGTCAGCCCTGTCTTTAGTATAGATTCAGTTTTTAGATAGTTTGTGTATATTCTCGTGCCATCGATGAAATAGCAAACATTGTGGTACCAAAATTATGAATGAGAAGTTGTTCATATGGCCCCTATTCTTCTATACCATTTTCTCTCATAAAGTACTACGATGGTATAACATATTTTCTCCTGCTGAGGAGGCACTTAATGCTTGATGAATTACAAGGAGCTGTAACTATACTGGCTTGTCATTTCTTTAAGCTTTTGCATTGATTGACCATAGACTAGACTGTCAAAATTTTCAAAACGAATCCCATGAATGAACAGCTAAGGAGGGGAGAAACTGTAGCTATTGATCATTGCACAAGGATGTTGGAGAACAGTGTATCACTACTAAGGCAGAGGGCAAGGGTACCCTGGCTAAGGAAGGTGATAGATGTACAAAATTCTATTTAAGGACTGTTTTAGAAAGAAGGAGCTTCATATGGAGGTTTATAACTTCTTCCATAATCCCTTACGCAGGATATTAGAAGCGACATCATGTGTAGAGGATGTGAAAAGATAGTAAACTACCAGATCCCTTTTGACCTACTGAGAGGTTAGTAAACTACCAGATCCCTTTTGACCTAGTTGAGAGGTTAATTCAACTTTTCACAGTAGATGATTTGAAAAGGCCTTGTTTCCTTTGAATCCGCATAAAGCCCTAGGTCTTGATGGCTTCAACGCTCACTTTTTCGATCACATTCTTTTTTTAGGTAGTGGAGGAAATTTTTCAAGAAAGGTAAAATATTGAAAGAACTGAAGGGAACTACACTTGCTAAATTCTTAAGGTGAGAACTTTGATCTCCGTAAGATTTTATAGACCTACATCTTGTTGCAATGTCATTTATAAGATTATAGCCTTTAGGGAGTGTTCATAAGGGAAAGGTTAATCGGAGAAAACATCCTCATTGTATAGGAGCTATTCAAGGGTACAATAGAAAGAGAACAACTAGAAATTGTGCCATAAAGGCCTTTGACTCCTTGGAGTGAACTTCCTAATAAACACCATAAATGCCTTTGGCTTCCTAAAGCTTTTTATAAATTGGATAAACTAGTGTATTACCACAATCTCATATGGGGTATTGGTGAATGGAGAACCTATAATGTAACATCCCGGTACCAGCGGGAAGGGTAAAATAGAAATTTTGAGTGGTCAGTGAGGAGTAGCAATGCTATTGCATATTCATATCCTATATGGCATATTTGTATTGTGAAAAATGACATTGTGCACATGAATTTATTTGTACATGCATACATTGACATTCCCGGTCTATTCGGTTATAACTGTAAGTGATAGAGAATTACAAGAATTTTGGGTTATTGATCTTGAAAAATTATTTGGAGAGTGTCAGTAATGATTTTCTAATTTTGGAAGATTTTAGGAAATTTTTCTGTAATTTTTCGAGGTTAAAACCTGGACTAGGAAAAATGCCGGACGGCAGACCGATTGGTCAGCGGTAATGGAATTGAATGCATAGGGCATTGAATATTGGACATATGGTTATAGAGATTATTGGACAAGTGTTAAAGTAGTGGAATTTAGATTAAAATTGATTAATTAGAAGGAACCAATCAAAGCTTGACACATGGCATTACCATAGCCATGTATTTAATTCTTTTGACCTAAGTATACTTCTCTTTTAAGCTTCCTCCATGCTCCATACGATGCTCCCTCTTTATAGGTGAAATTTTTGGTTCTTTTTCTTCTCTTCTTCGAAAACCATCATTCTCCTTTAAGTGTTGCATGATTTTGTTTCCAACTTCAA
>JANKOE010000005.1:41120048-41138464 GCA_026284465.1 Erythroxylum citrifolium
CCATATACCCACTCATCATCAACTTACTACATTCACTACCTAAATCTTATATATCATTTCAAATTCAAGAATTCTCCTTTTTCTTTACTCAAAACTAATCACTAACAATTTCTCTTTTAATAGTTCTAACTTCTAATAAAAGTTCGGGGTCCAACAAATGCTATCTGGCTATAGTATTTAGGCTATGCTCCTTTGATCGAAAGACTGTATGAGAAATTTTATTTGTAATTTTGGATTGTTATAAGTCTTGGTCTCAGCTATTGTCATGATACAAACTTTTTAGTAGGACCATTCCAAAATTTTTTGTAAGATTAAAATTATTTCATGGTTTTCTCTTAGATCGTACATTAAAACTATTTTGAATTATTTCATGGTTGTTCTTTTACATTGTACATTGTTCGAAAAATTTTATGTAAATACATTAGAAATTTTATTTTTTGTAGTCATGACTTGTTTCAGTTTGAGTTTACGAAGAAATGCTGAAAGAACAAAAAGGATTGTGGTCATCTTGACTATATGGTTACAGTTGTGTATTGTTGTTGGTTCGCCATTGAGTTTGTTGGCATTGAAGGCTTCTTTATATAGTTATAGGCCCAAGGTTAGAAGTTATTTTTCTAAACTTTTATGCAAATCGAGATTATGTGATGCAAATTGTGCATGACAATGATGAGTCATGTATTTCAATGGTTAGGATGAATAGGCAAGTTTTTTTAAAATATGTGAAATGCTAGAAAGTATAGGAGGATTAAATTCAACAAAAAAATGAGCTTATTGATGAACAAGTAACAATTTTCTTACATATTATTAGTCATAATGTTAAAAACTGCACGCAATGTAATTGAAAGGGTGTTTTAGGTTACTAAAAATTAGGTGGGCTATTCTTAGGAGTCCATCATTTTATCCAATAAAGACACAATCGAATTATTATAGTTTGCTGTTTGCTTCATAATTTTATTAGGCATGAGATGAGTTTTGATCCCATGGAGAGTGATTTAGGGGATTATTTTCACACCAATCCAGTTGTTGAGGAGGAGTGTATAGATACTATGACCCAACTAATGCTTGGACAAATTGGAGAATTGAATTGGGGCGCGAAATGTTCAATGAATGGCAAACATCTAGGTAAAATGAAAATTGACATTTTTTAAATGTTCTATTATTTTTTAGTGTTAAGAGGTTTTATATTATTGCTTATATGTACTCTTTGTTGTTTATGTTGTAAGATGTTATTATAGACTATATTGCTCTCATAAGCTATTGATGCTTAATGTTAATTAAATGAAGAATTTTATGAATGTTTTTATTTTTCTTTTATTATGATGATTATTTTTTATTTATCAATATTGTTTTAATTTGGTAGATAAGTATGTCGAGGAATTCCCCATCAACTGTTGATTCTCAAAGTTCAAAAGCAACAAAAAGAATGTGGAACTATGATGAGGATGTTGTGGTAGTTTCCTATATGGTTGATTTGTATAATGTGGGAACGTACAACGCTAATATTGGATTTAAGGTTGACTATCTCAATGAATTAGAAAGAATGGCAGCAATAATGCTCCCAAATTCAAACTTAAAAGCCAGACCTCACATAGAGTCTAGGATTAAGACTTTAAAGAAAAAGTGAAGCATTGTTTATAATATGGTAAGGAAAGATACTAGTGGATTTAGATGGGATACTGAAAGGAAAATCGTCACTGCTGAAGATCATGTATGGGATTCTTACTTAAGCGTAAGTATTTAACTTTAACTTGTTTTAAGTATTTTCTTTAACTACTTTCTTGTCATTTATATAAATTATTGATTTTTTTTTCATTTTGTTAGAGTCACAAAGATGCTGCTCAATTTCGAAGGAAGAGCTTTCCTTTCTATAATGAATTGACTGAGATCTATGGAGAAGATCGTGTAACTGGAAACCACACACAAACTGTTGCGGATATTCTTAAAGAAATGAAAAGGTAAGAAGGTGTAGGTTGGATAACTGAAGGTGGTGACGATCAATATGAGCATGGTTTGCATGACATAGATAAGTCCTTTACCTAACCTCAAACATCAAATCTTGAAAGACAAGAAGAAAATATTTCAGCAAGGAGGAGAAAAAGGAGTAATGATAGTGGAGAAGCAAGCCCAGATTCAATTATTATTGCTGTCAGGATGTTGGGTGATACCATGAATTAGATTAGAGAAACTTGTGTAATAGTATTAGGACTAAAACGTATATTCAACAAAGAGTTGAACAGTTAGATAGTGCATTGGGTGAAATAGAGGGACTCACAAATGATGAAAGAGATAATGCTTTAGGCACAATTCATAATCATCCTACACATTTTTCAGTCTTGTGGCTTCTCGAAGACTTGGGTGGATGAGGAGGTTTCTTGCCACATATTGAAGATTATGTTGAAGTATAAATATTTTGCCTAATTATTTAAAATAGGCTGAAACCTTTTTGGTTCAACTAAATAAAATTTTAGTAATTTAAAGCCCTATGTTATATTTATTTTCAATATTGTTCCATTGTTATTTTATATTGGAAGTACAACTATATAATGAATGCTGACATGAGTCGGACCAAATTTACTAAGTAAATGAAGGAAAAATTAACCACTGCAAAATGTTGGAAAATCATATAATAAGAAGAAAATTAATAATAATAACGAATTTAATAATAAAAATAATAATAAGAAGAAGAATAAATAAATAAAATAATAATAATAATAAGTAGAAAGTTAATAATAATAAATAATAATAAGAAATAAAAAGAAGAAAATTAATAACAACAATAATAATAAATAAGAAGAAGAAGAAGAAAATTAATAATAAAGAATTTAATAAAATTAATAATAATAAGGATAATATTAAGTAGAAAATTAATAATAATAATAATAATAATAATTAATAAGAATAAGAATAATAAAATTAATAATAATAATAAGAAGAAGTAGTAGTAGAAGAAGAAATTAATAATAATTAATAAGAATAAGAATAAGAAAATTAATAATAATAATAATAAGAAGAAAATTAATAATAATAATAATAATCCTAATTAATAATAAGAAGAAATTTTATAAAAATAAAAAATAATAAAAGTAGTAATAATAATAAGAAGAAGAAGAATAAGAAGAAGAAGAATAAAATTAATAATAATAATAATTAATAAGAAGAAGAAGAAGAAAATTAATAATAATAAAGAATTTAATAATAAGAAAAGGGCGAAGAAAATTAATAATAACAAAGAATAGATTAAATCATAAATAATAATAATAATAATAATAACAAAGAAATTAATAACAATAAGAATAATTAGAAAAATAATATAATTAGTGATAAATATAATAAGTATTTTAATATTTTTTATCATAATAATAACCATTCCGTTCTATTATTCTTATATTTTAATCAGAGTAACCTTTCTATTCCGACAAACGATGGTGACCGCCGTTTCAGGAATAGCTTCTGCTACTTCCGCCACTGAGAAAACCTCAAATTACACTTCAAGACCTACCTGCATTTTTATCCACCGGAAAGAAACCAACAACATGTCAAATGGTGTTCACGTTACAAATAGGAAGCCCAGTTCAAGACAAAACCCATCTCCAACATATTTGCTAATTTTTGAAGCCAGAGTCATAAGGCACAATTATTGCAGTTTGAAGACGCTTTGACAAGTAGCATCTGATGTACTGGCCGTACCTCCTTGTATATAAAATAGAGCACTGACAATTTGCGAATGGAGTGAAATGGAAACTAGGGTTCAAGGTTAATCAAGTTAGTAGTTCCTTAGCAATTATAATTTTTATTATAATTAAGTTAGTATACGTCTCTCTTCTCATTTCCTCTGTTCTCTCCTGCAGCCAAATCAACATGAGTTTGGTTGCAAAATAGTGTGTGACTTGTACTATCACTGATCCTAGAAGAGCTCACCGTAAGTTTCTCTTCCTTGATATTGTAGGAATTCAATAGTTGGAGGGTTTTAAACTAAATCAACTATGCAACTTTTGTATGCGACAGCGAATCCCAAGCTCCCAAACAATACCGTTGGTAAACCAAGCAAAAACCTTTTTCAGGTGCAGAAGGATGAGAACGATCGTTTTCGGATTGAGGCTATTCTAAGTTCAGTTGCAGGTAGTTCTTTTTTGTTTTTTGTTTTTGTTTTTTGCTTACAGTTATCAATTTATTGTATTTTCTTTCTCAGTGACAAATTTGGTCCCAGTTGACGCTGCAAAGGCTGTGACTTGGGATAAATTATTGGTTAGTGGAGAGAACACGAATACATATCAATTCTTATCCTGCTGAATTGAATATCAATGGTCCCAACATTGTTTTCTCAAAAGATATAATTATATTGCACCTAGTCAGGAATTATCGGCTTCTGTGTATACTTTGGGAGATGGTAGCATTTTGGATTGGTTTGGAAGCTTCCTGTTTTCAGCTGGACAGCAAGCTAATGAAGCTGTTCAGGACCAGCTATCAGCCCTTACTTTTACCAGGTTTCTCATCGATCCAACATTTTCATTAGTTCATATTCTTTTTGCGCTTACTTTGAACTCTACTCTACAGCTTGGCAGTTATTTTTGGGGCAGGACTCGTAACGAGCCTTTCGCCATGTACTCTAAGTGTTTTGCCATTGACCCTTGGTTACATAGGTAACTGTTCTTTGACAAGAATATCTCACGCTCAACTCATCTTTCTTCTTCTGCTGAACTTTGACTCCCTTGGAATATATGTAGGAGCATTTGGCTCTGGGAAAAGCAGGGCAGAGGTACTGACTTAGTGAATCGCCCTCATTTTTCATTCTCTTTTGTGTTTGCTACTTTTCCCATTTCCTGTTAAGTTCAAAACTTCTCCACGAGTATTGTCTACTAAGAGTATTGTTCACTAACGTTTATTTTCAATTAGTTTTCTCACTCTCTCACTGTCTGCCCTCACCGAGTTCAAATTCAAATGCAGTTATTAAAGACTTTTGCGCCTTCTTGATCAGGTTATTGGAGATTCTATAGCATTTTCTTTAGGATTGGCAACCACATTAGCCCTTCTTGGCGTAGGAGCCTCATTTGCTGGAAGGGCTTATGGGCAAATAGGGCAGGGATTACCCTTGGCAGCTTCAGGTTTGGCTATTGTTATGGGTTTAAATCTCCTTGAGGTACGATTATATATCTTTCTCATTCACTATTTTCTTGCATCAAATATGTTAGTGATTTCATTATTTTCGTAAACTCCTGTTTATGGACTTAAGAGGACTTTGAATGTTGTGCTTCCATTTTACTTGGTTTTAGTTGCCTAATTATCTCCCTCTTCTGCATGTGGGCACATTCTGGTCCAACTTTACAGATAGTGGAACTAAAACTCCCTTCATTCTTTGACAATTTTGATCCCCGATCTGCTGCGTCTAATTTTCCATCAAGTAAGGGACTTCACAATAATTTTCTGAAAATCTTCTGGTAGGTTAATTTTTTCCAAAATATATGCTATGACAATTAAGGTAAGAGTCTCATACTTCAGGTGTCCAAGCATATTTAGCTGGTCTTACATTTGCATTGGCTGCCTCACCATGCAGTACGCCTGTTCTGGCAACTTTACTGGGATATGTGGCTGCATCAAAGGTATCACAACATGATTTAATTTCTGATATTCCTCCTAGATTAAGTTTCTTTTAAGTTGCACATGCGCGCTTTTCTTACAGTTCACCTGGTCGCTCGCTGCTCTTTCTGCATGCATATTGGAAGAGTAAAAATAAGGGAAAATAAATTTGGACGCAGCCAGAAATTGTTCAATACTCTCATATATCATTCTCTCTTTATCTGGTGTCCTCTCAACAAAACATAGAGGAGGAGAAAAATTATCACATGAATGCATTTTTTGGAACCTTACATCTTAGTATTTATGTTTCAATATTTGGAAGAGCCAATTCTGTCTAGGATGTTTTTACATCAGTCTTTAAACATCTACAACTTGCGGGAGATGAATGTTCTTGCGGCATGATGCTTTTCTTGAAATCTAAATCACAGTTGTTCATCATTATAAGTACTAGGCTTGGTACAGAATTACATTAATATGTTCCAAAATAGATCTATTATATTAAAACTTGAGTCTTCTTTGCACACAAAATTTTTATGTAGAGATAATGGGAAACAGAACAAGGTTAAATAAGATAAAATCTAAGATACGGAAACTAGAGGAGCAAGAAAACAATTATGGATGGCATCTGCATGCGATCACTGCATGTATTAATCTGCATATTGTTGGTTGGAAGTTCAAATTTTGGTCACACTTAAATGTGCTAACAAAAATACGGGACATTACAGAATCCAGTGATTGGGGGAAGCTTACTTCTAACCTACACAACTGGTTATGTTGCTCCCTTACTTCTTGCTGCTTCCTTTGCTGGAGCATTGCAGGTATTTAGTTTCCTACTGTGGTTTTTACCTCTGTTACTTTAGTTGGATAAAGGAATGTTTCAAGAATTTTAAACTCGGGCGTTGTATCCAAGTAGTGGTCAAGTGATTAATCCATGATTTTGTCTAAAACTAAAGTTAAGCTTCAAAACTTGCTAGCATGCAATGGGATGTGAAGCTATTGACTAGCCTATTCAGAGATAATGAACTTTTTATGTGGGGGACTTCGAATATTGCTCATTGAACACAATTCAAATTTAACCTATGAGACATTTTGCAGAGCCTTCTTTCATTTCGTAAGTTCTCAGCCTGGATCAACCCTGTGAGGTAATCCCTATATTCTTAAACAACATGAAAATATAATTGTAGAACAACTGTATGATTGTTCTATAAAGAACTTGTCACCTATATTGTAGATTGAATATTCAATTGCCGGCTGTCATGCTTCATGAATGATTCTCATCTTTGAGATTCCCTATAGTTCTCTTACAGCCAGTACGTGTAATTTGACGTTTTGCAGTGGCGCACTTCTACTGGGAGGTGGTGTATACACATTCTTGGATAGGCTCTTTCCAACCACAATGGCTATGTAAGCTTTCCAGTTAGGTTATGCAGGTTTAAGATGTAATGGCGAAAAATAGTGGATCAGAAAAACCTATGTTCAACATAGTTAGACATGTGCTTGAATGACATTATTACAATCATATTGTTTTAATACAAGAGTAAGGTATACAGAATTCTTAATATTGTAAATAACTAGCCCACCCCATCACAGGTTAACAGAAGATATGAGCATGTGTGACAAAATTACCATCATATAGTGGAAGGTTGCACCTTGTCTTTTGTTTGCTTATTCGACCGAAGAAATTTGGGAGGACAAAATGGTAATTTGCTTGTTAAAAGCTTCTGAACTTGTTTGCTGATGTGATTTCAATGCTCATGCATAGGCTTAAGGTGTATTAGCTACAATTTGCAACACTTGTTTTGCTCAACAATGTTCCCATCTTATCTTTGTCTTGCCACACCTCTCTCACTGTCACTGGGAGTTATATAAACTTGTACATTGTCATTGACCAGTTCTTCTATGTGTAGAAAGTAAGACCCCAAAGAGACAGTCGCGAATTTTCCTGAATCCTTTCCTTCCCCGTTCCTTGGTAACGCAAACACATCATCCCGACCTTTATGGTCCAACTGCTATATTATATATGTATGTATGGACTTAGTCGGTAGTTGAGTGGAAGAGATAAGATCCACCTTGTTGAGTCTGAATGCTGCGGTCATGTAATTTGTCCATACTCCATTTTACTTAACGTTTCCAAGGTTTAACAAAACTTGATTCAGATTCTCCTTTTCCGCAGTTTGTTTTTGGGATCATGCAGAAGTCAAATTAAAGCTTTAACTTAAAGTTACGGTACATACATAGTTGAATAGTTCCATATTTTCCTAAACAAGAAACAATAGCGATCACCTAAGAATAAGAATAAAATGATGCCATTCTCGTAGCACACATTCTGAAGAAGCATGTATAACATCATGATGTAAACAGTATCGACTAAGAAACAATTATTGTTTGCTTACCCCAAACCACCTCGTAATCTTTATAGAAAGCTATTCCCTTCTTTTCTTTTTCACCGTTTCGCCCCTTAACCCAAAAGGACTACTAGACACTGAACTCTAGGGTGTGTATACTGGCCTGATCCTGGCTTGGCGGTTGAGACATTGTCGGATTGAACTTGAAGTCGATTCCAAGGCCGTGGCCGATCTCCTCTCCTCTGCTGACCAGCGACCCACGTCGTTTCATCCTCTTGTCCGGAGCATTCATAAGTTGTTCGCCAGGAACTGGACTGTTGTTCATCGACTTGTTTATCGAGAGAGCAACAGATGTGCTGATTGGCTCGCTACTTATGTCAGTCATTTTGCTACCGGAGTTACTTTTTTTCCTACATCACCGGTTGGATGCCACCACATCCTTTTAGAGGATTTGTCGGAAATTCATTTCCTTCGACTTATTGTGTAATTGTTTCGTTCGTCTTCTTAAAAAAAAACACATCAACAATTAATTAACTCTCTAAACAACCAAGAAGACTGATCTTAGTTAGGAAAAAAAAAGGATCCTAATTAAGCTCCTCTCCTAATCATCTCATGGAACTTGTTCAAAGACTCTTGCCTCTGCAGCCTCATTTCTTCGTTAGACTTGTTAATAAAAGCCTCAACTCGCCTGTTCAACTCGTCCTGACTCAATGATGGCTCCCTCCTCAGCGTCTCTGAACCCTGTTGCCTCTGGTTTATCAACTTCTTGGACTTTGATGATGACTTGCTCTCACTAAATGTCTCCGACTTTTTCATTTGGCTTGCTGCCAGAGGTGGCGGCGGCGAGACGTTAGCGTCTTCGAGGTGAGTGTTCCAGGTGTCGGACTTCTTGAGGTGCCTTGTTAATGGCATTGACCGACCGTCTGTTATCGTCTTCCAGGTGCTCTCCATCGTGTCGTGCTTCCTTGGCTTTGACACTCCCAATGCCAAGGTCGAGGTTTTCCCACCTGAAAACAAATTAGGAGGAACGACCAATGTTTAACCACCGCCACTGACTTTGATGAATCTAAAACAAGTTCCCAAGACATATTTTGTCCAGGTTATCCAGATTGAGCAATACCTAGGCTTGTACTGTATATATTGTGGTTTCATTTTAACAATTTTAAAATTTATTGTTTCTTGCTTTGTTTTGTCAAAGCTATAGGTCGGTCATGGGATGGGAATGCCCCATTAAAGCAGTCAAACTTAGCAAGCAACGTGGTTGTTGGTACGCAATTAAAGCAACAAATTCCAATCTTCCATCAACTGAATGCATTGAAGATATTAAGCAAGTGCTCTAGCTAAAGTTAGAAAAACAGTTAGCATCAAACATATTAGCACTGGTTAGGATAGAAACAAATTTAGTAGTTGATGATAAATACGTTACATCTACTGCAACACCTAAGAAAAGGTATCGAATCAATACTGCCTCTTTAATAACTACGTCATCCAGGAACCAGTAACTAATCGGTTCTGAAGAAAAAGAAAAGGAAATTATCTTACTTGTGTATATCGTTGTGAAGATGGAAAAAGATTTCAGTGTAGTTAAAATGCCTGAAATAAAGAAATTACCTTCAGTGCTTGCTTTCCTGCGTCCAAACCTTGCAGAGATCAGAGGTTTACTTGTATCCTCTTTATCTGCTGAAAATTCCATAGAGTCATTCTCATTCCTCTGTGAAGCACCAGCCACCCTATTTGACACAAGTTCACCTCCGTCCAATACCGTCATGTCTTCCGCAATAAAATCTCTTTCCTCCACAACAGCCTTCGCTGCCACCTCCTCCATATCTGATCCGTAACTGTATCCATCTTCAACATATTTTGCAGGCACATCATAACCAAAGCTCTTAACATTTGCTGATGTCACCACTACTGTGGTAAAGGGTTGGTCGGTTTTTTGGTGTTGGAGCTTGGAGGAAGCTAATATGGAGATGATGATAAAGTTAATGACAAAGTACAGATACGGAGGCCTAAGCCACGAAAGAACCGAGTTATACACAATAGGGAGGTCGGAGACAGCAAGTTCTGTTACTGAAGGAACAGAGTGCCTTAGTATCACCGCTGTAGATAACAGACCGGTAGATATTAAAGCTACCTTGACAGAAAGCACCAGACTTCTGTAGCTCCATGCCGGGAATGCCATCTCTATAGCTTCGTACAGTTTCCCAACTGAAACAAGTCCTTTGGGTGCTAAAGAGAGTGCAGATCAAGAGAGAGAGAGAGAGAGGCTAAGCGATAAGAGATAATAATACCAAGAACATGGACGGAGGGTATATATAAGTAAGAGAGAGGGTGTTATGAAATAATGGGCGTTGGATTAGTAAGTTTGTGGGTGGCAGCTGAATTGGCATGGGGCAATGGATGTATGTGTATGTTATGAGAGCAGTTGCATTGCATTGCAGTAGCAGGAACAAGTGGTGGTGATGTCAGAAGGTGACACGTTGGATTTATCAAGATGAAGTTTTATGACAAGTGGATGAACTTTTATGACAAGTGGTGGCCTAAGTAACACTCGGCGGTTTGCCACATCGGAGTAATCTTTGATTATTATGCAACCATTTAAGTGTCACACTTGGGATTATAATTCACTTTAAGTGTTTTAATTATGTTGTTAATCAGAAATTATCTTGCTATTATTTGTAGCCTGAGGCAGAGCATACAGTCCTCCGTGGCATTTTAGGATCCTGAATCTTGCGGTATCGCATGTGAGGGTCGAGTCGACCGACCAACATTTAATTTGTAGCATATATAATGTGCCTTAGTGTTTATGGTAACATTATATTGAAGTTACGTATCAACAACTATTATATGTTTATCACACTACCTACCTACCCCCCCTAATTAGATTTTACTAACTTTTAATGTATTAATTTAATTGAAAGAGAAAAATAAGGTGGTCTAATTTTCTTACTCCCTTTTGCATATATATGGATCACAGCACAGGCGTGTATGTATTTATATTTCCTACAACGTAAATTAAATGAGACGTGTATAAATTAAATATCATTGAAGCGAAATACTACTTTACATGTCCAACAATCGTTTTCCTAGACGCTATGTTGCCGACAGTTGTGAAAATGCTTGAAATGAGAGCTCTATTGAACCTAAATACACTTAGATGGTATTGTACGTAACTAATGGTGCACCAAACACCCAGGCATTATTATGGGACGGATTTTCTGTTAATTTTATTATGTTGTTTCATAAATCTCAGTCATTTATTTATGTGAGATTCACGTGAGATCCACTTAAATAAATAATTGAGATAAGATAAGGACATAATAAAATAGACAGAAAATTCTAACTTTATTATTATTCGTCTCTTTTCCGCAATGATTAATATGGCTCAAGTATATGCATGCGTAATTCACGATGCTACTTTCTCTTATTTTTTGGTTAAAGTAAGAGAAACTAAAACTACCTCATAAAAGAAATATTACAGGCATCAGCCCATACAATATTTACAACGTATCACTTTCACCCACAACTTCGAATCATTCAAAAATATCTTCCAACCAAACTCACGATGCTACTTTGTTCTGCTATCAACTCAATATAATTAGGTGTTTAATTTCCAACGAATAGCATTTGTTTGCCATTTGATGAGTTAATGCTGAATTGTCATCACAAAATGAAACAAATAGTGACTATTCCGGAGATTACTTAAACAAATAGTGACTATGCCTTACTCTCGTGGCCAGCCTTTTACTGCTTTGTACGAGCACTCGGAGCGAAAGGATTAATCTCTGCGTTCAACTGGGGATA
Organism: Erythroxylum citrifolium; assembly: GCA_026284465.1. NCBI lineage: Eukaryota > Viridiplantae > Streptophyta > Magnoliopsida > Malpighiales > Erythroxylaceae > Erythroxylum > Erythroxylum citrifolium. The sequence continues at coordinate 41,131,772 of JANKOE010000005.1, forward strand.
CCCTGATTTGCACAGGAAAAAAAGAAACGTTAAGTAAGGCATTATCGGCCTCAACACATTTTTCAGAAGCCTAAATGCAATTAATAATACGAAGCTGAGACAACCATCAAATCACACACAATTTTGTGGCTGCAATTGATAGCCGGCTTTGTGGTTTCAAGGTTTTACTTCAGGCTTTCAACTTATGTTGGTTAGGGTTTGACATATGCAAGCCTTGAAACGATAGAGCCATAGCTCTGCCAACAAAGTCAGAGACAGACACCATCTTTTGTTTTGCTAAGCCTGATCTGACTAAAGACGCCGAATCATGAATAGTCTGAGAACTTATCAAGTTGTCGATTTGATGTGGTTAGAAACCAACTTATATAAGCAAGTTGGTGATTGTTTTGATTTCTTCAATCATTCGTGTCCACGTAAAAGCTAGAACTCAAGTATTACTGTAACTATACGGACGGCGGCGGGACATGTCCTCAAAATGAGGTACATTCGATTCATCATCAGATAAAATCAATTATTTATTTAAAAATATTTGATAAAATTAATTATTTAATATTAATAAATAAATAATTATTTATGTATAAAATAACTTATATGAGTATAATTTAACAAAAAGATTTATAAAGACGAATATTATATCTTAGTATTTCTTTAAATATTTTCATTTTAATTATTTAATTTCACAAAAATTAAATTTATTACTCTAATAAAAAACATAGAACATAGAATAATAATAATAATAATAAATAAATAAATAAATATTAGTATTACTACTATTGCTACTTTCTTTCTCCGTATTAATCAAGTTGAAGCTCATTTTTCTAGTATAATACTGTGTACGCGGGTGAGAAGGGAGGAACGGAGTGGACAAACTTACTAAAGAAGATGTCACTGGTCAGAATATAATCGACGTATATCAATAAGGTTAGCCCTTGTAACGTTTAGTTACTTGAGAGGACAAATTTACAGAGCAAGAGCAGTGTCTCCAAGTTTTACATAAAGGAGGATTATGCCTAACTATAAATAGGAATTTGATAATAGTGTTCAATTCTAGGAGTTTGAACAAAGTTGTATCTCTATCTCTCCTTTCTCTTAGCGGCGTATGAGTGACATTTAGGGTACTAGTATTTGATGAAGGGAAAATAATAATAAAAAATGACAGCTTGAGTAATTTGTAATAGCTTTTGGGCACAATCGTCTTTTCGTCCATAATTTCTTAATCGCTAGAGCAAAATGCTCCTCAAAAGAGCATTTTTAAAAACAGTGGATTGGGTTCAATCCGTCAACTCAATTAGTTGATTATCAAACATGATTATCAACGATTTGACATGGTCAAATAGTCAAATACTTCTCAATCCGTCAAAAAAATAGTTGATCAGTCATTTACCAAACAAGACCTTTATGTTTATATAATATAGCATACTAATTACATAGAGATTCCTAAATTAATTTATTGCGACTGGATTTAATTATTAAGATTAGAATTTTAACTTGTTATCTTTTTCTACCTTCTAAAATATAATTTTACATATCAAGTTCTTGTAAGTTTAGCCCTCCTAATTCAATAATTTATTAATAATATTGAGATTATTCTTAATTATGCATATTAAATACTAATTTTACATAAATATATTTTTCCACATTCAAATTATTCATAAGATCAAGAAAATAAAACATAACCTTTACATTTTCTTTGGAAAACCAATAAAGAAAATATAGTTATTCTTAAATTCAATTTCTTGTCATGTAGATTATAAATTCTTACTTCTATTAAACAACCCCAAAGAAATAGGTGTCTCAAACTAGATTTCCTTCCATCCATAGTCCATAAGGAATTTTTGGAACTACTTTACTAAAAACTCTATTTAAAAGAAACATAATAATATTTAAAGCATACATCCATAATGATAAGACTACTAAGGAATAACTCAACATATTCTTAGTTATATCCATTAAAGTATAATTATGTCTTTCTACAACAAAATTATATTTTGATATATCATGTGTATTCAACATATTTGCCACACTTTTAAAAAAATTGACAAATAGACTACGTCGTTGTTTAATTTCATCATACCTTTTATAATATTCACCACTTCTATCAGACTTGACAACTTTCACCTTTCTTTGTAATTTTATTCCAACCTCATTAATAAATACCTCCAAGTTATTTACTAATTGAGATTCCTCATGTAGCAAATAGATATATCAATAAGGTAAAAGATCATCGATAATGATTATAGGAAACTTTTCTCTACCAAAAGATAGAACATCCTATATATATATTAATGTGTGTAAGATTACAGAGTTGTACGCTTCGTGTAGCCACTCTATTAATTACATGTTTTGCATATTTTTCCTTAATACAATCAACACATATACTAAGATTAGTAAAATCCAAATTGATAAAGATCCAATTCTTTACCATTCTTTGTATTCTTTTCTTTTGTAAGTAACCCAAATGTTTATACTATAATTGAGTTAAGTTTTTATCCACCGAACCACATTTAATGCCAATATTATAATGCAAGGTCAATAAAGTCTCAGCAAAAAGGTTATCAAACTTGAATTTGTAATATATCACAAAAAGAACATCGAAATCAATAAATGGTTATTCCTTACTAAACTATAACATCCATTTCCAAACTTAAAGGAACATCTAATTATATAAGTTTTGACAAAAAAATTAAAATTTGAGAAATAATAGGAACATAAAGTGTTTGAAAAAGATCTAAATAATGTCCAATATCTAAAATCAAACAGTAAGTTTTAATGGCTTCATCTTTAGATTTGATTTAATTACCTATAAACACATAATTTTCATTCAGGTTTATTATTTACGTAAATAAGGAATCGTTGCATTATATTTGAAATATGAGTGGTGCAACCAAAATCAACCCACTAAGTGTTAAAAGAAAATTCCATCAAATTTAATTCAAAATATACAAAAGCACTATGCTCACCTTTCTTTTAGAACTATTTCTAATATTTCAAGCAATATTTAAAAAAAAAGTACAATGTTTCCATAAAAGTGACACTTATCATTATTATGTGAATTTGCGCAAATGACATGTTAAAATTTAATGGTCCTTTATTGCCTTTTTAATCCTTCTTTCCTAGTTTCGTTTTAGCTTTTAGCTCACCTATTAGATTAACTAAGAAAATTCCTTATTTCTTAAATCATTTTTCCTCTTAAATAAGAAAATTTGTAATTCTTTCACATTCCATTTTTCATTTATAGTGATGTAATTTATTTGAAATGGACTATAATGAGGATGCAAGGAGTTAATGATAAATTTCACATGGAAACTTTCACTAACTTCCAATCCCATATATCTCCGTCTTATAGTTATATTTATCATTTCATTGACATACACATGCATGGTATAAGTGCCAATCAAATTTCATAGTAGGTTAACATGCCCATTAGCACACAAACTACTGACTTATCAACAGTGTTAGATTGAGACATACTTCGAACAAACTCCATAAAATTTTTAGCAATATTAGTCTTAAGAATTATTGAATTTATGTTTTATGTTATTATCATTCACATGAGCATTAAGCTTAGTCTCTTTGATCTTTCCCAACCGTTATGGAAAGATCTTTGTTCATTACTACTGGTGTCAATAACATTAGCAAGCTTATCAGTCAAACGTTCTAAATCAAGATCTAGAGCAATTAATAGAAATTAAACAAGTTCAAACCACTTAAAATTAAGTTGAGTGAATTTAGCAATAGAAGAAGTTGAAAATAAAGAGAAAAAAAGAAAATATCAGGAAAACATATATTAATGCTCACGATTAATAATTTGACAAATAAGAGCATATAATATAGATTCAAATAAAACTCGCATAAATAATAAAAGTACATTGAATTTCTCTTTGGGTGATCCAATAATATAAATCAATAAACAAAATTGATGTCCTTTCCTTTTATCACATAATTGAGAATTACATATACTCTCATTAAACATGTTTGTAATCTTTGGAATTATTAAACACATCTAATCAAACATATTAATAAATGGTGATTTAGTCATTTTTTAGTGTTTAGTGCATTTTGTTTGTTTGTTTGAGATTTTTATTACGTTTTATACTTAATTATTTCTTATTGTATTTTTAGATTGTAATTCACTTACTTGGAGAAAAAAACAAATTGAGACAAATTTGGGGCAATTTGGAGCTGTTTGGACCAAGTTTGTAAAGAAGTTAAAAATCAATATGGACACCAACATGCCCATGTTGATTGCTACACAATTTCAGAGAGTTATATAATCTCTAGATATGCCTATTTCCATACCTATATTCACATTTTGAGTTTGTGTTCATTTTAGATTCAAGAGTTTTTTGTGATTTTTAATTAACACTGCCACCAAGATATCTATGTTGATGCCCGTGTATTACCTAGAATCCTAATTTTTAAACTATAAAGCAAAACTAAGAGGAAAAGTGAGAGAGATGCTCTGAAACACTAATTAATGACCTAGAATGACAAAAAGAACGAAGAACAAACAAGGAAACATATTCAGAGTAGATTTTTATCAGTCTAAAGTGGACTTCAAAAAGATTAAAAGGCATTTCATCATTTTCTATTTTTTGGTTTTCCTTTAATTTTTAGATTATTTCTTCTATGATTAGGAACAAAACTTTTATTGAAACTTGGAATAAAGCAACCGTAGGATAGACCTTGTAGTGATTTATTTAAATTGTATTCATTCTTTAGTTTCATAGAGATTTAATTATATGTTTTTAATTATTCTTGAATCAATATTGGTAGCATGTTGATCAATATGTGATTTCATACAATTAAGATTAAGAATTCCTTTGTATGAATAAGTCTAGCATAATTAAAAGAAGTTGCATACAAACCTAGAAATAGATCAACATAAATCATCTGATTTAGGGTCAAACCTAATGGTAAAATTTATAAATTGATTACCACAATTTTAAGGGTTTTAATTAGAAAGATATTTCAATTAATCAACTTAGGGTTAGGTGCCAATAGTCTTGAGAAAGATATTAGCACAATTCATAAATTTCCATGGTCCAACAAACATAGATTGATGGACAATCAGAGAGAACAATACGAACATTGGAGGCAATGTTAAAAGCTTGTGTAATGGATTTCAAGGGCTCATCGGATGATCATTTGCCTTTAATTGAGTTTGCTTACAATAACTCCTATCACTCGGGAATTCAGGTGGCACCTTATGAAGCTTTATATGGTAAAAGGTGCAAAACTCCTATTTGTTGGGACGAGGAAGGTGAAAGGAGGCTTTTAGGGCCTGAGTTGGTACAGGTCATGGTTGATAAGATTAAAATGGTGAGACAGAGACTTAAAGCAGCTCAAGATAGGATGAAGAGCTACACAGATGCACATAGAAAAGAAATGGAATTTGAAGTTGGAGACAAAGTGTTTCTTAGAGCTTCTCCATGGAAAGGAGTTTTGAGATTTGGTAAGAAGGGCAAGCTTAGTCCAAGATACATAGGTCCTTATGAGATCATTGAGAAGATTGGGCCTTTAGCCTACAAGTTAGCTTTGCCAGCGGAATTGTCTAAGATTCCCAATGTCTTCCATGTATCGATGTTGAGAAAGTATCGACAAGATCGTTCGCATATAGTTCAACCTTTAGAGGTCCAATTAAGGGAAGATTTGACTTATGAGGAACAACCAGTGGAGATCCTAGATTATAAGGAAAAGGTTTTGCGAAACAAGACAATAAAACTAGTTAAAGTCTTATGGAGGAACCATTCGACAAAGTAGGCAACATGGGAGCCTTTGGAAGCAATGAAGGAGAAGTATCCACACCTCTTCAATGACTTAGGTAAGAATTTCAAGGACAAAATTCTTTTAGGGGAGGAGAGTTGTTAGATCCTAATTTTTTTCAAAATTTTACTTATTATTTGTTTAATGATTTATTCATGCTTGGTTGTTTGTTTAATTATTTATTTTTTTGAATTGGGTCATTAATTTAGTAGGCATGAATAAAGATTGAAAATTAGTTAGGAAGATTGAGACTTAATTAGAGTTAATGTGGAGTTAGTGAATTGAAGGGGTTAGAGCCATAAAAGACAAAACAAGGCTAAAATAGGAAAGTCCTAGTAATGTAACACCCCACTCCCGCAAGACCCGAACCTGACATCGATGGTAATATCTGAGTCCGTGCCCCGCGAGGGTGCTATGCTAGAGCACTGAAACAATCAAATGTCAGCATGATTTTTTTAAAAAAAAAACCACAAACATAATGTACAGAGATCCATGACCAAATTGGGCCCAATTTCGTTCATAAATCTTTTCAGTCATGCATAACAGTTAGTACAAAACTCACTAGAAATTCACACTTCTAAGAGTTTCCCACATTTTTGAAATATCAGAATTTCGATTAGCCCACTTCAGAAACAAAACATATTACACTTTGATCAATTTCTTTTGCAAAATCTTTTCCAATCGGAAAGTTATACACAACAATTATACTCAAATATACAAAAATTACAATAATTTGCGGAAGACAAGTTTGTAAAAGGTAATCAAATACAAAATGCAGACGCAACTGATCCCGACCTCTTCTTTCACTCACATGAAGTATGTATACTCTCGTTGCCTAACGGGGTATTATTCTGAGTCCTGAAAAATAATTGCAAATTTTGGGTGAGTTTTGCGAACTCAATGAGTGACCATCATCAATGGCTCACC
>JANKOE010000005.1:41236541-41260029 GCA_026284465.1 Erythroxylum citrifolium
CTCTCACCATTGAGCCAATGGTAGTGGAGGCGTGCACTGGGTGCACCAAAACCTTGAGGTCTTGTGTTCGAATCCTGGAGAGGGATTCCCCTGACCAAAGAGGACAATACTGAATTATGGAGGTTGCAGGGGGTTATCGGGCTGGGCCTGTCGCCCCTGGACCCAACAATCTTTTCCATTTAAGGTAACCCCAGGGTTTTTCAGGGTCCGAAAAGTTCCTCGAAAACTTAAAACTGAAAGGTTGTCCGTGCTATTTTTCGTGCAGGTCAACACATTGTTTCGCCTTTTGTCAGCCACGATCGTGGCCTTTCCTCCATGCTTCTGTCACAATCATGGCTATCATGGCCCTAGATTTGGGTTCGGATTTTGTCTGAATCGTCTCCGTTTTTTAACATTTTCCCTAAAACACTAACTAACATATCAAGGCATCTCAAACACATAAAATTGAAACTCAATAGGGTGTTTTAACTCACAAAACACTCAAAACACAAATGTTTAACTAAATTAAAAAAAATCTTAACCTAAACAAGCACTAAACATTAAATTTACCCACTAAACACATCCTAAACTACCCATTGAAACATTATACAATCTACAACTATCAATGACTAAGAACAATTTAAGGATAATACATAAACATAATATGAATATCATACTTATATTCTCATTATAATTTCATTTGTAATGTACATTTATCACAAGAACTTAATCATGTACATCTAAATATGTATAATATAAAGAAAGTCTTTAAATTCTTTTGTCACTAAACTATAACTAACTAATTGACCGTGGGACATAAACTAACAGTTTATAGTATTTAATAACTGGGATTTATTTGATTTTGATATTAGTAACCTAAGTCAAGGACATAAACTAACAGTTTATAGTATTTAATACTGGGATTTATTTGATTTTGATATTAGTAACCTAAGTCAGAAGCTTGGTTCTTTGATTTCAAATTTTTTCGACAACTTCGATGCTTTTCTTCTTTTTGCTAATGGTTTAATCCTACTTCTCAACTTTCGAATTTTGGTTGCATTTGGTTATTTTCCTTTCTTAATGTATTTGCCAAAATACATGAAGGCTGTTGTTACTTGCCACTTTCAAGCCTTCCTGTTATAGGTTCTTTTTACCTATGTATGCATGTGAATACGTCAAAAAATGTTCTCTTTCCAGACATTTGTTTGCTTGTATGGTTGAATCTTATAGGGACTCGAAGTATTGTCTTAACGATGGTCAAATTTTGATCAGCTGCTTTGATGGTTAAATAAATAAAGTGAACATTACAAAAAGCACAATACTAACGAGAGATGATCATAACAGGGCTATTGTCTTCCAACTTTACTCAAGTCCCAAGAAAGCTCTTCTCTGCGTTTGGACGAGTTTGTACAGAGACATCCTCAGATTAACTGATATGGGTAGTTCCGACATTTTGATTCCACTTTTTGTTCTAGTTTTGAGAGGAGGCTAATGAGCTTCGTACACAACAATGGAATGGGTGAAGCACATTTGCTGATGCTTGATGTATCAATTTATCTTTGACTGATTATGTTATAGCAATCAATGGATTTGCTGCTTCAGTTTTCAGAGGTAAAAATGCTCATGGTTTATGTTTTAGTTGAGTCATTTGAGTGGAAACAAACATCTATCTGCCCTGCAAACATATCTATCAGTTGACAGTCAACATTCCAAACCAGGCATGATACATTACTGTACAAATTGGAATCAAAATCATTTAATACTTCTATAGTAGTTGCAGCTTCTTCCAAAATTATAGATACAACAGAGAATCCTCCACATCAATGCCACGGCCAGTCAGCCACCCCGTGTCTCCCAAGTAACAAAATTGTTGCTCCCCATCAAAACTTAGCCTAATATACTCTTAGGGTGTCACGAACGCACCTCTCCTCAGGATTTCTTGGCTTGTGTTGCACTTAATTTTACAAGAACATTAAACAGCCAGCATAAAATTACTGCTGCCTATTAATCATTTCCCATATTTAGGCGTCAGTCTGCATCTTTTATTTCTGCTTCAACATCAACAACTGCCGAAGAAGAATCCTTCCCTGAACAGTGTACAGAGGCCAATTTAATAAGTCAGATATTTACTGGTGATATTCACTTCAATAAAACCAACTAAACAATTCATTTCTCTTAACCATTAAATGCCATAGGACAACAAATTAAGTAGTATATTTCAAAGTGAAATGAGTTCGAACTAAGAAGAACAAACCATACCTTTCTTGGAACTAGGATTAAAGTCATTGTACGTTTGTCCAAACTTTGTAGATTGGTTGGAAAACTTGACAGAGTCTCTCACGAACTCATCATTTACAACTGAAATCCAACAGATATATCATAAGACAGGAAAACAAACGAGGATGTGATAAACAATGTAGTATCAAAGTTACAACTGAACCAAAAAGTTAATTTCAAGACAAAGCAAATTAAAATCACGGTCACACCCCTCCCAAATACATAAACAATTGCATACGTTGGCAATTAGATTTTTAATTTCATGTTCAATAAAACACTGCTTAATTAAATGATTTGGATGTATAAGAAAGATAAGTGTATGCATCTTCCATTTGAGGAAAAGCTGAGGTTGCAAAGGCAATATAAAGATTTGAAAGCTGAAAGCTGAAGCTGTGATGAAATTGGACAATTTCATATACAAAGGAAATTGCAAAACATGAAACCTGATGCCATGATGAAAAACACAGTATTATGCGCAGGGAGATACACAGAAATGAGAAGGATGACATTTCTTAAATGGCAGATGAGTCAGAGAACCAAATGCCAAGTGGCATAATAATGGGCATCAAATGTCCCTCAAGAGAGGACATCCTTACCAAATTGTGCTACATAACACCAAATTCCATCTAATGACGGAGTGACTTTGAAAAGTTCAAACTATGACTTCCAAATGAAGATATTAAGGGGAATCATTATGACTTGTAGAAGACCATATTGTAGCTCTTAGGTATTCACTCCATGCCATGCAACAAAGGCCAAGGGTACAGCAGCACATGTGTACATTGTGTGCTATTGCATAAGCTGAGAATAATGTTCACTGAAAGAAGTCGGTTATAGTTACCAATCAAAAAGTAATTCATTAAACCAATCACATGCAAATGGTCCATAGCTACAGTAGTGTACTTCATAATTAATCATGCCTATATTAATGGACTGAAACTACAAGAAAGCTGCGGGTAACTTTTCTTGCACAGAAACCTTTCAAAAAATAAACTTTTCCAGACCAAAAAATCTGAGAATTAACTTCCACCTGAAAATGGTTGACTGCAAAAGGGGCAGAGCTGCAATTCTTCATTCAAAGTAGACCTATAAAACATAGTATTGTGGTCCAATAAATACAACTATCCAAGTGATTCTCACAAAAGTTTATGATAAAAATCGTGGTCCTTACTTGAAGATCTGGAATTCATTTCCACAGTTCGGGCACTAAAGAAAACACAATCAGAACACACAAATCCACTTCAGTTAATGAAAAGAAATGATTGTACAACTAGTTCAAGGAACCAAAATGAACTTGATATTTGAAAGGAAAGCCAAAGATTTGTAGGATATAGGAAACCACAGAAGCCTTACTGTGCCTTGAAGTATATCTCGTCCTGCCCACCAAAGAAAAGCCCCAAAGCCCACTGCAGGTACAATTACTGCAAGGAGCTAAACAAAGATAAATTAAAAAGACATTAGATTGACCATGAAGACTGAGAAGAATGAGAAGAAGTTTTCTGTATTCAACTTAGAATAATACTATAGGTATTTATACAGGAATACATAGGTTTAAACTAGGAAAACAATCCCTATAATCATGCTAAATCCCTATAACTATGATATTTACATTAACTACATAATCCCTAAGGAGCCTACAAAAGACTTGGAGGAGGGAGATAAAGCATGATAAGATGCAAAAGAAGAAACAGGGCAAGTGCATGCACGTTTACCTTTACGAAGAGCAATAGGAATAGAAAGGGGAGAATCAGGTAGTGGTGAGGAATATGGAGACAAAGCAGAATGGGTCGGGTCCATGTCCTGGACGATGGGAGGTGCCTCAATAGACTGCTGCACACGTTGAGAATAAACCTGACGAATAACAGGTCGAGAGGGAGGAGAAACTACCTGTTTACTAACAGTATAAATAAGAAAATTGTCTCTTGAATCGCTAGAGTGCGAAGAAAAAGGCATAGGAGAACCAAAGAAGGGGGTATTCTCGAAAAAGGTAACATCAGCAGAGACTAAGTAACGACCTAACGAAGGAGAGTAACAACGATATCCTTTCTGAGTACGAGAATATCCCAGTAAGACATGCTTGAGCGATTTGGGATTCAATTTCGAGACCTAAGGTCACATATCTTGAACAAAGCAAGTACACCCAAAAATTCGAGGAGCAAGAGGGAACAATGTATATGAGGGATAGAGAAGCGAATATGGAATCTGGCCGTCAAGAACAGAGGAAGGCATTCGGTTGATTAGGAAACAAGTAGGAGAAACTGCATCGGCCCAGAAAACTTTTGGGACCTGCATATGGAACATTAGTGCCCAGGCAACTTCTAACAAGTGACGGTTCTTTTACTCTGCTACACCATTTTGTTGAGGGGTAACAATACATGATGATTGATGAATAGTACCATGCTGAGAAAGATAAGATTGAAAAGTATGGGAAACATATTCTTTAGCATTATCACTTCTTAAAATGCAGATGGATTTGTTGAATTGAGTCTTAATTTCAGCATGAAAGGCACAAAATATAGTAAACAATTCTGATCAAGATTTCATAGGATAAAGCCAAGTAACCCGAGAATAATTGTCAATAAATGTCACAAAATAACGAAAACCAGATTTGGATGGAGTAGGACAAGGACTCGATACATCAGTATGCACCAAGTAAAAGAAAGACTCAACTTGTTTATTTAGTCTAGGAGAATAAGAAACCCTATGATGTTAAGCAAATTGACAAACTTCACACTCCAAGATAGATTCTTGTTTAAGACTAGGATACAACTTTCGTAAAACTGTGATAGACGGATGACGAAAACGACAATGAAGTTGCAAAAGGGAAGATGAGCTTGTGCAAGCAATCGATCGAGGTACTGTCTCAGAAGTTGAATCAAGAACATACAGGCCATTCACCAGATGCCCCTTACCAATAATCTGCTTCGTCCCAGGATCCTGAAAAAGACAATAATTGAGATAGAAAACAATACAACAGTTGAGACTTTTGGTGAGTTTGCTGACAGATAATAGGTTAAAAGGGAGTTGTGATAAACATGAAATAGAGGATAATGGGAGATAATTTGTTGGGTTTATTGTCCCATGCCCAATTACAGAGGCGGTAGATCCATTGGCTAAAGTAACACAAGGTAAATTAGTAGTAGATTTGAAATAAGAGAGAATACCTCTATTGCCAGTCATATAATCAGTAGCATTTGAGTTAATAACCCAACTACGAGATGAGATGGAGAGACAGGCAACAAGGTTACCTGTATTAGCCAAAGCTGATGTCGCGGGAGATGGTTGTTGCGAATCATAAGTGGCTGAAATTTGTTGATAGGCATTGGTTAAGTGGGCATACTTATCCGCTGAAATTGTGATAGAAGATAAGGATGACTAAGGAAGGGGTAGGATGCCATCCTGAGTAGCCACATTTGCAAATTTTCTATTATTATTCTTATCCGAGTATTTGGGAGGCTTACCATGTAGTTTCCAACAATTCTTCTTGATATGTCCTTCATCTCCACAATAATTACAGGCGCGAGGGGTGCCACTGTTCCTAGTAATAGAACCACTATTATTCTCAACATTGCCACCACGATCAGAAGTCACATCTCCGTCTTTACAAACTTGAAGCAAACGAGCATATACTTCCGTTAAAGGAAGGAAATGTCTCACTAGTTAACGATTGTGTGCATCCCACATCATATTTGAAACTCAACCCTGCTAAGAAACACTGTTCCACAATCTGCTCCTCTTGTTCTTGTATTTGCTTTATGGGCAACAATTGGAAACATGACTCACTTTTCTTCAAAGGCTTGTTTTACTTTAGAATAGTACTAAAACAAGGAGTGTCCTCTTTGTTCCGCTCGATAAATCTTTAATAATAATTCATGAACATGAGACAGATCTTGTTTGCAAGCATACAAAATTTCTAGATATTCCCATATTTCTTTGACACTATCACAATGATGCACAAGATCATCAACAGTTGGGTCTAGAGTATTTTGAATTTGATTAAACAATTTATAATCCTTTATTAATCATTTCTTCCGAACAATAGTATCAATCTTAGGAGGCGAATTACTAGTTAAATGATCTTCCAAATCTAAACTAGTCACAAATCTGCGAATAGTCCTTTTCCATTGTGCATAATTTTTCATTCCAATCAATTTCCTATAAGTAATTTTGGATGAATCCAACGTAATTTCAGTAATAGTCTTCTTATTCCCTCCTATATCACTACTCTCAGCCATTTTCCAATTGACAATAGTAAGCAGATAAAGGAGGAAAGAAACGGCAGAAACAAAAAAAGAGGACACCTCGGATTGTTTAGAACAAGATGCTTCTCCATTACATAAATACCTCTATGTAAATTAGAAATATTTAGCAACACCATATAAATATGTCAGCGGCCACATCAACATAGTAGAAGGGAGCTCTGAACATCAGAAGCACTAAAAAAAACGTAAGAGAGCTACGATTGTCTACTACACCAACATAGACCAACAATACTCCGAAACTGACCAAATATTCAGATAGGGACAGAGGAGGTGACGTTGGAGGAAGAAATCAGTTTGGAAGATGGCGGCTCACACGCCCTCTCACGTTGACGGGTGGAAATGGCATCTCAGATTGGGCGACGTGTGCGGGTCACGCACTCAAGAACCGACGACCGAATTTTAGGAGATGGCTGATCGACACCAGTAATGTCTTATAAAGGAGGAGGTGAGAAAAAAAGTCTCCAAAAAATGTATCACCCATACAATCGGTATACTGCCTTACGATAGGGCAAAAAATGAAAGACAGAAAACTAAGGAAGAGATCCAGAAACATGACTAGACTCTGATACCATAAGAAGAATGAGAAGAAGTTTTCTATATTCAACTTAGAATAACACAACAGGTATTTATACGGGAATATATAGTTTAAACTAGGAAAATAATTCCTATGATCATGCTAAATCCTTATAACTATGATATTTACATTAGCTATGTAATCCTTATAATTACATCACTGCTATATTTTGTAACACTAACATTAGGCGTGACTCTAATTTTCCAAAATGTCAAATTCATCACTTCTTTTATCTACCTAGCTTCTCTACTTTTGTTTCATAAATTTTCTCCTTTTTAAGCATTACTTCTCCACATGTTGTGACTTTGCTTCCTTTCATCGTGTCTTCTCTGCTTCTCTTTCGCATTTTTTTTTCTCTTTTTTACATTGCTTCTCTGTGCATTGTGGCTTTGCTTCTTTGCTTATGCAACATTATTGCTTTGTTTCTCTTTTTGTGCCGCATTGTTGCTCTGCTTCTATTTTGCGTTGCTTTGTGTCGTGATCTTCACTTTGTTGCATTTACTTCTCTTTACCTCCTTGCTTCTGTCATGTGTTGCTTATTTGCATCAGATCACTTTGCCTTCCTTCTCTACATCGCCTTGCTTCTATGTATGGTGCTATCTTGTCTCTTGTTCTCTACCACTTATTAACATCATGCACTTTAGTTTGGACTTAACATTAAATCTTGGTCATTATTTTTTTTGATCGTCTATACAGAGGTCTTGTTGAACAAATTCTCTTTTGGTCATTGTAAGCAAAGGAACAATTACGCATACAATTATGGAAGCACTCAATAAAAAAATTGCAAATTGATAGTCATAATTAAGAGAGGAAGAGTTGAGTTCCAAATTGATAGCCATAATTGTAGGAGGATTGTCTTTATCAGGATAACACCCTCAACTTAAAGTTGTATTTTATGAAACTTGTCGAAAGACTTGTCCTAAAATAATGAAGTTGACTCCATTTTGATGAGGTACCAGAAGTTGTGAATAAAAGAGATGACACTCATTCAACTTTATCCTTTAAAGATAGGTGAATGACATGTGTTGATTGGCTGGTAGAGTAGGAAACCTAACGAGCATGCACACCTCTCCTTTTTCTTTTCTCTTTTGATTCAGTAGTTACAATATGGTGTGGCATAGGAACATTTATATATGTGTTAATCATATTGCTTATCAAATTGCATATAAAGCACATTATATCATAATATTGCATAAGCGATCTTTATGCATTTGTCAATTGCAAACAAGAGAGGGGAGTGATTTGAGAACTAAAATTGAGGGAAGTTTCTAAATTGTGCTATTGTGCTAAAGATGCAACATGGAATGCGGAAAATATCTAGTGTTATTTCTTATATGTAATGTGTTTTATTTATCTTCTTTAATTTTCATTTGTAACTAATTATTCTTGCATTCCTTGGATAGGATATTTCTTTTCATGTAATGCAAGCAGGTCATATGAAGTCATATAATGATGAATAATGCAATACAAACAGGTTCTAATGTATATAGTTTATTTTACTTATATAATTTCACGAAGGGAATTTAAATACTATAGTAGTTCTAACTATAATAATGGGACAAAAGTGATTGGCTATTGTGGGCTAAAAGCTTCTTTAAAGACTTCATGGAGCGATAATAATCTTGGGAGAATATTTTTTAGATGTCCTAATTACCCAATTGGTAATTGTAAGTTTTTCCAACGGTACGACAAGCAATTTCATGATAAAGTTGTCTATGTTATTTAGAACTTAAAGAAATAAATATATATACTTAAAAAGGAGACTAAAACAAGGAGAAGTTTAGAAGAAATGAAGGTACTTGATAAGCAAATGAAAACTATGAAGCAAGACATTGAAATGTTGATGAAGGAGAAGAAAGAGTTGAGGTTGATGATAAATATAATTATAGGCTTTATTTTCATTTTAGTTTAGGTGCTCATCTTTTATATGGTTTCAAAATAGGTTTAGTTCAATTTTCATATGTATGGATGTATGAAATTTGTAATCTATGAGACTTTATATTCTATTTTCATTGTGATTTCTTTTCTTCTGTGTTAAATTTAGTAGTTTTCTAAACATCCCAATTGCTTAATAAAGTAATCTCATTCAAAACTCTATTGTTTTCCTAACAGAACTTTTAAGTGATGCAACTCATGCTAATGCTCAACCTATGCCTGCTAAAATATTCATCTCAACCTGCATATCATATATACAACTAACACCATCTCTTTCAAGGAAAAATAATAAAGTGACTGGCACAAAGTATAATCCAAAATGAGCCAAATCCAATACCAGTTAGGAGATGATAACACAAAGTATAATCCAAAATATATTTTCAAAGTATAATACATGGATATTGTTTTAACACTAAGTATAATCCAAAATATAAACCATGACTAAACATGTTTAACTATTTGGAAGGTTAATGTCTTTACTACTACTCCTAATTGCTTCTTTCCTTTTAGTTACTGTAACTTGTAACTGTCTTGATATAATGCTAAATTTGCCTTTAAACCTAAGATCTCTAGGTTTAAAAGACAATTTGAAAGGTGTAGGATATTCTTGTCCAAAATTTTGCATAGGATTGGCAATCTATGGATCAACCTGTAAAACACATGTTGATATGAATAATGTAGGATTTTCATGTCCAAAATTAATATGCATAATACGAAACTTACATTTATGCTTTGTCGACTAGATATACATTCTTGATTAATTGACATGGTACTATCAATCTGAATTTGTTGAAATTAAAATTGTCATAATGATTAGTATAGATCATAAAATTTTACTTATTAATTAATTATTGCTAAGTTATCTAAGTTTACCTGAGAATGTGTCTTTGTTAATATTAGTGTTACCAATCCTTCCCTAAAAGTTCATATTTCTATAGAAGTTATAGAGACCTGCAACATAATATGCATAATATTATAATTGGAAACCAAATAAAACAAATAATGTTAAACTACTTGTTACTGACATTAACAGGTTGTTCATTTAATGTTATTATATTACACCTACTGTTGTGTCCAGAAACTTCACATTTTCTACATTTATGTACTTAACCTTTTGTGACACTCTACTTGCACTAAGCACTTTTGTTGGTTCATTCTTATCTCTCTTTCATACCTTTTTTTATCTTCCTAGCATTACCCTTTTAATTGGTGGATGAATACGCTCACAATCATTTTTTAGCAAGAAGCTTATCCCCTTAATAGGCTGCAACACCTTATTATATGCCTTTAGAAAGATATTCTTCTTGTAACATTCATTGACAAATGTTTCAGGTCTTCTTTTGGAGTCATTGATTGCGTTAATAGCATGTTTACATGGATAACCATATAGGTCCCATGTTTTAGAGCTACAACAATTATCTTTTCTTAGCTTGACAATATGCTTCCCATCTCCTTTGCTCACCTTATAGGCTTCATCATCATTCCATATAATCCTTCATTACATTGCCTCCTTTTTACATTTTTAAATATTTTTAACAATTGTAGGTGCAATTTCAAACTTCTATCGGTACACATATGCCCTCCTTTTTGAATATCTCTTCATAATCATTGTTCTAATGATCTCCATCGTGCTAATGACAGGTCTATCCCTCGCTAGTATTATTCATCCATTAAATGTTTCGCTCATATTCGAATGATTGATATGATATAGCCTAAATAGCCTTTGGATATTCAATTAACATAGCGACACATCCATGACTAATTTTAGCTAGCCTTTTAAGTTGTTCATTAAAATCCTCAACATATGTTGACCACGTACATGCCCAAAATTGTCTCCTTAAGACTTTTCCACTTCAATGCACATGCCAGTTATGATAAATATGTCTAACACATATTTTATGGAATGCATTTGGTAGTATGATCTCCATAACTCTTACCAATCCTTGTATATGCAAATCAATCAAAAGAACCATGAGACACATATCACAAGGCAATACTTTAATCACATAATAAACCAAAAATGCATGTACCTTATGCATATTAGAAATTACAATGACTATCTTAATGATTTAAATCCAAATAAGTTCTTATAAGTGATATAAACGAACTCTAGGAACCATTATTTTCTACTTCAATAATAGCCCATACTATACGATATATACCTCCATCTCCCATCCCTCCCAATTGCACTAATGAGTTACCCTTGGAATTCAATCTTCAGAAAGCAACCATCCATCCCAAGAATGAGCCTAAAATGTTTCCAAACAACTTTCATTGTTGTAAAACAAATGTATAAGCTTTTAAATTGCAACAATGAAATCTCTTGATTACTCGATAATTGCATTTCTACAGTTAATCCAGGATTGCTAAGTTTCAACACATTGATATAACCTTGAAGCATATAATATTCATGAGCATAGTCTAATGCTCTTTCCTTCCTTAACTTACTTTTAGCAACTCTACACATACTTGGATTCAAAAAATATTTACCTTCTCCCTATATGCTTCAATCATCTTAGTTGTGGTTATGCTAGGCTTCTCTAAGATTATATCTTTGAAGTGTTTAACCAAAAACTTCTCTAATACCATTCTAGGCTTGTTGGTTGCGAAACAAGTATGCTTCGATCTATATATTTTGATTTTGAAATACTTATCTTTATCTTCATAAGCTGCATACAACTCCCACTTGCATCCTTTCATGCACCCCACTCTAATCTGCATAGTCTTTTTTTTTCATCTTACATCATGTAGCTATTGAATAATCAATAACAACATCCTTGAACTGTCTTGTAGTTCCAAATTCCATACCCAAAGCCCATTTCGATGTTCCAGTACTTTCTTCATGTCTAAAAGTTCTACTAGCCTTTCTAATTGCTTTCCTCAGCTCCTCTCTATTGGGGGTACTCATTGCTATCAAGGAAATTCCCATATTTAGTTGAATCAATCTCCATTAATTAGTGGTCATCTACAATTAAAAAATCAAATGAAGAAACTCCACCAGTTACATCATATTATCCTCACTAGGCACAACATCTTCATGAACCACAACATCGTCATTAGGTTGAACATCCCTATCAAGCCCCACAACATCTTTATTAACCATAACATCATCATTAGGTTGAACACTCCCATCATGGTCCTCCTAATCAACCATAACATCTTCATCAGGCTGAACATCCCTATCAGACCCTATAACGTCTTCACTGACCATAACATCATCATCAAGTTGAACACTCACATCAAGGCTCTCCTCATCAATCACAACATCTTCATCAGGTTGAATATCCCTAGCAAGTTCTATATTTTTGTTTATAACCAAAACTTCTAGTGCTAAAATTAGAATATCAAGCTTATGTGTAACATATATCTTGATTTTCCTTTGTATTTTCAAGAGATTTATTAACTTAATATAACTCTCATTAGATTGAATGATTTTTAATAACTTATTAAATCTAAACCCTAGTTCTAAAATATTCCTTATCATTCTTTTGGTATGCAAGTTTGTTTTCCATTTCACATATTTGTCTGTAGTTGACAAAATCAAGGTTAACTTTGTTATAATAACATAATGACCCACCTTCATATGTCAACTCGTAATATGACTTGAATTGTCCGCTATAGTATAGATTAATGCTTCCATATTGAGTCATTACTGAAGATGTTTATTACATTATCAAAAGGTTAACATTAAAAGGTGCATGTGAATGGATCAAATGGACTAAACATTTTCAAAATTAAATGCATGTATGATGATTTAGAAAATTATGCAGACAACATTGAAGACTCTCATCTAGGAAGACGAGGCCACCTCTATATCTATTTTGTTAGTCTTTTGTTTCAACTGTGAGAATCTTCAGATAAAGGCAAACATATTTCCTTGACCTACCTTATGGGATAGTTCCCACAAACATACAATGTTCATAAGACAAAAAGTATGAAATTAAATAGTATTAGGGTATCATTGTTCCACAAAAGAGTTTAACACCATTTTTCATCAATATATTTTCTCTATGCTCTTTCTTTTCTCCCCCTTTTTGAGTTATAGTTTCTCCCCCACCCTTCCTCTCTAACCTCAGTTGGGTTTCTCATCCATGTATCCTGAATCGTCAATAATATACGACTTCTATAACACATAAAGAACAATTCACATTTGTGCAATTGTTGGTTATTGCTTAACTCATGGATTATATTCTTATTGTTCTCTTATTCTTCCATATTGTTTTGCATTTCACATCTTAGCATTTGTTGGTAGTGGCAAGAAACCTCAAATTAAAGTCTTCAATTATTAATGTGAAAATTGGTAGGTAATGAATCATTTATCACTTTAATGTAGCCCTTCATGTAAAAATAGGTCATTTTAACATGGTTATGTTATATCTAATATGAATAAATGCAAGAAATCATAAACTCGTAAAGAATGAGACTAGAATGATTTTAATTTGAAACCTTTTAAACATGCAAGTTAAAATATTACTAAACTCAAAATTCAATTTTGGTAGATAAGATCCTAAAGAAGTTCATATATTATAACTGGGTTAATGAGAACAACATATTGAGGGACTGTGCGAGGAAGGTCTTGTCTTCTCTTAGGACATGGAAAAGACTCAGTTGAAAAAGAACAAGCATTTTCAAGCAATTTGAAAGATGGTTTATATTACATGTATGTAGAAAACATTGGAGAAATCGGATAATTTGTATCACATATATGCAAACAACACAAATTGGGAGCATAAAGCTTATGAACTAGCAAACACAAAGTCTAGACCACTAATAAGTTGTGGTGATAAATTACTTGTAAAATTTGTAAACATCAGTCACTAAGGAGACAAGAGAGAAGGCAATATAAACCCCATCACTTGAATGTTGGGAAATTAAGTTAGAATCTGATCACGCGCACAAGAGAATAATTACGAAACTTTCATATTTTATTTTCCAAAAGCTAAGATTGCTTTAAATTCTATAACATAATTAACACATTAATCATAACAAAGCGTGAAACTCAATTTGCAGCTTATTATAAAGCTTGATCCTTTCTTGTTGTATCTCTCGAACAATTTTTGAAATCGACTTATCTCAACCACCGTAGCCGCATAAGTGTCTTACCTCTAGCGATATTTACAAAACAAGTTAAAGAGAAATCTACAATTGTTACAGAAAGGGTTAGGCAAGGAATTCTCATATGGGGTCAGTTCAGTGAAATTGTTCTTTAGCAAGCACCTACATGTTTGTTTAAGTATCTGCATACTTTAATATATAAGATTGACTATTTCTTTCATAAGGAAAAACATAATGTGTGCTAATCTTTTTATGCTCTATTAATGTCTAGTTTTAATAGAACAATGACTAGGAACAATTTATGGATAATATATAAATGCAATATAAATCTCATAATTATAATCTATTTATAATTTCATTTGCGATGTATATTTATCTCATGACCTTTTATTATATAAATCTGAATATAAATAAGATAAAGAATATCATTAAATTATCATGTTACTAGACTGCAATCAATTGATCAATTGTAGGGCATAAACCAACAACATACAGAGAAGGAGAGACACAACGCGCAAAGAAGCAACAAATGAAAAGGAGAAAAATGCGAAAGAGAAGCAAAGAAGCGGAGAAAGGAAGCAAAGTCACAGTGCGCAGATAATAGAAGTGATAAATAGGAAATTTTGTGAAATGATGGTTATGTCAAATGTTAGGGAATTTAGTTAAAAAGGTTAGAGTTAAAAAATTAATTAATTAAGTTATTTAACCTAGTGATTAATACAAATTAAGCCAAATTTTATTGGACCCTATGTCAACTAAAATGTTTACCTAACAATAGAGTTATATTGAAAAAATTAAAAAATTTCATGTAAAAATTATTTATCGAAAGGATTAACTTTCTGTTAGGAGTCTTTTTGAATATTTACCAAATGTTTGGATTTTTTTGAACGTTTATGAACATTAGGATCCTAATTAAATTTGATCAAAACCTTTAAATCCTTTTTAACCCTTTTCCTGTCAAGAAATGGTAATGGAAGCTGTGAAAAAAACTAGTATCTTGAAAATATCGCTCGAGAAGGTTACCTGGGTGAAACTTTGGCAAGAACATTTCGTATATCTGATCATCTCCAATATAACTGATTTGACAACTATATACAAAGAAACATAAATCCTACTACTTGAACAACCAACGAATTGCCGGTCACTATTTTACTACTGCAACATGGCATCCACAATCTGTTGAAGCCTAAATTGGCTAAACTTGTAATGTATATGCCTGCAGCTATCGGGCAGCAGCTGCGCTGACACCAAGAATATTAGCAACTGATGGTGGTAACCAAACTGAGTTGTTGGCATTGCCAATTGTCTGACCATCCGTTTGTTGACCGTCTCCTTGTACTGTACTGCTCTGCGGCCGCTTCACTTTTGATCCCCCAATTTTCTTCCCAACAAATGTTCCCATCTTCACAGCTGTAAATATACCCAGGGCTATCAGAAGTGGCCTAACAGCCCAATGAAAATCCTCTAGATGTTGGTACTTTTTAACTATCCCGGGACAGGTACTAAATGAAATTGTTTCCACTTCAGCTGGATCAGCCAAGAAACTGCTATATTTCTCTCCAAACGACAATCTCCCTGGAAACTTGACAATGAGGCATCCATTGGGTAGGATCCTCCATATCTTACCAGTAGCCCACCCGCCTCCAGTTTTATGAGGCCATTCAAATCGTGGGCTAAGAACATTAGCTTTTAGCCTCACAAACTGTCCCACAAAATAAGGTTCCGCCATCTGAAGATCTGAAGAATTTCCTTTCCAAAGAGTACCCACTCCTATAAATCCAACAGTCACATTACCATTACTGTTGATGGAATGAAGAATACCCACTGGTGAATGCTTCTTGTTTTCCTCCTTCAAGCGTACCCAATCCCCAGCAGCCAAGCCATGAATGACCCGCTCCAGTGTCAAAGCAGGAACTCTTAACGGATCATGGATCCTGGGGACTCTCACCAAGACAAAACCATCTTGGTCTGTGTCATGTTCTAAGCCTACTACTGTTCCTTCAGGAACATCCATATATTCATGTCCACAGGAATTAAGTGGCTTTCTAGAGCGCACTGTATCTCCCACCTGTAGATGATCCTTTGAAAGAAACCATTTTGTGTAGCCATAGCCGCTTGGTTTGTCTGAAATTTTCCTGTGCTCCATTCCCGTCCAGACGCCATCGGTATTAACCATGTTTTGTGAGCTGCATATCCATTGAAAAAAAATAAAAAAGAAAGAAAAAGACCAGATAAATAGACTTAAAAGAAAGCTAACAAGTCATAAAAATCAGGTAGCTCAAAGATATTTTGAGCTAAGCAGTGAAGCTATTTCATATTCTATTAGTTTTAAAATTAAAACTAACATACAGAGTCCAGTAGCCTGACTTCTCATTCTATTGCATCATAGAGTTGCTCAGCATGCAGTAAGCAAGTGATTTGTTGAAGAAATATAACCAATGACCTACTTTAAAGATGGAGGAGGTATGACAGCCCAACCCCAAGCACAGGTAACTTCAGTAACCAAATTCAACAGAACATCACAAAGATTTACCTCCTAAGGACACTTATTATGTCTTTCATCAAGGGACGATTCCTGAAGTCATATTCAAAGCAACTGAGAAGAACATTTTCAACTGGAGGAGGAATGTCCGCAGGTATATGAGGTTTCTCCTGCTTAATGACCACTGAGTCATAGATCTCTTCAACTGATCTCCCACACCAAGGCTGTACACCTGTCAACATCTCCACAATACTGCATGCAAAACCCCATGAATCAGTCTCCAAGGACACAGGACCTCTTTCTTCTGGCTGCCACTGTTCTGGTGCCATGTAATTTGGAGTCCCAAGCCTGCGAGACACATCTGAGCTTGGTGGTGGGACTCCAAGTAGTGAGAAAGGAATGCCAACGTCTCCTAAAATTGCTTGATCATTTATATCAAGAAGGAAATTTGAAATTTTAAGGTTAAGAACTAAGATATCTTTTGCATGCAATTCCAGAATCCCTTGAGCCAACTCAATCCCATACCTGCAGACATCATAAATGATGAGAATTTACATTCATTAAGAGTAAAAAAAAATATGTTCAGAATTAAATCTACATAACCTTAAGACGTCAAGTAATGTGAACTTCCCTCCTTTAAGTCGAGCCATTCTGTCAGCAATTGATCCCTCATAAAACTTCATAATGATGCATATCTGCAGGACAGAGACTTCATCTGTTAAGAGTAATGAAGAAAGAAGTCCTTTTTACTGCACCAATATGATTAGATCACAAACCTTTCCACTAATAGTTGAAATTCCATGTAACAAGCAAGCGCCTTCAATCCCTTGACACTTTGAAAATAAATAATCAAATTTATCCAGCACAGTCCTCATATATTCTTCCTTAATAGGAGTTAGCATCTTAATAGCAACTTCATGGTACTCATCATAATCCTCGAAACATTGATGAAGAGTAGCTAGCCAGACATCACCAAAAGGGCCTCTACCAATTCTGTGTCGAAGTTTCAAAGTTGCGGGATCTATCCATGGAGTTGACGGGTTTGAAGTAGCCACAACAGTTTTAATGCGGTCAGGATCACCTTCCAAAAGCTCATATTCGAAAGTACTTGGTTGAGCAGAAACAACTTTTCCAGCCATTAGTCTTCCTAAAAAGTTATAAACACCTATATAAGAAAAGGAAAGAAATAGAAAACAAAAAGACAAGGGGACTGTTTTCAGATCCAGGACATTCCAGATTGGTTAAATGGGATGATGGTTTCTGGTTCTTATTTTCATCACATCACACCCTCCAATATACTAAACCTTCTTATTCTTAAAGAGATTTATCTAAAACTAAAATGATAGAAGCCAAAAAGAGAAAACAAACATAAGATAGCTAATTAGAACATCCAGCTTGGAGACATCACCCAATAAAGGAATCTCAACATATGCAGAACAATCACATAAACAAGCTTATGCCACAAGATAATAAATTTAAAGACTAGGAGAGCTTAAGCCAGAACTAATTGATGTAAATGAACTCAAATACAGAAGAAAAAGTATCAAACGGCATTCCGCCTGTGAATGATGATTTTATAACGTCTAAAATTAGGCTTACATCTCAAGACACAAAAGGTTAAGAAAATGCACTAAGCTCAAATTACCCAAGTTGAAGTAAAATTAAATAAAATGTTTACCAAACTGAAGTGAAGTTGCCAACAAATACAAAAGCACTCTGCTACAACCATATCCAAACCGGGACTTGCTTATCCCAGATGTTAAACTAGAGAGATCCCAGCATAACATCAACTTCGCAACTATTTATTTGCCGTATGAAAACTATATGCTACTAAGCTCGTCAAAACATTTCCATTCAAACAAAAGATCACAAACAACCAGCACTACATAATATCATCCTCTAATTGTTTTCTGAGAAAGCAAGCATATAAACATTAGCTTTTCGGAAACAGATCACCTTCACTAAATCCACCAGAGAAAAGAATTTTTTTTCCTTGCTTTATAATTAGAAATTCAACCCAGCAGCTATATGGAAGAAGATCAAAGGAAAAGCTCAACGAATTCAAGATTATTGATTTCTTATCTTTCGAGTTTTAGGCACTTTCCTTTTCAGTAAAAAGGCAGATAAATGTAATCATATTAAAAGACGACGACTGCATACATAAAAGAAACGAAAATTAAACTGAAGAGAAACAGTTTTATTTACTTACGGAAAGTAGGAGAGTTGAGGAGTATCCAAAGAACAACCGTTAAGTAAAATAGAAACAAAAAGAAGCACAGATGATGGAGAGATGGTTATAAGACTCTAATACGTTTTGTGAATGATCGGGACAAAGACAGAGACGAGAGAGAGAACCGCCTTGTGCTTGGTGCTTGGGTTTACATTTTCTTATTATTGTTTGTTAATGGAAATAAATATTAAATAGAAGGAGGCGAAGAGAGAGAAAATGGGAGAGTAGAGATTTTTGGGGGATGGGTGGGACCAGTTCGGTGCGATGACATCAAATTTATCCTTCATTTTCTCTTATGCACATTTTTCACCCAGATACTCAAAGATCTTAACTGTCTCCTACTATTGAAATTATGTGATATAAAAGGATATTAATTATGTGAGAATTTTCGTAATAACTATTTAAATCTATTATTTTAGAGTCTAAGTTTATGTTGGTTTCAAATACTAATATACAGCCTGTTTGAAAACTTTCAAATTGAATTTATTAACGAATTGAATTCAATTACATTAATGAGATTGAATTGAATTCAATTTATATTGTTTGTAACAAATCCAGTAATATTAGAATTGAATTCAATTACACTGTTTGGAACACAATCAAAATGAATTCAATTATTTCATATGACACATTTACCTCTAACTAAAAAATAATCTTATTAACTAATAAACATTCACACGTACATAGAGCAACTTATAAACATCAATTTTATTATAAGTAATATCATAAAAAAAGTTCATTATTAAAATGAAAAGAAAAAATTGATTACAAATGATATCAGGCTGGACCGAGCTAAGACTTATTACATATCAAGCCACAAGAAAAATAGATGTCAGAGATGACATGAGAGGCTTAATCTTCCACCTATATCATTCGATAAGATATGTTCTTTTATTAAAATTACGAATTCTGCTTACAATTTGGGTAATTTCTGCGATAGCATAGAACATTTGAATTTTCTAAATAATATTATTAAACTAAAAAGAGTTAACCTTAATAAGGAATGAAAAAAATTCAATTACTATTGTGATTTTATTATTTTTTGTTATCGTAATTTTTTTTAACCAATAAAAAATGGTAATTTGCATAATGATGTATCATTCGACATTTAGAAGCTTCCAGTATTTAACAACCTAAAATAACTCAGGAGCTAACTATAAATCTTTGTTTAGTCGATCTAGAAGCTTCTGTATTTAACAACCAAAAACCCAAGATCCACATTCGTTTCTTTCTCTTTCGTCAGTCACAATATTCCTCCGATGCAAGTATATATCTATCCTGATCTAATTGAAGCTTTTAGCTCTCTGGATTTCTCCCTGAAAGTTCTTTGATTTATCTCTTCCCAAATCCCTAAGACTAGATATGAGAACGCAACTTTAAATATTCATTCCTTTGGTCTGCTTTGCTTGGTGTGGTGTGTTGTGCGAGAGGACTGACTGACTGAGGAAGAGTGGTGTCGTCTGGTCTGTTGGTGCATGGGTCTGCTGTTGGGAGAAGACTGACGTCGTATGGTCTGCTAGTGCATGGGAGAAGAGTGGTCGACTGCTGTGATAAGGTTATTGCCTTGAAGTTGCGGGTGTTATTGGGTTTTAATGTTAAAAAGGAAGAGTAGCAAACTTTGGAGTTCAGTTCACGTGAATTATAGCGTGAATTGAATTTACAAAAGAAGTGGAGTTTAAACCCACATATGAATTGAATTTGTGGCTATTTTTATATTCCAAACAAGTGAATTGAATTCAATTACGGTGTTCCAGACAGGGTGATAGTGTTTCTCTTATTAAAAACAAGTTATTTGTTTTGAAAAATTAAAATATACCATTAATAAAATAGCTTTACATAAGTTGGTGTCCATAATGGAAACTTAAAAAGACTACAAGCACCTCGAGACTTAAGAAAGACCAAACTCTTGCTAACCCAAACAAGTACACGAAAACACACCATTTAATTATTCTCACTTTATCGTCACTTTACAAATAGGTAAAAAATCATTCTAAAGACAATTGATGGCTCCATATTTTACCGAATTAGAGATTGGAAAACTCAAAAATCCTTCAAAGGTTTCAATGGATGTAGCATTTCTTCCTTCTATAATTTGAACAACCACAAGTAAGAGTGACCCAATCTGGTTGTTCACATTTTCTTCCAGCTCTATTTAGTCATTAATAGTCATTTAGTAGCTCTTGTTATTGCTTGAAGATTGCATTAACCATAAAGGATGCACTACGTGATATGGGATCTGCTTCCTTCTAGGTATTATCTTTACTCTACACTATATCTCTGTTAATCCTGCATTAGTTCCTAGCATATGGATTGTTCATTTACATTCTGGAGGATGACTTGCATGATTGTCTGCTTAGAACGTTCTTTATTTTGGAACTTTTTAAGATTCCTCTCCTTTTATAACTCTTTGATTAGTTGTGGCTAGTACTAGAACATGCTACTTCCAAAGTAGATTGGAAGCTTGTGCAACAATTAGCATATTAATAGCCTCCTGGAAAGTATTAGAGTTCCTACTGTATAAATAATGCTCTCTAAGTATACACTAGATTGAATTAGAGAAAGAGCATATAAAAAATAGATAACCGCTTGTTTCATTCTCCTCCTTGCATAAGATGTAGTTCCCATTTACATTCATAAAATGCAGTCTGTCCATCGTAGTAATTCTATCATTGACTATTAACCAAAATAAGAAACTTAAAATAAGAAAGTTGTATTGCTTCTTAGGATGTTATTTTAGATAACCTTTTGTTAGGATACCTCTTGTTTACTACTATGCTTCCATTTCTTGTAAACCTTACTTGTAAATCTATCAATAGGCATATTGATCTATAGGTAGCAATCTTGAAGTTAATTACCAAGGTTTAAGGTGTTGTGTTGCTTTTGAAAATTGCACCCATTGATTTTGGTTGATTAGTGTAGCAACCTTTGCCTTTTACTCTATCCCTGAGAGAGCTAAAACTGCATTTAAGTTTTAGGATAGGGGACTATAACTTGCCCAGTTGTCATGCCCATTTCCAATTTTGCAGCACACTACATTTGCCACATCCTGCTTGATCTTTAATAGTTGAATAAGGAATTAAGAGAATGTTGATCTTTTAGATAGGGTCCATAGACTGTTCCCTTTAAAAAAGTAACTATGTAACCATCTCATAAAAAGGAATTTTTTTCCTTAGAGCACTCTCCAAAGTATTTTGATCGTAAGGACCATATTGGTTACCTTAATAGAAATGATCCTTAATCCTCCTTTCTTTTTAGGTTTACGCAGTTGTACTCGTTTAACTTTAAGATGACTAGAACACCATCTATTTTGCCTATAGAACCCAACGGATTTTACTAACTTCCTAGAAAGGTGAAAATGAGTGCTCATATATATGTGTAAGGAGAAAATGACATACTTGATTAACTGAACTCTTCCTCCAAAAGATAGAAACTTGCTAGTCCATTTACTAATTCTCCTTTGAATTTTCTCAATCAAAAGAAGGAATTCATTGAATGATAATCTTCTAATAGTAATTTCTAAGCGTCGATATTATAAAGGAGGGATTTTCTTACTTATATCATTTATGTTGGAAATACTAGTTTGTAGAAATTTTGCAGTTGATAAAAGTATTGGTCGGGTCGGCTAAATTGGCTCTACTAGGCTTAGCATCGAGCCCAGATGAGGATGGCTCAATGTCCACGGCCTGTTCGGCCTATCGAGTGTTAGACTCCCATACAGACACAATGACTCACGTAAACCTAAACCTAATGGCGTTCGCAAGTATATAATGTACTATTCTGCTGAGACCCAGGTATGACAAGATAACCTTGCTTTTCTCTGTTTACAACGGCCGAAACCCTACCAAAATATTAACTTGAGTGTCGGAGGAGCCTCCCGAGATACAACCTCCGGCGTGCCTTTGTTTATTTTGCAGGTGTTCGATAGTAAGGATCCCACAAGATCATGGACCAGAACAACGACAATCCGATCCAACAGAATCTGGCAGAACCATTTGGCACCCACCGTGGGGCCTGACGTCAGGGCACCACATCCAGAACCACAGAAACCAGTCAGGCGGCGGCAGCCAACCCTAACATCGCCGCCGTCACAGCGTTAGCATGGCAAAAGATGGCTCCGCCGCCATCCACCGTTCTATTACCAGCACATCCCGATTTTCACGCACAACAGAACAGACAGGGCAGACGCGAAGGCAACCGATGCAGGGCACAGCTTGGGAAAGATGTCAGAAGTGCCGAACGACGAAGTGACCGACCAGTTCCAGTCATCCACATGATCTCCGGAAGTAATGCATTGGGAGGATCGACCGATAAGGGAAGAAAAAGATACGCCGGGCAGATTGTTGAAAGCTCACCATCAAAGCGAAAGAGGCCGAGCAATATAGTAATCTCGTTCGACGAATCCGATCTAAAAGGTGTAAGCCGTCCTCATGGTAATGCACTGGTAGTCACTCTAAGTGTTGAAGGGAACGAGGTGAAGCGGATACTAGTTGACACAGGTAGCTCGGCTGACCTGTTTTATTACGATGCGTTCAAGCAGATGGAGATATCGGAGGATCGACTATTGCCAATTGAGGGACCTATCAAAAGGGTGACGGGAGCGTCAGTTTATCCATTCTCCCGGGCTGTGTTAAAGGTAAAATTTGGGCAGAAGCCGTGCCAGGTGGAGAGGAGTGTGGAATTCTTGGTCGTTAAGC
>JANKOE010000005.1:41260129-41279440 GCA_026284465.1 Erythroxylum citrifolium
TAAATCCCTATAACTATGATATTTACATTAACTATATAATCCCTATAATTACGTAACTGCTATATTCTGTAACACTCCCCCTTAAGCTGGAGCATAGATATTGATCATGCCCAGCTTGCTACAAATAAAATTAACCCGATTTCCCGATAATACTTTGGCGAACACATAAGCTAATTAGCTCCCTGTTCTAATATGTTGAGTTGAGATTGATCCATCTTCTAGCTTTTCCCAGGTGAAATGACAATCGACTTCTATATGCTTGGTTCTCTCATAAAACACAGGATTATTTGCAATATAGATTGTTGCTTCATTGTCACACTATAAGTTCACTGGTTTAGATTGAACAAACCCAATCTCACCAAGTAAATGACGTAATCATATGAGTTCACATGTAGTCTGCACCATAGCCCTATATTTGGATTCTGCACTTGACCGGGATACAACACTCTGTTTCTTGCTCTTCCAAGAAACAAGATTGCCTCCAACAAAAACACAGTAACCTGTGGTAGAGCACCTATCTGAAAGATCTCCTGCATTGTCAGCATCTGTGAATTCTTTTATAGTGTGGTGACCATTATTTCAATATAAGATGCCACGTCCTAAAGCACCTTTTAGATATCTCAAAATATGAATAACATCCCAATGTGAGGTTCTAGGAAATGACATGAACTGACTCACAACACTTACTAGAAAGGCAATATCAGGACGAGTGATAGTAAGATAGTTCAATTTGCCCACAATTTTCCTATATTTTTCAGGATTCTCAAGTAAGTCTCCATCTTCAACTTTTAACTTCATATTTGGTATCATAGGCGCATCACATGTCTTTGCCTTAATAAAACCAGCATCATTTAATAAATCCAAACAATATTTTCTTTGAGATAGATAGATCCCTTTATGACTGCGAGAAAATTCAATTCCTAAGAAGTATTTCAATGGTCCTAAATCTAAACGAGTCCCAAGGAATGCTTTAAACCTTGTGATCCCTACTTCATCACTTCCAGTGATCACTATTTCATCCACATATACAACCAATAAAATGCACCCAGAACTAGATAATGCAAAGAACACTGAGTGATCATATGCACTTCTTCGCAAGCCAAACTCAATCATTACAGTACTAAATCTTCCATACCAGGCATGAGGTGATTGCTTCAAGCCATACAGAGACTTTTGTAATTTGCACACTTTCCCTGACTCTCCCTGAGCAACAAATCCAGGTGGTTGTTCCATGTAAACCTCTTCAGATAAATCCCCATGTAAGAAAGCATTCTTCACATCAAGTTGGTGAAGTGCCCAATTGTAAGTGGCAACTAAGGAGATAAAGAGGCGAACAGAAGAAAGTTTTGCAACTGGAGAAAAAGTCTCAGAATAATCCGCCCCATATGTCTGAGCATATCCTTTAGCAACCAACCGAGCTTTTAATCGAGCAACAGAACCATCAAGATTCATTTTAACAGTGAACACCTACTTACAACCAATAGCTCGTTTCTCTGAAGGAAGAGGCACAAGACCCCAAGTATGATTCCGCTCTAAGGCCATCATTTCCTCCTTCATTGCAGCTTTCCAACCATCATAAGCCAGTGTTTCAACAAGGGATGTTGGGACAGCAACAGAGTCTAAGGAGGCTACAAAAGACTTGGAGGAGGAAGATAAAGCATGATAAGATACAAAAGAAGAAACAGGGTAAGTGCATACGCGTTTACCTTTACGAAGAGCAATAGGAAGATAAAGGATAGCATTAGGTAGTGGTAAGGAAGCTGGAGACGAAGCAGAATGGGTCGGGTCCATGTCCTGGCTGATGAGAGGTGCCTCAATAGACTGCTGCACACGTCGAGAATAAATCTGACGAATAACAAGGTAAAAGGAAGGAGAAACTATCTGTGTATTGACAGTATAAATAAGAAAATTGTCCCCTGAATTGCTAGAGTGCGAAGAAGGCACAGGAGAACCAAATAAGGGGGTATTCTCGAAAAAGGTAACATCAGCAGAGACCAAGTAATGACCTAACGAAGGAGAGTAACAACGATATCCTTTTTGAGCATGAGAATATCCCATAAAGAAACACTTGAGCGATTTGGGATCCAATTTCGAGACCTAAGGTCGCATATCTTGAACAAAGCAAGTAAACACAAAAATTCGAGGAGCAAGAGGGAACAATGTATATGAGGGAAAGAGAAGGGAATATGGAATTTGACCGTCAAGAACAGAAGAAGGCATTCGGTTGATTAGGAAATCAGCGGTAGAAACTGCATCGGTCGAGAAAACTTTTGGGACTGCATATGGAACATTAGTGCCCGGGCAACTTCTAACAAGTGACGGTTCTTTCGCTCTACTACACCATTTTGTTGAGGGGTAATAATACATGAGGACTGATGAATAATACCATGCTGAGGGAGATAAGATTGAAAAGTATGGGAAACATATTCTTTAGCATTATCACTTCTCAAAATGCAGACGGATTTATTGAATTTGGTCTTAATTTCAGCATGAAAGGCACAAAATATAGTAAACAATTCTAATCGAGATTTCATAGGATAAAGCCAAGTAACCCGAGAATAATCGTCAATAAATGTCACAAAATAACGAAAACCAGATTTAGATGGAATAAGACAAATACCCTATAGATCAGTATGCACTAAGTAAAAGGAGGACTCAACTTTTTTATTTAGTCTAGGAGAATAAGAAACCCTATGATGTTTAGCAAATTGACAAGCTTCACACTTTAAGACAGATTCTTGCTTAAGACTAGGACATAACTTTCTTAAAATTGTGATAGATGGATGACCAAAACGACAATGAAGTTGCAAAAGGAAAGATGAGCTTGTGCAAGCAATCGATCGAGGTACTGTCTCAGAAGTTGAATCAAGAACATACAAGCCATTCACCAGACGCCCCTTACCAATAATTTGCTTCGTCCCAAGATCTTAAAAAAGACAATAATTGAGCTAGAAAACAATACAACAGTTGAGACTTTTGGTGAGTTGGCTGACAGATAATAGGTTAAAAGGGAATTGTGATAAACATAAAACAGAGGATAATGGGATAGAGTTTGTTGGGTTTGCTATCCCACGCCCAATTACAAAAGCGGTAGATCCATTGGCTAAATTAACACAAGGTAAATCAGTAGTAGATTTGAAATAAGAGAGAATACTTGTGTTGCCAATCATATGATCAGTAGCACCTGAGTCAATAACCTAACTACGAGATGAGGTGGAGAGACAGGCAACAGGGTTATCTGTATTATCCAAAGCTGATGTCGTAGGAGATGACTGTTGCGAATCATGAGTGGCCGAAATTTGTTGATAGGCATTGGTTAAACGAGCATATTCATCCGCTGAAATCATGATAGAAGACGAGGATGACTAAGGAAAGGGTAGGATGCCATTCTGAGTAGCCACATTTGAAAATTTTCTGTTATTATTCTTCCTCGAGTACTTGGGAGGCTTACCGTGTAGTTTCCAACAATTCTTCTTGATATGTCCTTCGACTCCACAATAATTACAGGTGCGAGGGGTGCCACTGTTTCCAATAACATAACCACTATTGTTCCCACCGTTGCCACCGTGATTATTATTTGAAACATTGCTCCTTAATGTCGCTGAGTCATTGGTCACCATATCAAAAGCCACAACTCCGTCTTTACAAACTCGAAGCAAACGGTATATACTTTCGTAAAGTAAGGAAGCGTCTCACTAATTAACAATTGTGTGAGTGCCACATCATATTCGGAGCTCAACCCTGCTAAGAAACACTGTACCACAATTTGCTTCTCTTGTACTTGCATTTGCTTTATGTAAACAACAATTGGAAACATGGGTCGCTTTTCTTGAAAGCCTTGTTTTACTTCAGAATAGTACTGAAACAAGGAGCGACCTCTTTGTTCCCCTCGATAAATCTTTAACAATAATTCATGAACATGAGACAGATCTTGTTTGCAAGCATACAAAAATTCCAGATATTACCAAACTTCTGTGGGATGCTGTTTCCATTTTTAGGCAACATAAAACTCGCTTTCTTTTTCTATGACCAACACAAATATGGCTTTTGTTCTGTTCTATTTTTAGATTTTGGTCTTTGTTACGTTGATAAACAGAAGGTAGAACAAAGAATTGACCCAATCAACGCCTAGTGTATTATGATAATTATTTTAGCTTATTTCTTATGTCAGAGAGAGCTAGAGAAAATTTATGTGATGCTACAAAGAAGTTTGGTAATGTTTACAGTAGAAAAAGGAAGAGATTAGGCACGATAAAGCAAGAAACTTTGAGGGAAAACATGTATGGAATTCGATTTTCACATAGGCAAAGAATAAATAAACAAGACTCTGAGGGTCGTTTAATGGGTTTTCACTCTTCTCCTGTGTTCGTTGTTGTCAGTGAGGCTTGTTGTGATAGTAAATTAGCTTATTTTGTACATTGAGTTCTGAGGTACATGAGCGGAGCTAGCTCGAGGATCTCTAAACTTGCGAGTTTCTTATTCTCTGAGCCAGTTTGTGGTGCTTTTGCTTTAGCTGGCATTCGTTTCTTGCAGGTACCGATTCTTATTTTAATATGATATCTAGTTTTAGTTTTACTCAGTATCTAGATTACAAAGAGGGCCTTATTTTTATCTGATTGTGGGTATTCAAACTGAGTTGCAGAACTAGTTTCAATTGATATGATCAAATACTTTTCGTCTTCCGATATAAATTAGAAAGCTTCCTAAGGTTTTTGAAATGATACGCACATATACAGGTGCATGACGTTCAAAGAAGATAACACGTACAACGAACCTGAATGACGTTATCCAAGCAGGGCAGCACCACAAAGGAGAAACAAAGATGAAAGGTGAAGAACTAGCGCACATGTGAAGGAGCAAATGGAAGCTACACCTCAAACCGTCATATGAAGAGCAGATGGAAGGTGAAAAGTCTTGGCTCAATGGTATTATTTCAGATGAAAATGAAAAGTTCAATGGCGTATCCGAGCCTTCTCAAGACGTGTCTCTAGCCATGTCCGAGCCGTCTCAAGAGGTATCCAAGCCGTGTCTGAGCCGAAAGAAATTATTTTTTAATACCGACATGTACAGACACGTGTCGGACATGTGTCCACCACGCGTCGGGTAGGTGTCCGTGCCGGACACACGGACACGGCTCCATTTTGCCATGTCCGTGCTACATAGCATGCTAAATCCTTGTAACTATGATATTTACATTAACTAAATAATCCCTATAATTAGGTAACTGCTATATTCTTTAACAAAGACAATTTTGGTGATCTTCCCAACAAGACAGCGGTTCTGGAAAAAAAAAAAGAACAGAAGAATTGCAGACTAAGCACAGCATAATATTAAAGCAGAAAACAATTAAAAATGAATATTCGGAGAATGAATAATAACCTTTATTCATTGGAGTAACTAAAAGAAATATCTAAAAGAGAATTTCAGGCATATAGACATGCAACCGTAGAATCGACAACGTTCCTAAGATCAATACAATTCCATCAACTCGAATACCGGAAGAAAAAGAAAGAAAGAATAACCAAAAGACAAAGCATGGAAAGACATACCCAAATAGAAATAATAGTGTCAACAACCCAGCCAATAGCATCAAAAACCCAACCAAGCTGGCCAGTCACTGATAGATACGTTAATCCAACAGCCAAAGCTATGTTGCCCAGAAGCCTTACAGGGCTATTGTTATCATTGCCCCCGCCGCCGTTAAATCCAAACCCCTGATTAAACCTCACAAAAACTACCCTCTTGTTCCTCTTCCGCCCTTCTTTTCTAAACAAAATCGCATCTTTTCTCCTACCCACCTCCAGTAATCTCCATTTCTGACTAAAGGCTCTCAATTTAAACCCTTTTTGTGTGAAAGATGCAATCTTTGAACTTGGTCCAGAGTGGGAATAAGTGGATCTTTTGTATACTATACTTTGAAGGGTGTTTAGCGACGACGAATTGACACATAATTGCAGTACGGAAGTCATGGAAGTACAAGTTTGCAAGGATCCTATATCAAACTTTTTTTATTTATTTTTCCATTTTCACTTTTATAATGGCCAAAAGAAGAAGATAAAATGGGTTAGCAAGATAGATCCATCAAATTAGACAGAACGAAGCTACAAGTCGACGAATTAGTTTCGACCGTGGGTACCACAACATCCTGTTTTGTACAATCTAGATTGAAAGGTCTAAATATTCACACGCACACGTGGATGGATAAAGTCGTAATCTTTTGAATTTTATAAACAATAATATTCATAGAAATTCTAGGTCTATAACAAAAATGGCTTTACATGGAATTAATTGTGTTTTTTAGTTTTGGTTCTCTCAACTACTATCTAATATAACGTTAAGTCTATTAGATCATATATTTAACAGGTATTTTTTTTAGGTTTTAGATCTGAATATTTACTGGTAATTAATCCCCTCGTTAATTTAGAGGCACCTTATAAAGTGAGACAATTGGTTCAAAAATTTAAGATTGTTCTATACTCAAATTTAACAAGTATTTTATTCATGAGATTTTTGTTTTTAAGTTACTATTGAGTAATTCCTTTGACAAGGTGAAGTTCAGATTTAAAATAGATATTTTAGATCTAAAATAGATGTTTCGTTGTCAATGTTCATTTCTGCAATTGAGTCGGGATGGCCAAAATTATCTCACTAAAATGGGCATTCAATGTCAGTCCTCTTCGCAATCAACGATAGTTTGACTCAATTGTAACTGCAATTCGAAGATGTGGCTTTAAGGTTTGTTTGATTTAGTTTTAGATTGAATTGTTTTGCCTTCTATCCATATATTCAATTTATGTTTTGACATATAAGATGTGTGTGTTCTGATTGGATTAGGAATAGGCACGCTTGGGGAAAGATACACGAACGTGCCATCATTATTTGCTAAATTTGAGGAAAGAGAACACAAATAGACTACTACCATTATTTGTTGAATTGCTACGTATAACCTTTATCTCTGGTCAAATATGCATGTATTAGTGAGTTGGTGGTGTATTTGAAGATACGGAAATTAATAAATGATTGGTAGATAATAGTATGTTTTTATACGTGTTTAAGTGTGTTTCTAAGTACTTCTTAGATAATTATCATGTTTATAGGCTTAGATTTTTGTTCTTGTTAATGTTGTATATGTTCTAAGTTTTTTTTTCTTTCAAAAAGTTGTATGTGTTCTAAATGGTTGACTAGTTTAGAGCAAGAATTTGATCTTAATTTTATGTTTCAAGAAGTATTTGATGTGTTTGTGAGTGTATGGAAACATGTATGTGAAGAAAAGCATATCACGATCATAAGATCCTCAAGATCGTGACAGGCAAAGATGGTGAACATGCATGGAGCCTTTATCATGATCATGGCATCATGCATGATCGTGATAGAGGCTAGGAAACATTTTAGGATACGATCATGACAAGTTGTTTTCCCAACTTTCGAGATTTTCAACTTTTGACATTTCGAGACTATTTTTAAAACCAAATTAAGCAGAGAAATCCTAGAAACAACCTTAGAAGCCTCAAGTACTATTTAATAACAAGAAAAACAAGAAAAGAGGCAACAACCACAAGATCAAAGGAAGATCAAGAGGATACATCAAGAGAGTTTTAGAGAATTTCAGATTTCCAAATCAAGACCCCAATCAGTTTTTAGTCCTTTTCTCTTTAATATTTCATTTTCTTAAATATTTATTTGGATTTCTTAAATGTTTAATATGATTATGAGTTTCTAAATCCATATTAGGGATTTTCTTGAATTCAATTATTTGTTTTAATGTAATCAATCTTTAGGACCTTAGACAAAGTTTTATTCAAGTTGTTAGGTGTTTATTAGTCCTCGTGGGATCGATACCTTTGACACTGTATTGAAAGTTTTATCATATAAAACTTGTCAACAAGTTTTTCAATATTCCCACACTTAAATATTTACTTGTCCTAAAGGAAAACTAAACACATAAACACATAAACATATAAACACACAATTATGCAACGTGCAATAATGGTACAATGACATCAAATCTTATAGAATTAGCTTAACCCCAAATATCAATCACTTAAAATGTGCCAATAAATTAACTTATTCCTTTCATAGTTAAATTCTTTGATTTGAATATACATATCAGTCAAAATATTAACACCTTATTCATACACCTGTGGAACTTGTAAATATGCATTTATTATTATTGATCAATTAAAAAGGCAAACTATTACTAAGTATCCTTTCATGAAAATTCTTGCTATTTATAAAAGATCAGTAGGTTTTATTTATTTTAACACCATTTTTTTAAAATTGCTTTAATAATAACTTAGTCTTTTGATGCAAAGGAAAATAACTTGTCACGAATATCCCCCAGTTACTTAACTAGGTCACGTTTTTTATTTAACTTGGTTGGAGTGCCATTATAATATTTTGAAGCGAAGATAAACATTTTGTCTTGAATGCCCCCGATTACTCAGTTATATCACAACTCTCAACTAGCTACTAGCTCCATTTTTAACCTAATTTTCTTTAAAAGGCCGGTGGGATAGGAATTTAACACATTTTTTTATCATTTAATTTTTTTAGCCTACCTTATTTCTTCTTAGTCAATGACTTTCATGAAAGGGTACTAATGATGCTAACCAATTCAATTGACTATAATTATAAATATGCATAAACAAATTTCTTAAAGCGAAAGAATAGGTGTCATATCCTAATTAACATGCATATTTATCCCAAAGACACTTAAAACACAAAATTCATAAGTTAGCATGCCTTTACAATTTAAATGACCATGTTGAAAGCTAAATTAATTCCATTTAATTCATGTCATCGACACATTCTCACAATTCACACATCATGCAGCAAAATGTCTACACAACGTCAACTTAATAAAAAACTAACATAATGCAAATGCCAAATTCACACACCATGACATGCTAATGCATAACCGTCTCTATTCTTGAGTAACACATTGTCATTAATGTGAGTAACAAAGCAACATAAATATAAATAAATAACAATAAAGAAAAGATTAAAGCAAGAAGACTTATCGATATTGAGGTAGTGATGGTGTAAGCAATGGAATATGAACACCTTGAGTAGAAAAATACTTAAGTATTTTCTTTGTGTCATACTGTTGTTGATGCTCATAGGGAATGAGCTTTATTTGTGCCTCTATGGTGTTTAGGCAATCTACCATACTCTTGTTATTTTCTGAAACTAAGATAAACACTTTCTCTCATCCTTCCTCTTCTTCCTTCTTAGTTTCTTCACTAGATGAGACTTCTTGTTATTGTGTGCCATAATGGAACTAGAGCTCGCCTATCTAGTCTTATATTTTACTTGTGATTTCAAACCAATATCTCAGAGTTTCATTACATAGACCTCCAAGATCTCGGCTCGCCTCAAATGTGTATGATTTAGAAGCTCAGGAAAGACAACAGTTAATCCATTAACAGAAAAACCATGAAATTGAGCAAGCACAGTAACAAGAAAACCCATGTTAAGATAGCTACTTTCTTATTAAGAGAATAACTATTGTTTGAAAAATGTGGGTTCATGTACAAAATTGGATCTTATGATCTGTGCACCAAGGAATGAATAAATCTTTACGAGAGCATTTGTTACTTAATTTTTGGAAAAAAATAGTGTCATATAAATTTATGTAATAACAAATGTTCAAGATTAGGAATAACATTATTACATGCATTTCTCATAGAAAATTCATCCAACCTTGTTAATTTTTGTCTAATATTGATCAGCATGAAAGTTTCCATGATTTTCAATAATTTTTTATTTCAAAAACCCCCAAATTTCTTCCATAATATCATAGTCCTTGCAATTTAACAAAATTATTTAACTTCTGTGACTTAAAATGTAAAGTCGTGTAAAATTTATGGGTTAAATCCTTGTACACAGGAAAATCAACACTAAAATCAAAATAGAAAATCACACAAGAAAAATTATCAAATAATGAGAAAGGGATTTATATTATCATCAATGCTAACCTAATCACTTTTGTGTTAATGTGGTGTTAGTTCTAAGCTATCGAAGGGTGGATTACTCTCTCTCAAGTTACAATCACTAAGCTTTAATTAAGTCGAGTTACCAAAAATGTCATCTCTCGATTAATAATTACCCCACAACCTAATCAGTTCTTAAGCATTCTAATAAACAACCAGGTCTCACACGAGATCTCTCTCCATAAAATTATCGATTTGATTATTTGTGTGGTCTATTGGGTCGTTTAACTCTCATTAACCAACCCAATCATTTTGCATTCGATTCACTCTCTTGATTTATTACTGAAGCATGAAGTTACAACAAATAATCACAACATCTAAATGAATTAACACAAAACAACTAGATAAACATTAAATCAAGTTTAAATCCCTAAAGAAAAGTTAGAACATCATCGTCAATTTTAAATCCATCAACATCATCATATCCATCTTACACATTCAAAGAAGAAAAATAACAAAGATGAAATAAAAATGTCACTTAGATAGGATTGGGATGGCTTAGGAAAGCAGCAATAGCCGAAACCCACTCCTCTCTCCTCTTCTTCGTCTTCTCTCTTTTCTTCTTCTTTCTTCTTGGAGTTTTCCCAAAGTGGTAGAAATTGGAGCGACCCTTAGGGTTCTTTTTTTTTTCTTAATATAGCATTTTCTATTTTAGGTAAACCTTAGGGTTTTTCCAAGTCCAAAAAGTCTCAAATGTCCCTCCATTAGTCGTGTTCGGGAGGCTGATGCGCTGTCTGTTGCGTAGGCCATGATCCTGATCCATAGTGCCACAATCGTGGCACTTCATTTAGCTCTTTGTCACGATTGTGGCTTTTATCATGATTATGGGCTTGGCTCTGGCTTCGGGCTTCCTCTAATTCTCCTCCGTTTTTCCATATCTATTATCAAACACTAACAAATACATCAAGGAAACTCAAATACATAAAATTAAAGCTAAAAACATGCTTTAACCCATATAACACTCAAAAACAAACATTTAACTAAATAACACAATCCTAACCTAAACATGCACTAATCATTCAATAATGGTACAATGACGTTAAACTTCACGAAATAAATTTAACTATAAACACGATTCTTAAAGTTGTTCTAACTTATTTACATGTGGAATCTATGTCTAAGTACTTTGAACTAAATATGCATACTAATCAAGACTTAATGCCAAATTCATTCACTCCTATCACTTACATATACACATCGATAATTATTTGATCAATCAAAATTGTAACTATCCTTAAGCAGATTTTCATAAGAAATCGTGCTATTCACAAGATTAGTTTGATTTATTAAACAACACACTATTTTTGTTTAATTTTAATAACATGAACCTAGCCTTTTGACATGAAGGCAAATATTTGTGATAAATGTCCCCCAGTTACTCAGCTACAATACATTCACAAATACCTACTAGCTCTATTCATAACTCAATTTGTTTCAAAAAGGGCCAGCATAATAGTTATTTATTCAAGATTTACACAACAATTTTTTATATATATTTTCTTGCCTATCTTATTTCTTAGTTGTTATGAAAAGATACTAACAATGCTACTTATTAGATTGACCTAAAATTATAAATGAATGTGGTAAATTCGTAGAGTGAATGAACTAAGATTGTATCCTAATTAACAAGCATATTTAATCAAAGCAACCTAGAACACTAATTTCTCAAGCTAATAAAGTTTAGCAACCTAAAAGACTATGTTCAAAGCTAAATTGATTCCGTTAAGTCCTAGTCATTGACACATTGACACAAATCATATCACGCAATCCTAAATAGTACTAACATATAACATGCAAAATTCACATTTAAATAAAAACATATAATGCACACAACCCTCCCCACACTTAGACAACATATTGTCCTCAATATGAGAAGAACAAATGAACAATACATAAGGTGAGAATAAAAATTAAAGAAACATGAGAAACAAGAGATCAATTGGAAATAATAATAAAAATAAAAGATAAGGGTTAGAGTATAGAACCGTCATGGTGATTGAGGTGGTGATGGTGTAGAAGGTGGTAGTTGAACACCTTGAGCCTTGAAATATTTGTGAATACATCATATGTCCCAACATTGACTCTTTCTTCTCTAGTCATCTCCTTTAACACCTTAGCGTTTTCTGA
The DNA here is from genome assembly GCA_026284465.1 of Erythroxylum citrifolium. Lineage (NCBI taxonomy): Eukaryota > Viridiplantae > Streptophyta > Magnoliopsida > Malpighiales > Erythroxylaceae > Erythroxylum > Erythroxylum citrifolium. The sequence goes on from JANKOE010000005.1 coordinate 41,272,249, forward strand.
AATGGCTTTGTTAGTGTTTGAGATGGCTTCCATTACCTTCTCCCATCCCGTTAACTCATCCTCTTATGGCTCCTCGCTGGTTGAGTCCTTCTCATGTTGAAGTGGTGCTGACCTTAAACTAACCTATCCCACACTAGTCTTGACATGAGATTTTGTACTGATATCTTGAAGTTCCATGTTATGGACCTACAAGATCTCAACTCACCTTAAATGGAGACGGTTAAAAAACTCAAGACAATGGATAGTTAGTCCATCGTAATTATTCCATAATAGCAATAACCAAGTACCCTATGCCCAGATTGTTGCTTCTCTTTCTTAGAGTAACAATAATTGCATTAAAGTTGTGGATTGAGGTGCAAACTTTGATGCTATGATCCATGCACTACAAGAGGAAAAGTTCTTTTTATGAACACTTGTTAGTTTCACTTTTGTCGAATACAGTTTGAAACATGAACTTATGTAATAACAAGTGTTTGGGGCTTCAACTAATGTTATTGTGGGCATTTTTAGCATCAAAGCTCTCCAACCCAGTTAGTTCCGTCCAATAGTGGGTGGCACGAAAGTCATCGTGCTGATCTACTATCGCTGAGTTGGGAAATCCACCAATTTCACACAAAATGTCATAGTCTAAGCCATATGGTTGACCCCGCAACCAAGAGTCATAATTCCTTAGGGTTGGTTGGCTCATATTAAAGAGTTGTAAAGAATTCTAAGGTTAATTCCTTATAAGTAGGATAATTAATTCGCAAAAATTTATCCCAATGAATTCTTCCTCCTAAGGTCTTAACCTTCTCTCTCAATCCTAGTCTTTCTAATATATCAAAATCGACATATTTAGGAACATTTATTTTCTTAAGACTAAGGGTATGGAACCAGTTACCTTCCTCCTCCAAAAAGATCAGGAAAGGTGCGTCGTAATCTGTTGTCCTGTTTCATTATCCACGGCTTAATACTTAGACTTTTCCTTTTAGTTGGGTACACTTAACCGTCTGCTTGATGCGTGGTCCTGTTGGATTGAGAATTCGGAAAAGTTTGGAGAGAATTGAAGACTTGAAGATGGGTAGAGAGACGTGAGAGGAATTGAGTTCTTAAGTTTACAGAGAGAGTGTGAAAGTGAAAGGTGTAAGAAAAATGAGGTAAAGTGTAAATATATAGGGTAGGAAGGGTATAAGGGATAAAATTGGAAGAAAAATAGTTAAAATTCAGGCATACCATGTCTGCTCCAAAATTTCTGCATGCTTTCCAATTTCGCTTCTTTTTCCTCATTTCATCCCCTAAATCCTTTCATACCTTATAATTACGTATCCTAGTTCGAACAGACGTGTAGCTACTCCCAAACTTCGCAATTCAAGAGATTTTTTTGGACCTTTTGGGCCCCAAAAAATCCTAGTTCAACCCTAAACAAAAAAGAACATAAATAGAAGATGTAGAACAAAAAGAACAACTTCTTTTATCAATCACCATTAAGAAACCCGAGAGAGAGTTCATCGAGAGATTGAGAAAGAAACGAAGGAAGAAAGACGTGAAGAAGAAATCGACGTGAAGTACTTCCTAGAACAGGAGGTTTCCTAACGTTGCTCCCTCCGTCATCCTTTCAGATTTGGTTTATGGTGTATTTCAATTTTATTTATGTATAGAATTGGGATAGCTGTTGAGATAGGATTTTATGAATGTTGAGGAATGTCTAAACTCACCTTTAGGTTGTTTTTATCTTTGATTCAATAAAAATCTGATTGTTTATGTTATTGGGATTCATTGTGATTGATTTCTGCACTTGCATAATTCGGTGATAGATTGAGAGCGTGAATCGAATGAAAAAAAATTAAATTGGGCTAGCGAAAGTTAGGTGGTTTAATAAGAATGAGAAATCAATCAAATCGGTAATTGTGTGAAGAGAGATCTCACATAGGTTTCCAGTAGTCTAGTGGAAAACTTCAGATCTAATTAAGGTTTGGATAAATTATGAATTGAGAAATTGTAATTTTCCATAATCTGATTAGGGTTTATAATTTAGGGCTATTAGTTATAAATTGAAAGAGAGTAATCAACCATAGCATCGTCCGGGACCAATAATCCGACAATTCATAATTAATTAGATTTGTGTTAAAGATCAGTAAAAATTCCCCTTTCTCTCAATTGGTAGTTCCTTAGGTTGATTCTTGATGTGTGTGTGTTGCAATTTGCTTATTTCTTAGTATTTGGTGATTAATTATTGAATTGAGTTGTTTGATTGAATCAATTGATTGAATTGCATCATTCTTTTAGTTTAGTTAAATTTGAATTTCTACAATTAGTTTTAGCCTTAGATTTTAGGATTAGATTAACCCCTTTTGTAGGATCTACACCTTAGGTACTACGCAAATGACCTATACACTTGCAGAATATCGAAGTTAAAATATTAAAACTACATGTATCGAAAAATCGCGATCAAAGTTTTTGGCGTCATTACCGGGGAGGCGATTAGTTTAGTTCTTTGGTCTAAGGCTTTTTCACTGTCATTTCTTCTTTTAAAAAAAATAGAGAAGGAAGTTTGGGACATAAAGTAGAGACACAACAAGACATCTTAGAATGAGAAATGAGCCATCCAAAGAGCTAGATGCCGAGAAGAAATGGAAAGAACAATGATGAAGGATAGATATTATAAGGAGCAAGGAACTTTTGCGAACTACAATGAGGCACAGTATGGTTGGGAAAGTAATGATCCTTATTGGAACATGTATACTCCGGGGTGGCAGAACCACCTAAATTTCTATTGGTCTAACAAGGTAAGGACTCATTTAGGACATCAAGACCAATTAGGATTTTAGCAAGATGAGTCCAGTTCATGGGATTCTAAATTAGACAAGATCTTGGATAAGCTCACATACATAGAAGAGGGCCAGAAGAGACTAAAAGAGCAAATTGAGCAATTAACAAAAAGTCACACCTTGTCTATTCACAACCTAGAGACTCGACTGAGACAACTTTCCCGTGAATTTTGTAAGCGAAGTGTGGAAAAATCTCTGAGTAATATGGAATTATATCAAAGAAAGCAACATAAGGCTATCACATTTAAGAATGAGGGAGAGCCAAAAGGATCAGTGGAAAACCAAACTAAACCCCACCTTATTGAAGAACAAGAGACGAAGAAAGAGATTGAAAAGAAGAATGCCAAGCTTCCCTTTTATTCACTAGTTCTTGATATACCAAATATGAACATCGAAAAATCTTGGGTAAATGTTCATGAAAAGAACCTTATCCTTCCGATTAATGATGACCAAGTAACATTCAATATGAATGATGTATTTAAGAATCCGAAGTATAGTACCTCATTTAGGATAATTGATGTGTTCGAATCTTCTAAAGAACAAAAGGACAAAGAACAGATGATCAGACATCGAGTTTGAAGAAGCTATGAAAGTCTCTGTTCGTAAAGCGGAAGAAGTAGAGGAGACGAAGGTGATTAAGGAAGAAAGAGAGCAACTTACCTTCTTATAGAACAAACTGTTGGATTTGATGGAAGATTCAGGGAGTTTCGTTATTCCATATTTTATTGTCAGTTTGTTAACGAAAAGGATATTACTGATTTCTCAACTTTATCAATATTGTCCTTCTATTATTTGGCTATTTGTAGCTTACTTACAGCTACAGAACTGATGTTGAACGAAAAGGGTAGAAGCAAGCCACTCATAATTGATCCCGGCTAAGTTTCCAATGATACAAGGTCAAGCTAATGAAAATAAAATTAGCACGTTTGTTAGTTAGGTTTAAATTGTGGCATAGTTCGATTTGTTTTAAATTTCAAAAATAAATTCTTAATGATTTGGAATGTTTTGGAGTGCTAACTCTCTTACTCTTTTTAAAGCAATCATAAGATAGGGAAACAAGCCCGACATCAAGTGCATTTGGTCTCTACCTCCGACATATTACTACCTCAGTCACCATGATGCTTTCGTGCTCTAACCCTTTCTCTTTTCATTTTTGTTAGTAATTTCTTCTTATGTTTTTGTTTTTTATGTTTTATTTCCCCTAATGTGTTTGTGTACCCTTTCATAATAAGGACAATGTGTTTATTCAAGTGTGGGGAGGGTTGTGTGTTTTTACCTTGAGTGTGAATTTGGCATATTGTATGATAGTTTATTTAGGTTGTATGATATGAATTATGTGAATGCGTCAATGGCTAGGACTTAACATGATAGATTTAGTCTTAAACATAGTCTTTTAGGTTGCGAAGATTTATTAGCTTTTGAAATCAGTAACTAAGTTACTGAGGGCTAAATATGCTAGTTAATTAGGATATGATGTCAGGCCATTCACCCTAGGAATTTGCCATACTCATTTATAATTTGAGGCCAATCAAATAAGTGGCATTATTATTACATTTTATGAGAATGATTAGCTAAAGCAATAAGGTAGGCAAAATTTTATGTTTAAAAAAAGGTTGTATAATTTTAACTAAAATAACTGTTTCGCTAGCCTCAGGTTATAAATATAGCTAGTAGCCAGCTGAGAATTTGAGGTAGCTAAGTAACCGGATCGACACACTTCACAAATGTGTGCCTTCGTGTAAAAAAGCTATAATGAAATTCCAACCAAGCAGTTTAATAACAACATGACTTAGTTGAGTAACCGGATCAACATTCATCATAAATGTTTGCCTCCACGTAAAAGACTAGGTTCATGTCCTTAAAGGAAAATCAACAAAAACATTATTTTCAAATAAAAACCTACCGAACTTGTTAGTAGCTTGATTTTTCATGAAACAATGTGTGTGTGCTAGTGATAGGGGTGAATAGACTCAACATCAAAATTTTGATTAGTTGTATATTGAGTCCAAGGTGCTTAGATGCAGATTTCGCATGCTAATAATTTGGAACAACTTGAATGATTGTGTTTAGAGGTGAATTATTTTGTGAAGTTGAAGCCATTGCCTCATTTGTTGCATTATGTGTTTTGTGTTTTGTGCTTTATGTTGTTTGTTATTTTTTTTGCTTAAGGATAAGCAAACATTTAAGTGTGGGAATGTTGATAGGTATGAAATGCATCGTATTTTAGGGTGTAGTTTTATATGTGTTTAGCAGTTTATTCGATTGTTTAGCATGTCTTTAGGGTATAATTGTGTTAGTTTGTGATTAATTTGTATTTTAAGTGTTTTATAGGTTGGAACAATCATTTGAGCATAAATATGATATTTATGAGGTACCTTGATGTGTTTGGTTGTGTTTCAGGGTCAACATCAAAGAACGGAGAAGTTTCGGAGAAATTCAGGCCGAAACAATAGCCCACGATCGTGGCACAACAGGCCCCGATCATGACAGAAGGCTTAGATGTAGGCCACGATCGTGGCCTGAAGGGCCACGACTCCCAAACTTCATATTTCGAGGGAATTTTTTAGACCTTTTGGACCTCGAAAAAATCATAGTTCAACCCTAAATATAAAAGAATTTAAATAGAACAAGTAGAACAGAAAGAGCAACTTCTTGCATGAGCCACCATCAAGAAACCCTAGAGAAAGTTCATCGAGAGATTGAGAAGGAGACGAAGGAAGAGAGATGTGGAGAAGAAGCCGACACAAAGTACTTCTCAGAAAAGGAGGTTTCCCACCGTTGCTACCTCCGTCATCCATTCAGATATGGTTTTTAGTGTATTTCAATTTTATTTCTGTATAGAATTGGGATAGCTATTGAGATAAGATTTTATGAATGTTGAGAAATGTATAAACTCACATTCGGGTTATTTTTATCTTTGATTCAATTAAAAATTTATGTGTTTATGTTATTTGGATTCATTGTGATTGATTTCTGCACTTGTATAATTTGGTGATAAACTGAGAGGGTGATTCGAACGAAAAATAATTAAATTGGGCTAACGAGAGTTAAGCGATTTAATAAGAACGAGAAATCAATCAAATCGGTAATTATATGAAGAGAGATCTCACATAGGTTTTCGGTAGTCTAGTGAAAAACTTCAGATCTAATTAGGGTTTGGATAAATTGTGAATTGAGAAATTGCAATTTTCCGTAATCTGATTAGGGTTTATAATTTAGAACTGTTGGTTATAACTCGAGAGAGTGTAATTAACCATAGGATCATCTAGGAACAATAATCCGACAATTCATAATTAATTAGATTAGTATTGAAGATAAGTAAAAATTTCCTTTTCTTTCAATTGGTAGTTCCTTAGGTTGATTCTTGATCTGTGTGTTGTAATTTGCTGATTTGTTAATATTTCGTGATTAATTCTTGAATTGAGTTGTTTGATTAAATCGATTGATTGAATTGCATCATTGTTTTAGTTTAGTTAAATTTTAATTTATGGGATTAGTTTTAGCCTTAGATTTTAGGATTAGATTAACCCTCTTTGTGGGATCGACATCTTAGGTACTACGTGAACGACCCGTATGTTTGCGAAATATCGAGGTTAAAATATTAAAAGTACACATATCGGAAAACCGTGATCAGTACCAAATGATAACTAGGGCCATTATAGTTTTAGCGGGTATCTTCTCTTAGACGATTGAATGAAGTTCTAGATTTTTTTTCTTCTTTAAATTTTACTTATATTTGATGTATATGTTAAATTATATGTATGTAATGTAATTGTAAATGTTTTTGTCACAGGTTTCACTTCTAGTTGGTTGGTTCTTCATCACAAACTTTTGTCGTAAATTGTAATAGTTTGAGAGTTAAGGATATTTATTATTCTTTTTATTTTATATTTTGATGTAATTATTATTTATTATATAATGAAAGTGTAATATTTAAATAGTTTGTATTGTTCTTAATTTTATATTTATATGATGATAATTTTCTTTTTTCATATTAACTATGGTTATTATTTATATGTGAAATATCTGAAAATTATTGTTATTTCATATTAATTATAGTTATTATTTATTATTATGATTTTTGGAAACAAAGTTGATATAAACTTATAAAGTATACAGTCAGGGGTGTTCAAGAAAACCCACGAACCTATAAACCGGACTTGAACCGCATGAACCGAACCTATAAATAAAGTTAACCGAACCTGAGTTTAGGTTCGGTTTGCAGGTTCATGGTTCAGGTTCAGGTTTCTAATTTGTGGTTCTAGGTTAACCGAACCTATAGCAGTTAACCGAACCGAAGGTTTAAACCTGAACCTGAAACACCCAAAAAACCTATCATATATTTAGATATAATTTAAGAGGATATTAATAATAATAAATTCACT
>JANKOE010000005.1:41279540-41295370 GCA_026284465.1 Erythroxylum citrifolium
CTTTCTTTATTTATTCATAAAGTCTGCACACGACTTTGAATAAAACGTGCTAAAGGGGATTGCCTTTAGGGCACAATCTAACAGTACCGTCCTTGCATAAGTCGAGTTACCCAATGTACAAGTCTACTTATAGGTACTGGACATGTGTAAGTCGAGTTGCATAAGCACACAAGTCGACTTACACTTACATGAATTTCATCCTAGAACAACCATAGCCATGATTTTCCTAAGCCTTTGGAACTAAAATCCCCTTCAAAAACCAAAAGATTTGAAAACAACTTACCTCCAAAAACCACCCACGAATTTTTGCTTCTTGCCTTTAATGGGAGATTAGATCTTCCCCTTTCCTTTTCCTTTTGGAAAAACCCTTGAAAACCCACTTGAAAATCAAGAAAAGATGGAACCCTAAGCTATCTTCTTCTTCTTCTCTTCTTCTTTTCTCCACCGAAACATACTCTCCTTTCTTTTTCCTTCAAATTTCATTCCCTCTCTCCAAACACATGACAAATTGCTTTTGTTTCATTCTTTCTTTTAATTGAAGGTAAAAAGACCCATTTACCCCTCCATGAAAGCCTTATTCCTTTAATCCTTAAGTAAACTTCCAACAATGCCCTTACACATACTTGTTCTTTCAATTTACTAACAACATACTATTCTCTTAATTTAATCTCAATTTCTCAATTTAATAACCTCTAATTCTATCACTCTAAGCAATAAATCTTCTAACAATTGACATTCTAATTAAACGCTAACCCAAAACAATTTATCAATCAAAAACTCAAAAATAAATTTGAAAATCATGCTTAAGCAATAGGAAAAGAATTTGGGGCCAACAACATGGGACTGAAGCGTATGGAGATGATGAATTGTGTTTATGCTATGATTTTTTCTGGAGGATTAATGCAACTATTTTAGTCAAATATGCATGATTGAGGGATTGTGTTGTCTTATGTTTGCTGTTGTTTTTTAGCTGAATGAGTGTAATAGCATGATCAAACTTTACATCATTTTAGTATTAAACGAAGGACTAAGAGGAGTAGATTAATATGGAACAAGAAACTATAGACGCTTAGGTTAAGAATTAGAAATATATTAACGTAAGTAATAATTAGTAGTCGGATTTATAATTAATTCGGATAATAACTTGTCGAATGCAAAAGCTAGATTTAGTCTATTATTCGAGTTGATCTCAGGACCAAACTGTTAATTATAAATTAGTGAAATTATTTTCCCTTAATCATGCATAGGAGATTAAATTAGTGAAATTAATTCTCAAGAGTTTTCTACTTTGATTTCTACTCGTCTTTGTTTCCGGTTGAAACATTATACTTTTCATTCTAATTTCGTGATTTTCTTTTAAAGCCTTAACTCAACAATCGGGACAGAATGTTAAGGATTGCATTTAATTTTGTTTTTGTTCAAAATCAATTTAAGTGAACCAATTTCATCTTCGTGGGAGACAACCATGGGTAATCACTATAACTACCTAATATAGTTGCAAGTAGGATGACCTAGGTACTTTTTAGAACTTTTTGGGCACAACACATTGGCGATGATTTCGTTTGTCCTCGCCTATCTCTTTTGGCTATGTATTCGGCTCTTAGCGAAATTTAATTTGTAACGATTTGGTAAAAACATCGCCCATAATATTTTGCTACTGAGATTTTTGTAACAATTTGGGTAACAAATTAGTATCATCATGAAATATTATCAACAACGAATTAAGGACTTTTAGCGACAAATTTTCATCGCCAAAAGCCCCTTATGTTGTGATGTTGGTTAGATGCTCAAGTATTGATTAAAAAATTCTAGTAGGCTCATGATTGCTTATAAATGTAGGACATAAATATACTCTATTCATGCTGATTACAAAAATTCCTTCTCATTCACTTCTTTGCATTTTTCTCAATTGAAACCATTACACACTAAGCATTCCTAACATCAACGCAGAAAATGTTGCATTAAAATTTAGCTTTAGTCTAATTGTTGAAAATTTTCTTCATTCACCTGCACATTAAACGTTTGAAGAACATTCATATCACGTGGTCAAGAAGAAGGTGGAATTTTGCTTAAAAGGCGCAAGGACATCTGAATAGGAAATCACTGAATTTAAGAGCTGAAAGGGGTACGATCAAAAGAAATTACAAGTTGTTAATGATCAACTTACTGTCATGCCATAGGCATTAATTCATCACGGCATGCTACCGTAGCTTCAACTTTCAAATACCTTTCTCCTGATATTTGACAAAAATAATGAAAAGGCAAAAAAGAATTACCAAGTCAAAACATCCATTAGTCAGTCTCGGATAATACTAAGCTGTTCGATTGGACGCGTCAAACTGTTGAGCTGTAGAGATTGAGCACGTGCCTGATAATGTAATGTGACACTGCTGCTACTATCACCAACTCAAAACAATAAAAACAGACATCACTCCTTTATCGGACAAGTAGGCGCCAGAAAACTTCAGTTAATTGAATCATATGACCTTGAGAATTTCTCCTAGAACCAGACCCCACTGAGTCCAGTGAGTGCCACCCTGCGTCAAAATTGTGACAAACCAACATATCATATCTCCTCTGATACCTATGTAAATCCATAGGGAAAGGAAACAAACATAACCAAAATCACACCTGACAGAATACGGCAAATGGATCTCGTAGTGGCCCATCACATGACAACTCACTTGTACTCCCGTCAATGAAGGTTCCGTCAGCAAAAATCACCTAATTAATGGTGCATCAAACACCTTATATTAGTCTAAACAAAACATCATCCCCATGGCCTAAAACCTTCAAATTGGGAACTAGACAACCTATGAATCATCTTAAAAGTATAAAGAGTACAGTTCCTGGAGCAAGCAACTATATCAAAGAGAGCAACAATATTAACTCTAGGCATGTCAGATGCAAACAAGAGAATTGCCCATGACAACAAAAATAATCACTCAAATGATCCTAATAATAAAGGTATAATGCCCTTTAACATGGAATACCAAGAGCTACATAAACACAAGGGTTGGCGAATAACTTATACAAGAACGTGGTAGAAAATGAACAAAAAATATGGTCAAACCTCTGATGCGTATCCTGGAGTTCTCCCCGCAACCGGTTTGGTGAATGAACCTACCGGCGAGCTTCTTTGCACAGCTTCACAAAATGCAAGGAGACGCTCACAGTTTCCAAGCTGCACTGCCTGAAAAGCATTTTAAGATTATGTGAAAATCATCTTAACTTTCTCTCTGTCTCTGCCTCTCTCTCCAGCTACTCTTCTCAATTACTTTTAAGCTAATAATATAGAAAGACCTACTAGAACACAAAAGATGAACAACAAAAAGCTTCAAAATTCCTACTAGGTTCATGCAGAAAGCATCTTTGAACTAGCATATCCGATCATGCAAACATTTTTATGCTGAGATACTGTCTCTGGAGGCTCTGACAAGGTATAATGAGAACACACCTGGACTATATCATGACGGATGACACGAGGTAAGGGCTGCACCTTGTACCCTTTAGATGCCATGACTTCAGCAATTAGTAAAGTTCCCTTCAATATAGAAGAAAAGTTTAACTCCACTAACAGATATTGGACATGTATGTAACCAATGAGCAGGCAGCCCCACTACCTTGATTGCCTCACCAACCATTTGAGGTGCAAGGAACAAACCCTGGAAATATGCTCGCATAACATTGCCAGGTGTTGAGCCACATTCTAATCCAAGCCCTGGTGCAGAGAGACGAGCTGCTGCTGCTTCTACCAAGCTTCTTCTCCCTGCAACATATCCACCACATGGCGCAATGGTTCCACCGGGATTTTTTATCAAACTGCCAGCAATCAAATCTGCACCCTGCCCGCCATTGATCAGAAATACTGTCATCTTTCATCAGGCAACGAAATGAAGAATGGATAACATACCACCATTGGAGGTTCAATGTTTTCAACGAATTCACCATAGCAGTTATCCACAATCACCAAGCAGTTAGGATTCTGCACCTGCAAGCATATATGTGAGACAGATTGATACAATAAAAGTCCCAGGAGTCATAAGGTGTGAAATAATAGTGCATGGTCAATGCATACGTGCTTCCATTATAAATTTGCACCAATATACTGCGGACCAAACATATCAGGCCATAAGGATCATCCTGTCAAAAGTGAAGGAATGTACTGTCCAATGTGGGACAGTAAAACCCAACAGTTTTTGTCTATAAAATATTAGCACTGAAATATGATAGATCTCAACAAATATAAAAGCTCTCACAAAGGGATTTTGCTGCTTGAAACATAAAATTGATGCACTCAAGAAATCACAAAAGGCATTTTATTTTGGTGTACCCAGTAAGTTTAGATAGATCAGACAAATTTACAGCAAGAACTAAAATGCCAACAAGGTTACCTTGATCATCTTTATAGCTTTATCAATTTCATTCACACTTAAACTTTGGCGCCACGAATAACCACAAGACCTCTGTATGAGGGCACATTTTGTATGAGGCTTTACAGCACCCATCAAGGCATCCCAATCAAGTCTACCACCTTCAGCAAGCTGCAAAACAACAGGGTCAGAGAATTTCTGAGCCGAAATGAAAAATTCACTACGGATATTTCCTAGAAACATACAGGAAGTTCTCGGTACTCCACTCCAAAATCTTTCAAGGAACCCAGTCCATGGGAGTCCCGCTTTCCAATAACTTCCTCTAATGTGTCATATGGAGCACCAACAACTGCTAAGAGCTGAAAATTATATTAGTCGAAACAACTTCCAAAAATCATATGACTGTAGGACAACCATAAGGTTATAGAGGAACCTCATCTGAAGGAAGAGAACATTAAAACAATCACTAACCTCATCCCCTGGCCTCAAAATTGCAAATAAAGCACAAGTGATAGCATGTGTTCCTGAGAAGAACTAATAGTACAGGAGCAAAGCTTTAGTCTGTAGCATTTACAAAGGAATAAAAGTAATTTATAAAGATAAAAACACGAGATATGTCAAACCTGCGAGCGAACAATAGCAGACTCAGAACCCACAATATGTGCAAAAGCTTGGTCAAGTGCTTCACGACCACCAGCCTCATCATGACCATAGCCCGTGGATCCACCAAAATACTGATTTTATGACAAAAGCATAAACATGCTTTTATGGTAACATAACCCTTTATCAACATCCAGAGAGGGCAGACACTTCCATGTAATCTACACTACCTTAGCTGGACATGTATAAGCCAAAATACCACACTGAAATCTGACATGCCTATGTTAGTCGTTTTAGTACACCATCTTTCATTCATCAAAACAGCCCTTGAAGACATTGTGCAAGTGCTCAAGTTCATAAAGAGCTATCATATGTGCTCACAAAGGATGTATTGAAGAAACTAATTATCAATGATGGATCTTATAAAACAGAAGATGTCTATGCATTGCTTGCCATTTCATCTGCTTTTACAATGAAATTGCTATGCATCTGCTGTGGACTTATTTTTGTCCCCAAGCATGTTAGTCCATAGGAAAACATTCAAGACATAGAGCATTACCAAACTTTAGGGTCAAATAGACCAAATACTTGAAGCATTACCAAACATAATATTTCCTTTTTAAATGATGTCCTCTTGTTTATATGGTAGTTGCTAGACATACAAATTGATAACTATTTAGGGAGTAAAGTGAAAAAAGGCTAAATTACAGGAGGTTTCAATATATTCCATTCTGAAATGTATATCGACTTTCAAGCACATTACTTTACTCTTTTGCAGGTTAAATTTAGAGTATGTCTACTCACATGACTCCCAACTCGAGCAGTTTGGAAAGCTCTTAGAACACGGGTTGTATTGCATGCCACCAAATTATCTACAGCCTGAAACTCTGAATTCAAGGAATCCACTGCTTTCACAACCTACCCACCAGAAAATAGAAGAGGTCAGTTGATGAGTGGAACTCCTACAAACAAACGGTCACCTAAAAGAGTGACCCAAAAGCTTTTCTAAATTCTGCTTACTATGGGCAGAATTGAAATATGAAAAAATTTTCAGATAGCTAAATTGCTTAGGCTCTGATACCATGAACCAAAGAAAAAAAAATACGTTTTACTTAATATTTTTTATACAGGTAAAGGTTCATATATATACAAATTGCTCAACTACTAATTAGTTAGGTAACTAAGCCTTAACATCCCTATTATCAAGCTATAAAATGTGTGATAATCTAAATAAGTATTTCTTTCTAATGTTCATCTTGTACCAGAAATTAGACAAAACAATAAACAAAGTTGACAGTAGTTTTAAGGCACGAGTAAGAGCTGCTGGAAATAGCCCGGGGAAACAGAGCTACGAGGCCAAATAAATTTGCTAATGTTTAGTGCCATGTTCCAAGTAGTTCCGAAGTGTATTAAACATATAATGGCATTGAACTATTGATAATTCGGGTTAATATGAAATATTATTCCTTTTTAATGGAGAACAATTTTACGGACACAAGGCATTACTGCAAGATTTGATTTGTTTTTCAGCTTCTCCTCTCATTTTCTCCATCTTCTCAACAACTAATCATATCAATATCCCGAGTTTCTTAACAAAATAAATACAATGACATCAAATGAAAGCACCAACTTTAGATCATCAAACAGAGACAAGTGTAGCTGGATTGAAGAGATAAACTTTTTGTCCGTATTTCATCCATCCAATCAGCAATCAAACAGAAAATCACATAGCAAATGGGCACTTGGGTACTAATACTTTCTTTGCATCCAAACATGTAAAAAAGAGGAAAAATATAAGCTTCCTATATTTTTCAGGGGGAAAAAGAACAAAGCAGGTTAACAGCGTCAGTTTTAATCTCTTATTACCTCTGGTACAAATGGGTTGTCATGATGATGGAAGGCAACTTGGGAGCTTGAACAAACATTAACTGTGAGAGTAGGTGAGGAAACTGCCACGGAATGCGCAGGACAAGCAGGGAAGGCGGATGATAAGACCCATGCCTTCATTCTTCAAGTCGTTGGATACTGATTTTTGAAGAAATGGCGTGCCACCCTATCCTTCTAAAATTAAAATTAATAATTTTCACCCAATAAGCTTTTGGTATTCCCCAATTTCTAATTCTTTTTTTTAGAAGTAAAAAATAAATCAATTGAATCACCCAAAAATAAGAGAATGTAAGAACATGCCCTTATTTATAATAAGTTAGAGTCTATTTCATTTTCTACCTAAAAATTATTTAAGAATTTGTAAGATAGTGTATGACGAAAACAAGTTACACAGCATAAAGCAGGCTGAGTGAGACTTTGGAAGTTTTCTAATCAGCTTGCTTCCTTAGTCTATTAACATTTAGAGCCAGATTATGTATTGGCATTTGAGGGAATTGTCACATAATCCTCTTTTGTTTGAATGGCTTTATAAGAGTTGGAAATCACTCCAGCTTTTCAAATCGGAAGTATTTGACAATTGTATTAGTGGTAGTGTATCACAGAGTTAGTCTTGTATTTTCCTTGATACTTTCCGTCTCAATATTATCTCTTTAGCTTTGTTACAGAGCAACATTTCCCTTGTTCAATTGAGGCTTTTGACCAAAAAACAACGGATGTTTGTTGGTGCTTTCCTAAATTTATGAGCATTTCTCTCACTTAAAACTACATAAATGGAAAGTTAAGTGTCATTCCAAAAACTCAAGTCACTTTTACAGTTATATCTGATGGTTGTTAGGTAAATAGAGTTACATCTTTGTTGTACCTACTTCCAAAGTTCTGTTGCATATTGACAGTCAAACAATGTGCGTGAGATGCTCTCATCCTCTTGTTTGCATAGCTCATATTTCAAGTTAAAGCTACCTTTGATTCTATCTTTGGTTCCAGTCTCTTACTAACTACAAGCTACCAAAATAAAAGAGGTTTTTAGAATGTTTGATTTCATCCATACAAGCTTAACCCAGGTAGCTTCCTATTTCTGTTCCCTAATCAAATCTATGGATGATTTGTTTGTGAATTGGCCAAATTTATGCCTAAGCCATTTAATGTGATCTATGTTGCAGTCATTTAGTATATAGATTGGTAGATTATCTTTGATGAAGAAGAAACCTCACAAGTTATATTGCCATTGGTTGCTTTGATTGTCTCTTTAACTCTAGCATTATTGGTCAACATATGTCTAAGGGATCGTGCTTTAGGTAGCCTATGTAGGGTGTCCCAATCAACTCTAATTGTGATACCAAAGCCAAGTGTTATTCTCATTTCCTATAATTTCTTTGAATTCCGTTCTTATAAGCTCCTTCAACCTTATCATTTGATTTAGGGTCCAAGAGTTATCATGCTTTTATTTTATACTTCAAAATCTAGTAGCTTTTCAGTGATAGGAGTGTATTCATGTAACCTCTCGTTTCCATACAAAGAGTTAAAACCCTAGATTTTCGTAAATGAGAAATGGAGATGTTATGAGGCCAAGACTTTACAAGACATATAAGTGGTTCACAATTGGGAAGTTCTGGAACAAGACTACAGTTTAGTTTTTTAATTAATTAATTAGTCCCTTAATTTGATATTATCTTGTATTTTCATTTGTGTGACCTTTGGGTCAAGTGCAGTTCCTTTTATTACGTAGTAGTGGGTTTGTGAAACAGTTTTTATAGGAAGTAGTTATATTCCCTCAAGGCTTTATGAAGCCATCATTGTACAGACTGATATTTTATGGAGTAGAAATTTCTTCTTTGAGTTTCACTCAAAACAAAGGTCCCGGGTCCTTTTCGAGCCGAAAACATAGGTAGAACAAAGAGGATTCACCTGACATCGAGCAACAAACCCCAGACTCGATCTTGTGCTAACATATTGGTATCAGAGACAGGTTGTTATGGGGGATTCGATTCAACAACAATTAGACCAGATTCTTAAAATGTTACAGGATGAGAGGGAGGCTAATCGCGCATGAGACATCAAAATTGAAGAGCTTTTCAGGGAATTGGCCGCCTTCAAGTTAGAAATGTCCGTAGTTAGCAAGCGAAGTAAGAGCCGCAGAAAACAAAAAGGCGGAGACTCGAGTTCAGGCATCAAAGTGGCGGTGGAGGGGCATACGACGTTAAAACTGGCAAAATTGAGCTTCCCCAATTATGGAGGGTAGGAAGACCCGCTGGGATGGCTTAATATGTGTGAATATTTTTTCCGCCATCAACACACCCGAGAAGAAGAGAAATTAGAACTTGCCTCCTTTCAGATGGAGGGAGATTCCCAAATCTGGTTTATCCAACTTGAGGAAGATAACCTTCATCTTTCTTGGGAAAGGTTTAAGAGGCAATGTAATTTGCGCTTCGGACCTCCTGTTAATAGCCGAAAATTGGGTGCCTTGTCCTAGTTGCGTCAGAGAGGTAGTGTGGCTGATTTTTGTAAAGCATTTGAACAGTTGGTTTCGAGAGACGATTCCTTAACTTAAGAGCAGAAAGTAGAGATTTTTATTAGTGGGTTGAAAGACCATATCGCGGTAGATGTTGAACTTCAATGTCTTAGTGAATTGGCTTCAGCCATGAGCTTGGCGAGACTGTACGAGTGTCGGCATCAACCTCCCAAGAATTATGATTTGCGACGTCCCAAGGCAGAATTGACCACTATGCCAAATCCAAAATCACGTAGTATTCGCAGATTAACTCCTACTGAGATGGAAGATCGAAGGAACAAGGGTCTTTGTTTCAATTGTGATTAAATGTTTGTGAGAGGACACCAATGCAAACGGTTATTTTGGATTGAATTTTTTGATGAAGTTGATGACGATGAACATGATTCATATCACTCTTTCGACGGTGAGCAACCTAAGATTTCAATTGATGCTGTCACAGGGGAGGGTAGGCCTCAGACGATGAAAGTGAAAGGAAGTGTAAACGGGCAAATAATTATAGCTTTGATAGATTCAGGGAGTATCCACACTTTTATTGATTTGACGTTGATAAAGAAATGTGGCTTGACACTAGAAGCTGCTCCTAGAGTTAGGGCACGTGTTGCCAATGGGGATATCATTGAGTGTTTGGGAAACATTCAAGAGGTGGCCATTAAACTAGTGCATGTGACTGTGACAGTGAATAGGGGTGAGCATTATTCTTCGAATAATAAAATGCAAAAATACGGGTAAATCAGGTCGGGCCGGGTATTACTCGAATTGTTTTTGGTTTGGGACGGGTAACTCCGAAAAAAATTCGAGTTACCCGATTACCCGAATTAGGTTTAAAAGAGTTATGAAAATACATTTCGTTATTTTTTTTGTAGAATTAACAGATTAATTATGCTAGTTAATTGAAATATTTGGTTATATTATTAGTGAATTCAACTATTTGTTTTGTTTTATGTCTCTCAAATGAGATATGAGAATGTAATTCAAGTATTTAGTTATTTTGTGTAATTTTTGAAAGAGAACCAAACAAAATTTCGGGTAACCCAAAATTACCCGATCGGGCCGGGTAAGATGGAATTTTTTTTGGGTAATTCGGGCTTTACCCGAATAGTAAAAATTTGGCCCGATTAGCCCGAATGCTCACCCCTACGCATTCCATAAGGTGCGGGCTCATATGCAGTCTCGCATTATGTGAAGCGATGATTCTTCTGAATGACAGTGATGGCAAGCGACATCTGTAGTTAGATGTTTGCGAACACGCTGTTGATTAGACAGGAAACGTTCGTGCGCAAAGAGCCACAGGAAGGATTGAATCCGTTGTAGACCCTTCTATTGCCAAATTGTATTCCATAAAGAGTTGGAAGGGCCTTCCTCGTGGTTCATAATCATAGAATAGGTTGAAGTTGTGGTGAATTGTCCTGATTTTGAAATACCCCCGATTAATTTGTCTGGTCCTAGAGAGGCCTTGGGAGGAAGTATGCCCTTTATGGACAAGCAAATTGAAGGAGGGAGAAGATGTTTGAATTCTTCCCATTTCCATTGACCTGCAGTGTCCACAAATTGTTGTGTACGCCAATCTATGTATGAAGGTGGGGCTGGTTCTGTTGTATGGAAGATAAGTGGCCCCAGATTTTCAACCCAAGGATCTAATTAGAAACGAATCCTAGCTCCGTCACAAATTCTCCATTTCAACCCCTGAAGTACATGTTGCCAGGTAGCCTTAATACTCTTCCAAACCATTGAACCTCCAATGGCATCCAGTTCGTTTGGTATGCGATCAACATGAAAGTTGTACTTAGCAGAGAGAATCTGTACCCATAACGCTTTAGGCTTAGAAATTAAAGACCAACCTAGTTTCACAAGTAAGGCGTTGTTGAGTTCTCTAATCTTCCTGATGTCGAGCCCTCCCATTTCTTTAGGCTGGCAGACTGTATCCCAATTGACCAAATTTAACTTCCTTGTGCCATTACTTGTGCCATTACTTGTGCCCCACAAGAATTGTCGCATTATTTTCTCCAAATCGTCGCAGAGCTTTCGAGGGAGGTGAACCATCTGCATGGTATAGATGGGAAGGGCCGTAATGACTGATTGAGTCAAGGTGGTCCTCCCTGCGAGTGACAAAAGGTTAGCCGCCCAGCCTAACAGGCATTGTTGGACCTTATCTAGAATATGTTAGTTTGTTTTCTTGCTAACTCGTTCATGCAGGATGGGCACGCCTAGATATCGTCCCAAATCATGCATATGTTTAAAGTTTGATTCTCTGCTGAGCAAATGTGCCTCAAAGTGGTGAATATTTTTGGAGGAGAAACACTGGGATTTGTCCTGTCAGGTTCGTTGCCCCGAGGCTGCGCAAAAAGTGTTCAGAATGTCTCTAACCACCTTACCTGGTCCGTTGAAGCTTCTGCGAAAAGAATGAGGTCATCTGCAAAAAACAGGTGTGATATAGAAGGCCCTCGTCTGCTTAATTTGATAGGCTTCCATTTTCGTGTGACACGGCGATATTAATCAAGTGACCCAGACGCTCCATATAGAGGACGAAGATGTAGGCCAAATGGGGTCACCCTATCTGATGCCTCTCGTGGGAAGAAATGGATCACTAAGCTCTCCATTCCATATCAACTTGCATGGAAACCGAGGTGATACATTTCAAATTAAGATTTATCAAAGAGTCTGGAAGTCTAGCTTCCTGCAGCGTATCTTTGATATAATCCCAAGAAAGTCTATTGTAAGCTTTTTCTAGATCCACTTTTATCGCCACGATTCCTTTTTTGCCTTTTCTCCTTTTCATTGTGTGAATAACTTCTTAGGCAATAATAACATTGTCCGTAATCTGGCATCCTGGAACAAAACTGCATTGTGTAGGAGCTACGAGGTCTTCGAGGTGCGGTTTGAGGCGGTTGACAATAATTTTCGTGATGGCTTTGTAAATCACTAACCACAAAGCAATTGGCCTTAATTGAGTGATCAACGTGGGAGATGGGATTTTTGGTTTAAGAACCATGATAGTGCGATTTATTTCAAATTCCCATGTTTCATGGCGAAAGATTTTCTGAATAAAATGTGTCAGCGAAGTTTCGACTATGTCCCATTGGGATTGATAAAATAAGGCAGTGAAGCCATCATATCCCGATGCTTTGTTCGGTGCCATCTCAAAAAAGGCTGACTTTATTTCCTCAGCGCTGATAGGCAAGGAATTTGTAGTCGTAGGTGAGAGTGGAGGAAAGTGTCCTTTGGTAGGAAGTTCCTGAGACATCTGGAAATCGTTCGTTTAAAGTTTCTCGAGAAAATGCATTGTGATGATCTTGATTTTGTCTGTGTCTGACACCATGCAGCCCTATTCAACTTTCAGTGAAGTCACCCGCATTCGCCTTCTTCTGGTAGTTGTTACTGCATGGTAAAACTTGGTATTTTTGTTCCCTTAACTTATCCATTGACATCGCGATCATTGGTGCCAACACAGTTCTTCTAGGCAAAGGACTTGTTCCAGCTCCTTATAGAGGTGCTATTCCAAGTCCCAAAAAGAGTCCGATTCGTCTTTTTCTAACTGGTGTTAAATGCTTTTCAGTCGAGCCGTGAGTATTTTTTCCTATAAAAGATATTTTCGAAACTATTACTATTCCAATTCTGTAATCCTTCGGTAAAAGTTCTGAGCTTGCCACTAAAGTCATACATGGTTGGCTTCTAGTTATCTTTGACAAAAGTACTAAAGCTGTCCTGCGTTAACCAAGCGGACTGGAAGCTAAAAGATTTAGTGGGTCAAGGAGAATGCAGGCATTGTTGTATAGTGACCAGAAAAGGGCCATGATCTGATTTTAAAAAAGGCAGATGGGTAATTGAAGTGCTCTGATAAGCTAACTGCTAGGAGGTCGAGCAGAATACACGGTCTAGTCGTGCGAGAATCTGGCCTCTTAGCCAAGTGTATTATGGTCCTACATATCCTAGATCTTGAAGTTGACAGCATTGGATGCAATCTCGAAATTTGGTATTGACTATAGACTACAGCTTGGACCCTCCGCGTTTATCCTTACTCTCGAGCATGACATTGAAGTCGCCTCCCAAGAGCAAGATTTGGTGGTGATTTTAGCAATTTTAGTCAGAGAATTCCATAAGAAGTGTTGAAGAGCAGTCTGGGGGCTAGCGTATATGGCTGTAAAATCAAAAGAAGTATGATCCCACTTAATATTAGCATGCACAAATTGCAGATGAGCTAGAAGAATGAGAGTGGAGATATTAGCATTCCAAAGTAACTAGATACCTCCCGAAAAGCCTTCAGCTTTGACTTGGAAGGAGTGATCAAAACCTAGATTGCGAATAACCTCCATCGCTCGAGGCCCACTAATTCTTGGCTCCACCAGGACTACTAGGAGAGGTTTATGGACCCGAATGTAGTTTTTTATAATAGGCTTGAAGGTCTGACTTGCAGCCCCTTGGCAGTTCTATATGAAAATTGACTTATTAAAGGATAACAATTTGGAGTAAACACTACTGTTCTTGAGTGTTTACTGTGTGTCCAGCTAATACCCAGACTGGGTTTATCGTGCGAACTTGTGGAATATCTTCCATTTGAGTATCCGGCATAAAAGCTTGCTCGCTTTCCACCATCATGTCCTTATCGTTATCTGGTGGTCTGGATGAGGGTAAAATATTTTCGTTAAGCACTGGTGGGAGGGGATATTACTGCATTCAGTTCTCGTATCTTCCTCCATGGCTCAGCAGCCTTCGTTTCCTAGCATGGCTAGCGTAACTGATTGGTCTTGTATAATTAGTTCGGCATGTGAGGGAATGGATACGGCCACGTGTTGAGGAGTGGGTCACGTGGTCGTTACCGTCGTCGTTGTTGGATCTGGAATTTGTTGGAGTGGCCTGGATTGGGCTATTGGGGTCAGAGGGCTTGCAGTTGGTGGTCTGGGCAGTATGGATTGGCAGTTGGGCCGGCTAGGCCCAAGATTCTGTGGCCCAGCTATAGCACGGGCTCTTCCAATCAGTTGTGGGGTGGGTTTAGTTTGGTTTTGGGGTGGAATCGAAGCTACCGTCTGCTCTCGTCTTCGGCTATCGACTTCTAGCCGTTCTGTTTCCTGCAACGTTCCACTGTCAATTTCGATCAGTAGCTCATACCTCGAGCCCCGCGAGGTCGCATGTTAGGTGGTTCCTCACTTGTCGTTTCCGGTAGCTGTTGCATGAGTTGGAGGTCTTCGTGTTCTCCGCTGCACCTGGATCCACGGACCGTAGACCGCCTTAGGAGGAGCAGCCACCGGTTTGGTCTTTTCGGGTGTCGGTGTTTTCTATCGGCCTCGTCACTCCGCTAGGGTTATCGTCGTTCAAACTAGTATTGCTACGGGTCAGGCAAGTGGTGACTCCATGGACTACAAGAAAATAAGGCATTCTGCGACGTTTTAAAAACGTCACAGAATGTCCAAAAACGTCGCAAAATACATTCTGCGACGTTTTAAAAAACGTCACAAAAAACGTCGTGGAATGTAGTGTAGCTAAAAGGTATTCGCGACGTTTTATGAAAAACGTCACAGAAAATACTGACATTCCGCAACGTTTTTAAAAAACGTCGCGGAATGTCTTCTACGATGTTTCTAAAAACGTCGCAGAATGTCTTCTGTGACGTTATTATTATTATTTTCATTAATTTTCCATTTTTCAAAAATTATATTAATGTAATAATTTTTAATTTTAATAATTATTTTTTAAAATACAATTTTTTTGATCTTATTTGTTAAATAACTATTCAATATTATTTATAAATTTTATTTATTTAATAATTCTTAATTTTTTTAGTCCTATATACATTTTTCCACTTTCTAGTGTTAAAATGAGGAACAATTACTCCAGAAAATACATATCAAACCAGAAGAATATGCTGAAGAAAATGAGCATTGTCAAAAAGGAAATGAGTTAGGACAATGAAGATTACATCCAACTTCTGTCATTTGAATATAACCTGCATCTATTATTGTGTACTCTTGCCCACAGGAAATGTGATTTACAAATTCCTAAAACAAATTTAATCTTAAAAATAGCAATGAAAAGAGAAAAAACAAATTTGTGTCTTCTGAATCTGTTTCACTGCTGCTCGCAGGCCAGAAATCACAAACTGATTGCCAGAAATAGCAGATTCAGCAGCACACCTAGCATCAAATCCTGCAAATAAGAAATATTAAAAATAAATTAACAAATCCCTTTTTAAGCCAATAGCCACACGAGAGAACAGGGATTCTCCTTTACCATTTCAATGACTTGAGCTTCATTTCCACTGAGTGCCTCAATATCATAGTCGTGAGAATTATCCTACATTTGAACAAGAAAACTAGCAGAAATTTGAAGGAAACAAGTTATTGTTGACAGGAAGATGAATTCCAAGTAACATGCAAACATACCTTAGCATTCTGCTGCAGCCGTTTATTAGCTTCAGCCATCACTCCAAGGAAATCTTTCACTTTCCCCAAAACTGTGACCAAGGTGAA
>JANKOE010000005.1:41368249-41383658 GCA_026284465.1 Erythroxylum citrifolium
TTTTTTAACAACCATTCTTCTTTCCCTTTTTCCTTTCTTTTCTTATTCTTTCTTGAAGAATTCTTCAAACCAAGGCAAAATCCCATTTTAGAGATAACAAAATTCACAATCTTTAGGAACGAAAACATGAAATTGCTCCCATATAACGTTACCCATACTTTAACTAAACTATTTGCATCAAAACTTATCTAAATAACCAACAAAATCCAGAATTCGTTGAAACCCACGAAAATCATATTTTTCTTTACCCTTTTCTGTTCTTATTCACTCTCAACTCAAAGAACTCTTCTAATCACCCTTGGTAAGCATGAAAGATAAAATTATAACAATAAAATCATGAATTTCGGATTTCTCTTACCTTAGGAGAGACATACGAAATCTGATTTTCTTCCTTCAACTCTTCCTCTTCCTCTTTCTTCTTCAAGAAACCTTGAGAATCACTTCTCTAAAGCAAGGAATCAACAAGCCCTAAATCTTCTTCTTCTTCTTCTCTCACCTAGCCAAAAATCTCCTTCTCTCTCTCTCTCTTCTTTGCACTTTCGTGTAAGACTTAAGGAAAATAGCTTAACCTCAACCTACCTCACTTGGCTGAAAGTCACCATCTTTGCTTCTCTTCTTGGTGAGTTTCGGTGGGTTCCTTTCTTCTCCTTGGTGGTTTCGAAACTCCCCTCTATTTTGTTTGGTTCTTGAAATATCGAGAACCTTCTTCTCTAGCCTTACCTTAACCAAGTTATATCTTAAACTAACTAAAACTTAAGCAAAAACGACAAAGCTTCATGTTCTCCTTAAGCTTGCCATTTTCGTCCACTCCCCTCACATAAACGACAACTCCATTTCATGCTTCACACTTAAGTTGTTTTATTTCTTAGGTTAATAAGCTTTCCCTCCTTAAATTCGTGGGCCTCTCCTAGCTCAATCTTCCTTCCTCATTTAACTACTATATAACATGCTATTTACACTACTCAAAGCCCACTCAAGCCCAAATTCCTCCTTTCCCTCCTAATTTCGTGGGCTTCCATGCATTGGTCCTTCCTTCTTCATTTAATTTACCTTAAAAACCCTAGCCCACTTGCTTTCTTTTCCCATCATTTAAATAACATTTCAAAAGGGCTAAAAGCCCACCTAATATACCTTAAGCCTTAAGACCATATACAACATCCTAATTTACTCTTTCAATTCAACTTATTTTTTTATTCTACCAATTTAATAAAACTCTAATTGAACTAAATCCACACAATCTCAATCACCGAAATTCATAAGACCCTCAATTCATATAATTCTTTTAATACTAACAATGTATCACAACTAATAATTTTATCAACAAATCTAATTTCACGAAATCTCGTCATTTAATAATCATGACCTACACAATGAAATTCTCAATTTATTCCAACCAAATTAAAAATTATCAAACTAAAACCTCAAAGTAATTTAAACATACTTAATGCGAATCGGGGCCCAACAAAGTTACTTGAGATTATTCCTATCATTAGACTTAATGAAGAAAACTAGATGGTAGAAGACAAAGTCTTAGTCACTTACAACTGGAGACCTATTATATCTCAAATAAAACAAATGTTGAAACTAACAGAAATAATGTTCTAAATAGGAGCATACTCAGAACTATCCTAACTAGGGAATGACTAATAACAAACTGAATTAATAGAGGTTGGTGAGGAAACAACAATCCAAAATGTAGCTCAGAATAATGCAGGAGTAGAAGGAAACCTAACAAACAAAACACTAGTCAAATCGAGGGCATATCTGTGATTAATCATTAACAATTCCAATAACATTATGGATCTTCAGGAGTTACGGAATTAAATGAGAACAAAAGACTAAAAAAGCATGATGCAAATACAATGCAAGAGATGAGCCTTGAGATTAAAGGAACTTTTATGGACTTCCCGTCTGGTAACTTTCCCACAACTCCCTTAAATTTAGGTGCTAAGAAAGATGTTACTAAGATTGAATCAGTTATTACAAGATTCAATCTTAGTATATGACTGATTCAATCTTAGTAACATACAAATGGTGACCTTCTTTACATGCTCTGGGAAATGAATGGATGCCTACTAGTAGAAGGACCCCGCTATGGAAGCATTCATTATTTAGAACCATGTTACTCCCAACACTGAGTAGGAATCACAAGCTATAGTGGTAGTTGATGTTGTAAATGAAGAAAATAGCTTCCCTTCAAAAGAAGCTGCAAATGAAACTCCACAAATTAATGATGTTGCCAATGCCAATTGGAATTAAACAATGTAAAAGACAAAAGGAGATAACTAAAAATCACGGAATGGAAAATCTGGTGATGCAACTCTTGAGAAAGAAGAGTTCACAATTGTAGAAGAAGAGAAATCTGGGTGTAAAGCCAAAAATAAAACAAAAAATCCACATAAGATGACAATAGTAGTATGGAATATTAGAGTTACAAATGATCTCAAAAAGCATCTTTTGATAATAGATTTTATTAATGAAGTTAGACCATTTTACTTTTTGGTTTGCTTGAAGTTGAGTATTGAGGCATGTGAAAACTTATGGTTCTTAAACAAATAGAGAAAAATCCAAATCCCAACCATCACCATAGGGGGAGGATAGTAGTTACTTATAACTTTGATCATGTCAAAGTACTCCAGATGCAAAGCACAATGCAAGGAATCCATCTGAACGTAGAGAAAAGAGAGTTGGGGAAGTTCTGGATCAGCTTCATATATGCTTCCAACCACCAATTTTAGAGGGAGGACTTATGAAAGGAGCTTACCAATCTTAGCCCACTGGTCTCAAGTACCTGGTTACTCTTTAATGACTTTTAAATACACAATTTACAATTATTAGTTAAAGGGAGTAAGATGCAATACCAAACCAAGTAAGGAACTAGGATCCTAGTTATCCTCAATAGGAGTGAATCAAGTCTAGGTTCCTCTTCACTTGGAGCATTAGTTAGTCCAAAGGGCATCACCAAGAATTCATAATGTCTACAATGCTTGAATGCAGTTTTCGGAATATCCACATCCTTTACCCGAAATTGATAGTACCCTGATTGCAGATCTATCTTGGAAAATACTCTTGCATCTTTTAATTGATCAAACATATCTTCTATCCTTAGTAATGGATACTTATTCTTTACTGTGACTCTATTCAGTTTCCTGTAATCGATATACATTCGAAGAGTACCGTCTTTCTTCTTATTAAACAGGACCGGTGCTCCCTAAGGTGAGATACTGGATTGAATGAACCCCTTATCTAGTAGCTCTTGCAACTGTACCTTCAACTCCTTCAATTTAGTAGAAGCCATCCTGTATGGTGCCCTGGATATAGGAGCAGTGTCAAGCATAACTTCAATAGACAACTCCACTTCCCTTTCAAGAAGGAGTCTCGGTAGCTCTTTAAGAAACACATATGAAAATTCACTCACCACTGGAATATCTTGTAATTTACCACCCTCCTTCTTATAATCAAACACAAAAGCTAGATAAGCTTCACATACCTTCCTAAGGAACTTCCGAGCTTGCATAACAGATACCACACTAGCCAGAGAACTAATGCGAATGCTATGCAATATCATTTCAAGTTGATCATGTTTCCTAAACATAACTATCTTAGCACTACAGTTAACCACTGCCTGATGCTTGGATAACTAACCCATACCTAAAATCAAATCAAAGTCATGAAAAGTCAATCTCATCAGATTCGCCACACAATCACTTCCTTGGATCCTAGTAGGACAGTGTTCCTATAAACCTGATTAACCAACACACTACTACCCAGGGGATAATTACTTGAATATCATACTCTAACCGATTTACAGAAATCTCTTTATCATTAATTTCTCCAACATAGATATAAGAATGAGTAAATCCAGGATCTATCAAATCATGCATTTCAGAGTTAAAAGGAGAAACAGCGCTAGCAATGACTTTAGGTGCGTCCTGAACCTTATGAGTTTTCAAAGCATAAATTCAAGCTGGAGTAGAAGGTATTGCAAATCGATCAACAGTCTCTGAATGAGTACTCAGATTAGGTTTCATCTAATTAGATCCTCTATGTCCTTTACGTCGTCCTCTATTTCCAATAGGTGCATGAGAAGCCTCCCTACTAGCTTGTGATGTCTGAGACTGTCTTATAAGGCAATTAGCTATCAGATGCTCAGTGTTGCCACATTGGAAACATGCACCCATAGCCCTCTAACAAGTACCCCAATGATGAATGGAGTAATGAGGGCACTCTAGAATACCAGAACCTCGGCCCACAAAAGAATCCCTACTCAAAACAATCAATGAGGGAAAGTTTTGTCGCCTTCCCCCAGCTACAGATCTCTGAGTAAATTCTGGTGCAGAGGAAACACCTTCACAATTCTGCTTGCCCGAGGACTGACCTTCTCTAGCAAAGCCCCTTCGCTGATCCCTATCTCTCTTCACCATCTTTTGCTTCTTTAATGTAATAGCAGCTTGCACCAACTGATGGTATCTCATTTGCTACAAAAGAGCGAATGCTGCCAGATGTTCTTTGATTAAGTCATTCAAACCATCTTCAAACTGATGACACCAGAGCTCTTCAATAAGTACAGGTTCAAGTGCATACTTCCTGAGTCAATTAAACTCTCTATCGTACTTAGCAATAGATAAGTTTCTCTACTTCAGGTTCAAGAACTGCTTCCATTTCTCCTTTCTATTGACTTCGGTCACATACTTGGCTTTAAACTCGTAGGACACGAAATCCCAAGTTAGAAGCTCCAGTAACTGAGGATTCCTCAAAGCAAACTTCCACCATTCATAAGCTGCTCCCTAAAAAAGAGAAACAACATAGTACGTCATATGATCTGATGGGTAACTAATTTCATCTAACACCTTTTTCACCTTCTCTAACTAGAATTAAGCTCTTTCAGACTCCTCCAGAGATGTTCCAGTAAATTCCTCAACTCCGTGATTCTGCAACTGATCAATCAGAGCCTTGGGAGCTGTCATACGGTGTAGCAAAGTCATCATGCCTTGCGACAACTTAACCAAAGCCTCCCCTTGAGTTGGAGGTGGAGGTGGTGGTATTTCATCTCAATTCACACCAGAGGGTCTAGATTTAGATGGACGAGATTGCTCAGGATTATTACTCTCAGTAACCTCGTCAATGGCTTCGTGAGATCTTTCCATATTTAATTATATAACCAAAACATGGGATAAACTGCATTAGGTCAAACACAACTCTTATATCCATGTATAAGCAATAGTTAAGCATTGGTTAAACCAAAATCACCTAAACCATACTCTGATGCCAAACGATGTAACACCCTCATACCCCCTGGAAGGATATGCAAGTGCCACACAAAAATAGAATCAAAATAATCCAAAACATACTAAACATTCTTTACATGCATTTCCAAAAAATCAAGCAAACAAAATTATAATCCATTGGGAGTTAATTTATAAACAAAACATAATATACATCATACATATTGAACTTTTCAAAATACATACCATAAATCCAATTCTGATCTTTGCTATAGTTATTACAAACCATACACATAAAAAATAAAAAATCCAATATGTATCATTACATTAAATACATCTAAAAAATAAACTGAACATTTCCAGAACAAAACACAATCTTCTTGGTCACTACAGTTGTCTTTGTCTCAGTCCTTAAATCTTCTTATTAGAACCTACACGGAGGCAAAACTACCGTGCTAAACATAAAGCTTCGTGTGGAATAACTAAACATAATGCATAACGGTGATTGTTTCTAACAGTTGTCTAACATTAATATATTCAGAATCTAATCATATCATAAGCAGTCTTTAGTTATTCATATTCAAGAGCAACCCAAACATTAAGTGTCTCATAATAGTTTATGATTCATCAATACAGAACAAAACATATAAATATCAGAACAGAATGTCATTGCTTCAGAACATAATGCACAAGTCTCAAAATAGAACATAATTGTGCCAAAACAGATTAGAACTTGTATCAGATTAGAATTTATCATATTTCATATCAAAACTTATTTATAACAGCATTGAACATGTAACAAAATACAAACCAAGTCAGCCTGCCAATCCTTTTTATAAAAGTGGGTAATGGGACCATAACAGAAGATATCATGATTGCTATTATAGAACAGGAGAGACTTATGTCTCAGTATCAGAAGACATTGTTGTGTTAAATATTGAGACACCTTAGTGTCACAGGAGCAGCTGCAGACCCTTCTAGGCATGCCTATTTATCATGACTAGGACTTAGCAATTTTAAAACAACCCATTTCAGTTTTCAGAATCACAAGCAAATAATGTAGTGTATAACATACGTCTTTATTTCATTTTTTTCAAATTGAACATATTCTCTCCCTTTACATCAAACTCAATATGCCTTATAAACATAAGCATTTGCATTAATATATCAATGAAACATTAAGTCATTACATATTACGTAACATCATAGAAATTCCCAAATCACAAACATCTATATCCAACTCACATCACATAAAACCCTTGGAACACATTTATATTCTTAAGAACACATTCATCTTGAACATACCATACATTTTAACATTAGACACATTATTAATTAATTGCACATTCTTTAAGTTATTACCTCAATTAATAGTCCATAACGAGATTAACTTCTACTCAATTAATCTAGCATCATCTAGGTTCATTTTAAACTTCAATTAAGTTCAATTAAACCATTAGTAAGTGCCTTAACCTTATTTATGTCAATAAATGCACAAAACTAAGTTTTTCACCTTCCTAACCCTTTTCCACGACCATGAGGATATGCCCTATAATCCACAGCCTTCAAACTGCTTCCAAAACTTAACTCCTCCATGCACCTTCAGCACCCCTTCACCATAGTTCACCAATTCCACTTTATTTCCAACTTATTCATGCCTTAATTCCTTGTCAAATTCATGTCCAAACCAATTCAACAATCATTCATTAAGTAACTTACAAATCAATATCTTTCACACATCAAAACCAAATCAGAAGTTATCATACAAGAATCATTTTTTCAGCATTCAGATATCATCATTTTAACACATATTCTATTCAATTCAAGTATCAAAAATTTCATATTATAACATGAAATAAAGTTTGGCATTCCCTTACCTTCTTAACTTCAAAGAACAACCCCAAAGAAGCAAGTCAACTAGTCTTCCAAGCAACCAAACACAACTCCTAGACCAAGGTGCAAATTTCAGCACCAACACAATAATAACACAGAAAATAGCAAGACCTACTTCTTGATACAGTAATTTACAAAGAAGTTAAGTGAAGATTATCCAAAATCAAGCAAAATTCCAGAAGTTGAGAGGGAGTAAGAGGTTTCGGTGGTGAGAAGCAAAGGATAGAGAGAAGGCAATAGAAACACCAAAATGAGCTGGAATGAATCTGTACTTGCCTAAACCTTGTGATGCAAGGTGTCCTCATTTTGAAAGGTCACATGTCACATATGAAAGTGTACTACTTGTCCTTCAATGAAGCCATCTACATGTCGTTATGTGTGTCTATCAAATGTCGCAATTCAATTAGGCCACTTGTCACTCAACCAATGTTGTTAAATGTCAACGCATCAGCTATGCCAAATGTCACTAACTCATAAGCTTAGTCATTCCAATTTTCATGTATCAACCTGTCTTGCCATTTGAAAATTTTCTTAGTCGAAATGTAAATTTTAATACCTCAATTCTCTAATGGTGTTAATTATTTCCAAATCACTAAATATAATCCATTAGATCAAAATTCTAGACATATGCAATTCACATTCAAATCATAGCTCAATTTTAACACCTATCACATAAGTGCTTTCATGAACATGTAAGATTTCAACTAGGATATAATTTGGGGCCTTACAATTGTCAGTGACTTAAGTTGATTCCACAGAAAGGATCTTTGGTATACACTATTATGAACGTATACAAATGATATAAGGAATGATATACCTAAATTCTTATTATATACCTCTATATGAATCAATTGGTTTGAGGTGAAATTTGTGGTGACATTGACAACAGTCGAGTCATATATAACAACAAGTCTACCATTTGGACGATGAATGTGTTTGGAGATCAGATTCCAATTCTTTGGCAAAAATGAAGAAGGTTACAATTGTGCTACTTGATTTAAGTCTCTAAATTCCTGTTATAACTGCTTTATTTTGAGCTAAAAAGCTTTTTGTCAAAAGTTTTTTATGAGAGGCATTAGCCCTTTTGATGTTCCAGGTTAGAATAATCATGATTTTGACTCCCCAGTTAGGGCCTTCTTCTTCCTACTTGATCTCCTTTTAATTATAGGTTCAAATTCCTTAGTCCACTTAGTAATTCTGTTTAGAGTGACTTGCTAAATTATATCTTACTGGAGTCTCAGTAAGTATTGCATTTTTATTCTGTTCTTCACTAGCACTATTGAGCATGCTATTGTCTGCTATTTTTTTAGAGTTGTCATGATCACTAACATCCACAACTTATGTTGCTGGAGTATCTTCATCTGTGCAAGGTCCTATGACCTTCTAATACTTTCCAATCTCAAAGGTTCTACTAGTTGGTTTCCAAATTTTCTTATTAGTGAACTGTGGTTTCTAAGCATATTAGATTCTTAATTGGTCTTCAAATGTTTCGAAGCTTTCATCCAATCGAATGATACTATAACATAGATTCTAGCAAATTAAATCCTCTTTATCTTAGTTGTTACTTGACCTATGAAGATAAGCTTACTAATGAAGCTTACGATGTGACTAAGCCAAAAGGTAGTCCAATACCTAAGTGGAACTACATGAACGCAGATCTACAGTGGAATATACTCCTACTTAATGTCTTCCATCCTTATTCCAGGTCCCGAATATATAGAAATAGGGGCTTGTTGTGTGCATGCTATGGTTACCTAAAGGAGCTTTTTGACATCATCTGGATTTGAAAACTTAAAAAGAAACACATCATCAGTATTTATGAGAATATTTGGAGGAAATCCTGGAATATGAGGAACTAGAGGGAGAAGACAGTAGTTGAGTTTAAGTTCAGGTATGGATTCACCTGCAACCTAAACCTAGGACCTTTTAATAGGCACAGAGGTGTTTACATCTAGAGCTAGATAGGAGTGTTGAAGAGGATTGGAAGTAGGTGAGGAAGCTAGAGGTGCTCAGGAGTTTAAACTCAAAGGAAGGAAATTGGCATTTTCCAAGGAGAGAGGGTAAAGCGTGGTGGATAAAATTGACATAAGGAGGTATAATGAAGCACGAAGGAGCTAACATAAGAGAGGGATGAAATGGAGAAGAAATGTAGATCAGTGAGGCAGTGAGGATGATGTACAATGAAATAAGCTAGATATAAATTTAGAGAAAACAACACAAGGAGTGAAGAAGAACAGCAAGAAAAAAAGTTTGAGGTAGAAACTAAGAGAAGCATAACGAAAAGGTAGCACCACACTGAAAGATTATAGTGGAATCCATGAAAATCGAGCGAGCAAGATGAATAGTAAACTTAGCAGAGTGAATAACACCAAAGAATAAGCCATTATCCTTGTATTTTTCAACAATGAAATAAATTGGTAGGGCGTTTTGGTGCACAGGCATATGTTGTAGAGTTTAGTCAAAAATACTATACTCTTTTGGTACATCCCAACATAATTAGATTTTGTATTTTATCCTAATTTGGGACTTTTAATGATATTTTCCTTTTTGTAAAAAAGCATAAAACAAATATGAATTCTAAGACACATGGTTATATTAATAAAAACTTAAAATTTAACACATACAAATAATAATTTGTTTGAAGCTAATGTGTGAAAAACATACAATCTTGTTTTTATTGATAAAGCAAAATTATTAGTAATTCATTGTTTGAAATTGTCGTTAGTAATCTTTGATAAATTATTTTGAATCTATATATAATAATTTTTTCCAGTAATTAAAAAAGGAAAAAAAAAAGAACTGACATCAAATCGTGTAAAAATAATAGTCATAATTATCTGGTTCATTGTTTAGGTTGCAACTTAGGACCAAAAATATAGTCGAGTACATTAGGTTTTACTTTTCATGGCAGAACTTCACCCTGCAACGATCCTTACCTCACTAAATAGAGTTTAAACTTCAACTACTGTAGTGTGAAGTCTGCTTGGACTCATTCCGACCTTACACTAGTCTGGTTTCATCACACGGTTTTACAATTTAAAATTTAGTACGAAATATGGGGGAAAAAATAATATTTGTTCAAGTTGGGTCACCTCGGCACCACCCAAAGGAAATCTCATTGGGCTACGACTATAAATTAAGAACAAAGTAAATTCAGTCAAAGCTCATAGGGTTGGGCGATTCGAACCAAAACATTTCCCAATTAACTGAGTTAACTCGCTTCCCACAACTTTCGAGGTCATATCCAAACAATCCCTAGAAATCCTTCACCATCACAAATCGATTTTTATACTCCAATTCACCGTTGCCCCATGAGGTGAGGTTCATTATCTCATTTAGAATTGGTCAGTTTCTTTCTTACATTAAGTTGTATAGGTGGGGTTCATTTTCAAAGTTAATTTTAAAGTGTGCTTGGTGTAGTAAAAAATGCAAGTTTCATTGTTGCAATCGTTGAGAACTGCGATATTTTGGATGTCAGTTTTCTAATTTGAGTTAGAACAGAAATAAGTGTTATTTGGGACATTGAATCTGAGCTTTCTCTGCGCAATGTTATGGGTTCTTGAAGTGAAATGAGGAGTCAACTGAAGGACATAGTTGTGTTTTACTGTTTTTCTTGTTGAGTTGATATGTAGTAGTTGGTGAACTTCAACTATCAGTGTGGTATAAGGTTTTCAAGTATGAATTTGAGTTAAGATTTTGGTTTCTTGAACAAGAAGAGAATGGAAACACAAGGTAAAAAAGATTTTGTTAGCAAGAGGGCTTTGAGGAAGAGAGACCGTGTGCACAATTATGATGAAAATTTGATGGATGAATTGATAGAGAAGCATTTAGGTGGTTCTTTAAAGAAAAGGAATAGAAGTAAGGGGGATTTCGAGAAAGAAACTGAAACTGAAGCAATGATAGCAATATCGCTGGGATTCCCCATTGATGCATTGCTTCAAGAGGAGATCCAAGCTGGAGTTGTAAGAGAGTTTGGTGGCAAAGAACAGAATGACTATATTGTTGTGAGGAATCATATCCTTGCAAGGTGGAGGAGTAATGTACAGACATGGCTATCGAAAGAAAATATTAGAGAAACTGTTAGCAGTGAGTATGAACATTTGATATCTTCTGCATATGACTTTCTCTTTTACAATGGTTATATTAATTTTGGAGTTCTAATGCCACTTAGATCACACATGCAAGAATTTACTATTGAATGGTCTGTCATAGTTGTTGGTGCTGGACTTGCTGGGTTAGCAGCAGCAAGGCAGCTGATGTCTTTTGGTCTTAAGGTGGTTATTCTAGAAGGAAGAAATCGACCTGGTGGTAGAGTTTATACTCAAAAGATGGGTAGGAAGGGAGAATTTGCTGCTGTTGATCTTGGTGGAAGTGTTATTACTGGTATAGATGCTAATCCTCTGGGAGTTATTGCTAGGCAACTTTCTATTCCTCTTCATAAAGTCCGAGATAATTGCCCTCTGTACAGACCTGACGGTAGACCTGTTAACAAGGAAATTGATTCCCAGATTGAGTTTGTTTTCAATAAGTTGCTGGACAAAGTCATGGAGCTGAGGAAATTAAAGAGTGGATTTGCTGCCGACATTTCACTGGGTTCAGTTTTGGAGAGACTGAGGGAATTGTATGGTGTTGCTAGAAATTCTGAAGAGAGGCAACTACTTGATTGGCATCTAGCTAACTTGGAATATGCAAATGCAGGATGCCTTTCTGAACTTTCAGCTGCATACTGGGATCAGGATGATCCTTATGAAATGGGTGGGGATCATTGCTTTCTTGCTGGTGGAAATTGGAGGTTGATAAAGGCATTATGTAGAGGGGTTCCCATTTTCTATGGGAGGACTGTCAATGCCATCAGATATGGTCATGAAGGAGTTAAAGTGATTGCTGGAGAAGAAGTCTTTGAAGCAGATATGGTCCTATGCACGGTACCTCTTGGAGTTTTGAAAAGAAAAACAATTAAATTTGAACCAGAATTGCCTCAGAGAAAGCTTGCAGCAATTGAGCGATTGGGTTTTGGGCTGCTCAATAAAGTTGCCATGGTTTTCCCTCATGTCTTCTGGGGGCAAGAGCTTGATACCTTTGGACATCTCAATGAGCATAGCAATAAGCGAGGAGAGTTCTTTCTGTTCTATGGTAATCATACTGTTTCTGGAGGTCCAGTACTGATTGCATTGGTGGCTGGAGAAGCTGCAGCAATGTTTGAAGACACAAATCCATCTACTTTACTGCATCGTGTTCTAAGTGTTTTAAGAGGTAAATTGGCATTGTTTGTACTGAAATATTTAATGTTTATTTTATCTTGCCCTTTGTGAGTGTTCAGTTTTTCTAAAATTGTTGCAGTGTTTGTTGTGAATGATACTGCTTACAATAACATCCACTACTGGTTGGCTTTTTGACAGGTATATACCAGCCAAAGGGTATTCATGTTCCAGATCCCATTCAAACAATCTGTACGAGATGGGGCAGTGATCACTTCAGTCATGGTTCATATTCACATGTCAGGGTTCGGTCATCTGGCAGTGACTATGATATACTTGCAGAAAGTGTTGGGGGACGGCTATTTTTTGCTGGTGAGGCAACAACTAGGCAATATCCAGCCACCATGCATGGTGCTTTCTTGAGTGGGTTGCGAGAAGCTTCTTGTATAGTAAAAGCCAGTAGAGATTGGCAAACCAACTTCGGAAAATCTTTGTCAAGAAATATTGGACTAATCAATGATACGTTGGTGGATCTATTTAAGAGGCCTGATCTGGCATTTGGAAATTTTGTGTTCATATTCAATTCTTTGACCGAGGATCCAAAGGCAATGGGGATTATGAGAGTTACTCTCCAGAATCTTGGAGATGAGTTAAAAAAGGAATTGGAGATTTGCCTCCATCAACCTTTGAACATACCCCTGCAGCTTTATACAGTGTTATCTTTACAACAGGCTCACGAACTTCAGCTGCACAATGGAGGTGATGATGATAAGCTCTCATATTTGATTAAAAATCATGGCTTGAAACTAATGGGACGATGGACCCTGGCAAATTCAAGTTGTTCCTTGATTTCTAGCATTGCTAGTGCAAGAAGAGGCAAAAGCAAGAGTAGGATGCTTGCTGGACAACGCAATTCTGGACTAGGTATATCATCGGTTTCAGTGATCAACCCTTAGGTGGTTTATGAGTGTGGAGTCTTTTGATGTACAATGCTCCAGATATGAATTTGACGTGCCTTTTCACATCTCTATACTGTAGCTCAATAGGGTATTCATTTGCTCCGAGAGCAACCCTTGGGGCTATTTGTTTATTGTAGACTACATTCTTTTATCTGGCCGTCACAAATCGAACAAGTCATTGTAGCGGCGTTGATCTAATGTAAGATTAAGACTTGTACATCTCACACAAAAAGACTCAAAGAATGTACTTCTGAGCTTTGGTGGGGATGAGGCATGAGTGAGAAATTGCTTCTGTTTTCTTTGGCCAGAGTTTGATGTATTTTGTCTAGCCAATTTAGTTCCAAACATCTTGTACTTTCTTTTGGTTTATATTGTTTTAAACGAAAAAGATATAATTATTTTAGATTAAAGATTAAGTTTAATAGAAAATGGCTCCAATATGGATTACAGGTTTGAGGCAAGGATAAGCATCTCAAGCTTATCTTGGTTACAGAACCTTTCCGAAGCAATTACAATATTCCAATGCCAAAACATGCGCTACAATTTACTTACTTACTTAAATCTCAATCCCTACTCTTTTATTTCCCTTCAAAAAAAATTCTAATGCTTCACGCAACATTTAATGCTGCTTGCAAAAAGCAATTAATGCGCTCCATCTCTGCGCAAATGTTCTCTTCAATTTATAAAAGCAGCATTATCTCTACGCAAATGTTCTCTTAAATTTACAACAGCAGCAATGCTTTATCCAGCAGTTAATGCTGCGCAATTAATGCTTGCAGAAAGCAATTAATGCGCTCCCATCTCTACGCAAATGTTCTCTTCAATTTATAAAAGCAGCATTATCTCTGCGCAAATGTTTTCTTCAATTTACAACAGCATTTAATGCTTTTATAATAAAATAATGGTTAATGCTTTTATGTGAAGATAATGGTTTACGTAGAGAATAATGGTTAATGCTTCTGAATTTTAAATGCTTCTCAAAAATCAAACACCTTTCTTTCTCGAAAATCAAACACCTTTCTTTCTCGGAAATCAAACACATTTTCATCTTTCACCAAATACACTCGCGATCAGGTCACCCTTTCTTTCGGCGGATGCTTACGGCGATCAGGTATTTTCCTTCTCTTCTTTGCTGATTTCGTCACTGATTTTTTCCTTTATTTTGTTACTGATTTTTTGTTCTTCTCACCGCTGCTTCTTAAGATTTCAATCCCATGATGATTCTTCCATAACTCTTATCCCTACAAATTGATGGTACACTCTCACCATGTTTTTAGAAGTTAGTTTGTGTGGTTTGTCGGAAAATCCACTTGTATACTCACATCCGTATACGTTGCATTCATAATTTTTTTTATAGATTATAAATTTGATAATGTGTTTTATATGTTACTAACGTGTATGCTCAAAGGAAAGTGGATTTCTCATTGATACATGTTAATGTGTGGCTTTATATCAATACACTTTGCTTTAAGGTTCTTTTCCTCATCCGGTGCATTTCATCACTTTATCATTGATGATGCATATGATAATATTTGTTTACAGAACCATGTTTAACCTTTCATGTTGCAGACAAGGGTTGCTGCAGTCTTTGTATTTGTATCATTTACGTCTCTCCTAAGCATTGCAAGAGTACCTGCACTTCAGAAAGAGATCAAGGTATTATTTTTCTTTAATGATTGTTCAAATATCTACGTTTTGTGCTGCGTAGTTGTACTCAGACTTTCATAGCATAAGCAATATGTTCAATCGCTCATTACTATCACACTTGCAATCTTATTGACATATGCTGTGGGAATTTACATTTTTTAGCTATTTAATCGCATGTTTAGCTTTATATATATGCCTTATTCAAATATCAAGCTACCCTTTTTTAATCGCATTCTTGAAATAAAAGTATTAAATGCTCTTGTGAGAAGTTGAACATTCTCCAAGCAGCATTAATTGGTTTCTGCTTTTTTTGTTTCTGTGCTAGGGATAATCTTGAACATGTATGAGTGGAAATAATCCTCTGGTGACAGACAAACATATTAGTTTCGAAATCTCTAAATTCTTTCTAGCCCGTTTCCATATCTTTACACTTTACTTGCAACTTGAAAGTCTGCCCTTTCTGTTAATCTTTTCGTGTTAATATTGA
>JANKOE010000005.1:41516213-41526313 GCA_026284465.1 Erythroxylum citrifolium
AATGTGCCCCCATACCCGCCCCGTTCGGGTCAGGGAATATCGGATCCCCATCGGGGCGGGGCTTTTTGCCATCCCTAATAATTGTGTTAATTATGAAACCACTTTGTATGTGCACTAATTTGAAATCTATGTTGTGAAGATAGTAATATCCTTGTATTCCTTAATTCATGTTTTGATTTATACCCCCTCAACCTAGTCTCTAAATTTAATATTGTTAACATAGTAATTTATCATTACTTCAGTTTCTTAAAATTACTCCATTTTACATAATAAATCACTTTTTTCTTTACTTTTCTCACTTTTATCCTAGCTTGAAAAAAAAGTTAACATTTATATT
This sequence comes from Erythroxylum citrifolium, assembly GCA_026284465.1. NCBI lineage: Eukaryota > Viridiplantae > Streptophyta > Magnoliopsida > Malpighiales > Erythroxylaceae > Erythroxylum > Erythroxylum citrifolium. Next base: position 41,516,551 of record JANKOE010000005.1, read on the forward strand.
ATAAACATGTTTTGTATGTATTAGCCCTCTTAGCCTATTAATTAATGAAATTCTATTATATTAAATACGAATCTGACTTTTTTGCAGGCTATAATTTATGTTTTAGAGCGTCCATAACCAACCAACCTTGCCCTTTTTCTTTGTACTTTACAGTTGTCTGTCCATCTAAGTAAGTCGTCTAACTAATTTTCTCCATAATTTTTTTTATGAAAGGTAAATATATTGAATAAAAAATGTACACAGTCTTTGGGGCATAACCTGACCAAAGTTTGTAAACATAACATCAATATCATCTGTACATCCAAAATATTAAAAGGTAATTAGTTCCGTGGGGTACAAACTATACAAGATCTTATACATTATAATTTTTATCTTAGAAATTACATCACAGCTCGTAATAGAAGCAAAATCTAACTAAATAGCAATCATGTTCTTCCATACCGTATATATGGTACACATGAATGCCAGTCGTGTGGCTTGCTTCTAAGACGCACTCCAGTGTAATCTTTCCGAATCCACTAGATGGCACTAGATAACGTAGACATGGCTTGTGTCAATCCCAGCCATCCCCAGATAGCATTCCAAACTTCACCTGTAAAAGGACACTTAAAGAAAAAATGGTCAACATTTTCTGGTTTAGCATTACAAAATCTACAGGTTCGGTATTTCTCCACGAATAATAAGTTATCCTTTGTTGGCAGTCTATTTCGAAGACTAAGCCATGAAATGAAGGAGTATTTTGGCGATATGTATTGTTTCCAAATAAGTGACATCCATGGTAGTCTAGTGTACTTGACTCACAGTAGCTCATAGACTTTCTGTGAAGATAGGGTTCCATTGATACATAATTTCTGCATCCCACATACTACCTCCCTACGGCCACCCCACTTATCCACCAAAGTATTTCGGATCAGTGTCAATCTCTTCAGTAGGGGTGAGTCTCGATTGTGAGGTTCCCAATCCCATATTGATAAGCCCCTCAAGTATATTTCATGAATCCATCTCACCCACAAAGAATTTGCTTCAGTGTAGATATTCCACAACACTTTAGACAAAAGCGCCAAATTTCATAATTTATAGTTTTTCAATCCTAACCCACCCTCCTCTCTTGATACACAAATATTGTCCCATGCCACCCTAAAATGTTTACCACCCCATAAAAAACAACCTACATATGGAGGTTATCCTCTCAAGGATAGTTGTTGGAATGGGAAATGCCTGGAGCCAAAAGGATAGTACCCCTTGAATGACATAATTAATCAATTCAATTCTACCCGCATATGAGAGAGTCTTACCATTTCATGCATTGATATAAGCCTCTATGGATTCAATTAGTATAGAAAATTGGGCCACCGAGACCTTCATAGGTGCCAAAGGGACCCCCCAAATATTGAACAGGAAACTCACCCATAGGATATTCTACCATCTGCAAAATGCCCGCCTTATCTCGTCTATAAACCCTAGCTAAGTAAATATTAGATTTTGAAGAATTCACCCTCAGCCCTGCCACCTCTTTCAGTTTATTCAACACATCCACTAGTATACGGATAGAAGTAAAATCACCTCTAGAGAATAATACGAGATCATCCGCAAATGCAAAATGAGTGATGCCACGTTGTTGACATTTCGGGGGAAGTGAAAAAGGGAGTTGGTGGTTCTCACTTTTAGCAATCGTGAAAGGTACTTCAAACAAAGTAGGAAAAGTGTAAGTGATATGGGATCACACTGTCTCAATCCCCACCGACCCTTGAAAATACCATGTAGTGTGCCATTGACCGAGGCCGAGAAGGATGTAATTGTTACACATTCCATAATCCATTGTACAAACTTATTAGGGAAGCCTAACCCTTTCATCATATCTTCAAGAAAGTCCCATGCTACTGTTGCTTAAGCTTTTATGATGTCAATTTTTATCATGTACCATGGGGAAACGCGTTTTCTAGTGTAACCCTGAATAAGTCCCTGTGCTAGAAAAATATTATCTAGCATACTTCTACTTGGCACAAATGCAGCTTGAGTTGGATCTAAAATTTTTCTCACAATCAAAGCCATACGCTCCGTCAATATTTTTGTGATCACCATATACACAACATTTATACAAGCTATCTGTCTGAAATATGTTACTCTAGGTACTGCGTTCGTCTCTGGGATGAGTGTGATGATGGTATGATTTAACTATTTAAGCATTCGACCAGTAGTGAAAAATTCCTTCAAGGCTAAAGTCACATCTAATCCAACCCTATTCTAATGTTTCTTGAAGAAGGCAGACGTATATCTGTCTGACCCTAGAGCTTTGTCATTGCCTATATCAAATATAGCCCATTTGATCTCCTCATCCATAATTGGGGCAATCAGTGTTTCATATGTCTCCACATCCAAAACCAGACCATTTCTTACAACATTTAAGTATAATCTGTTCAGAAGGGTTGAAGTGCCAAGGAGCCCTTTATAATAACTTACAACACAATCTGCCACTTCTTCCAATGATGTAGTCACAGATCCATCCTCCTTGATGAGATGAGAAATAGCATTTTGCCTTCCTCTCTTCCGAGCTACTGTATGGAAATACCTCATACTTCTATCAGCCTTTATAATATGCTTACATTTAGTCTTTTGCTAAAAGAATTATCTCTCTGCATCTAGCAAAAATCCAGCTTGTTTCCTTTTGATGTTAGCCTCATGTTTCAGTGCTACATCATCAAACCTATTGAGAGAGGCCTTACACGTGAGTTGAAAATTCTCTTCTGCTTTCTTAGCCTTGCTAGATATATGACCGTATGCTTCAGAATTTAGACCTTTCAGAGGGTGCTTTAACGCCTTCAACTTCATACAAAGAACGTATGGAGTTGTCCCAACTACTACCATCTCCCAGCTATTGGATACTATGTCCTAAAATTAAGGGTGGTTAAGCCACATATTAAAGAACTTTAAATGTTTATTACCTCAAGAGTCCAATTGATTGAAGGCTACCATTACAGGGTAATGGTCAGAATCTGCCAGCATATCTAAGAAATGAGTTGAACAAGTATAACCCAAAGATCCCCATGCTTGATTGAGGAGGACCTGGTCTAATTTAGCCCATAGATGATTTTTGTGCCAAGTAAAAAACTCCCCCTAAATGGAGCATCTTCTAGGCCAAGAGCCATTCAGAAGTCTAGCAAATCTTTAAGCAGATATGCTGAAGGAGGTTGACATCCGAGCCTTTCCCTAGCCGCACACACACATTCAAAGCCACCCATTATAATCCAAGGCATCAGGGAATCCAGACCCAGCCTTATCAAGTTCTACCATAGTTCTCTTCTTTTTTGTTACACTATATAACCCATAAAAAAAGACAATATAAAGGTAAGCTTAGATATTCGGCATTGGACTTTACAGTGAATAAATTGCTCTCCCAACTCCAAAACTTGACAATGATAAAATATAGAATTTCATACAATACATATTCTTACTCTTACAATAGATCCAAAGTTGTGACAAGAGTCTCATCCTTTGAATATATTTTTCATCATCATACTAAGTCCATTAGTAGATAATTTAGTTTTAAGGGGACATGCAAGCTTACAATCAAGTTGTCTAATAAGATTGACAACACTATGTTGTCTTGAGGCCTTATTTAGACCTCGAAAATTTTGGCAAAGCATCCTCATTTGCCATTTTGGGGGGGCCTCTCCCCTTATGTCCTCTTAATTGCTTCAGTAGTAACCATGCCCACATCTTCACTATTGATACACGCCTGAACCTGCACATTACCCCTTTCAGCCACTGTTTTATTGGCTTGTGTCATCACAACCTTTCCTTTGTTAACAGTTATGTGGGTTTGCACCTTCTGCCATTCTCCATCACTAACGTTTTTAGGATCCCTTCGAGCTTGAGGTACCTTTTGTCCCCTTACTCAAGTCAATGCCTCCATGTTCACAGTAACTTCAGTACTCCCTTCATTTTGTTGTTGTTGTCCCCCATCTTTATCAGGATTTACCTCTTTAATTGATCTCGCATGGACTCTTGTTTTTTCATGCACTTTTACCTCCGCCCCTGATTAGGTTGATTCATGGAACCTCCATCCACAGTAATTTCACCTTTATCTGTGGTGTTAGCATTTTGTATATCTTTTATACCCCCAACATTTATAGGATCCTTCATCTATTTCTTTTTAGTCCTTTTTATGGATTTGCATTCAAAAAGATTGTGACCAAATTGTTTGCAATAGCAGCAGTAGCTAAGAAAAGTTTCATAAATAGCCATTTGTGTGTATCGGGCACCCCCAGGTATCTTCACATCAAAACTTTTCATCGGTTTCCTTGATACATCAACTTCTAATAATATTTTGGCATAAATAATACGTGATTTTTTACTTGTGATCTTGTCTGTGCATAGTGGTCTTCCAATTCGAGATCCTAGTTTCGACAACCCTCTCTCATTCCACAACTCCAAGGGAACACGAAGGAACTGCAGCCAAGCAGGAACTTTCATAAAGTATTGATAATCAAAGGCAAAACCTTGGGAGAGTCATTTAAGCAGCAAAGTCTTTCCATAAAGCATATACATAAAGCATATACGATCCCCCTGCTAGCAAATTAATATGATCTTCTTCTATATCAAATTGGAAGATTATCCATCCTTGATCATGCGGTAGGATTTTAAATTGAACATCCCATTTAGCAATTAATCCTTCGAGTGCGTTCATTCATGAAAATCTCCCCGTAAAGCACCCCACAAGTCAATAGCCCCATACACAATCCAAACATGAGTTTGTGTGTTAATGCAAATGATGTGTTGGTTTCATGTGATGGTTTGCAATATTCTTGGAAACATAAAATGGTATATAGGTTGGAAAACAGGTGATGTAGCTCCGATGAGGCTTGGCAATGAAAAATTCCATAAGCCTAAGAGTGACAGCGAGATGTTCCTTTCTTGATTCATGGGTGTAAACAATGTCAGGTACCTTAGTGTTTCTTTGCTTTCGAACTATGTGAATGAACTTCAATTAGGAAGGCTTTAATTAGTTTATCATCTGTTTTGAAAGAGATTTTCAAATAGTTTGTTTCTTACATTAAAACTTGAACGATCCATCTTTCCATCAATTGTGGAGCTTGTTAATTTGCATTCCATACATATCATAGTTTTTTATGTATTGGGTGTATGGTTATGTAACTGATGATTTCCATCACTTGTTCATTAGAATAAAGTTAGAAGTTGATCACGACAAGTTACCTTAAAGAGACCACATTTAGTTATTAACTAGATTTCATTAATGATAAGATGATTTTCAAAATAAACCATATTGCCTCTTTAAATACCCACCAGATGATGAAAATTCTATAAGGAAATGTCTTCTTCACTATCCCTATATATAGTTAAATAGAAAATACTTTCCTACGAAGCATCCCATTAACTAATGGATACAAATAAGCCTTTAATTTGAAATCTGTTCACAATTAGTAAATAAAGTCAAAACACAAAATTGACATCTAATCCCACATCTTTAGCCCTTTCAAAAGTAAGTATGCAGATTGGGTTTCCTAAAAAACAACAATGTGGGTCATCCTTGCATATTGTCAAGTAAAATTAATATGAATTTAATGGATAATAAACCCGTAGGATAGTATATAGGCTAAAAACTGGTGATGCAACTCCTACGAGGGTTATCGGTGAAAATTTTCACGAGCCTAGGAGCGACAGCGAGAAGTCCCTTTTTAGAAGTTATTATTATATTAGTTAATGGGTTAATTACTAAAAAAGCCTAAACTTTTGTCAATTTTGCAATTATAGCCCGAACTTTAAAAAGGGGTAATAAAATACCCAAACTTTCAAGTTTTTTCAATTTTAGCCTGAATTTTAAAAAGTAGCAATAAAATGCTTAAACTTTCAAAACATTTTCAATTCTAACCCGACGTTAGTGTTTTTGTTAAGTTTACCCACGTAGCTTGCCATATATTTCAGAAACTTTAACTATTAATACATGTTAACCAAAATTAACACAACAAATGAAGATTAATAAAATGGCGTCGTTTAATCATATAATTAAAATAACGTTGTTGTTTAAAAATGACGTAAATCAGATTACGCAGCCTCGATGACCTTATGCTTTGATTTCAGTTTTTTTCTTCATTTTTAGTTTGTTCTCTCGATGCCCTCATCCTTTGACTTTTCATATTATGTAGCCCTAATGCCCTCGCACTAAGAGCATCAGGAGACAGAACTAAAATTAAAGAGCTTACTAATATAGTATGTTATAATGTAAGAGTAGTTTGGAGCGTCAGAAAAACAAACAGAAAACAAATGGCTAAGGTCATCAGAAGAACAACAGATAACGTCGGGTTAGAATTGAAGAAAATTGAAAGTTTGAGCATTTTATTGCCAGTTTTTAAAGTTTAGGCTAGAATTGAAAAAAATAAAAGTTTGGGTATTTTATTGCTACTTTTTAAAGTTTGGGCCATAATTGAAAATTTGACAAAAGTTTGGGCTTTTTTAATAATTTGTCCTTAGTTAATACAATATAATCTATTGTGTTTCAATTTTTTTAAATTCATATAATAGAGTCAGACTCAATTATATGGACAAGAGTGTGATAGGATCACACTCTACAAACTGACACGTTACAAGGAAGGTGAAGGCTGAACGTTTAAAAAAGCACAGAATAATTATGTAAGTATAAAAATTTTAATTTTAAATTTTATTTATTTATGAAATGTTAACTAATAATATTTGAATTACATCTCCATTTTGTGTTTTAAATTCTAGGATAAGATATAAGAGTTATTACAGAAATCATTGTCTGACAAGAATGAGCCCAATATAGATGACATTTGCAACAACGTCCTTGGTACAAGATCAGGGTATATCAAAGGTCTTGGGCATAGCCCTAAGCCAATTGGTTCATCATCATCACGACTAGCATATGTAACGACGCTTTAAAAGGAGAACCGGTCGCTTAAGGCTCAATTACAATGTAATGAAGAAAAGTTGGATCGCACTGAAGAAAAATCACAACGTAATGAGCAAAAATTAGACCGTACTAAAAGAGAGTTGACTAAGCTTAAAAAATGGTCAAATAATTACTTGAGTCAAACTATGTAAATAGTAGTGACGATGAGGAGTTTTAATTTGTGCATAAATGTTTTTCTTAACTTGATGATGAGGAGTTTCGGTTTGTGCATAAATGTTTTTCTTAACTTTTGTAATTAACATTCAATTACATTTTATTTTTTTATAAAATGCATTAATTTTTAATTATGAAACTTTTTTATTTTATTTTACTTAATTATTATTTAAAAATGTCACCAACAATAATTCAGAAATGTGACTTAATTATAATTCAAACCATGTTAAGGACAATAACATGAATTAAAAATATTATTAATAATTATAATTAAATAATAAATTAGTAATATGAAAGTATACATTAAATAAAAAATTCTTCACTAAAACCTTTTAACTACAAAAACAAAATTGTCACAAAAACTTTTTACCTACATTTCGTAAAACATCTCTAATAACCTTTAGCTATGTTAACATATTCTGCTATGCAAAAAAATCGTCGGTAAAAATTATTACCTACTACGTTAACAGAACTAATTATCTTTACCCACCAAAATGAAATGTTGCAGTACATTATTTGTAACAATTTTTTATCTCCTCGCTTATTACGTTTTGTGACGAACTATTGATCGTAGCAAAATCAATTAGGCGGCGAAACTGTGAAAATGTTGTAGATAATTATTTACTTCCAAGCTTTCACGACTACTGGTTCGATGATTTTTTTCCGTTGCAAATCTTTTAGCAACAAAACTAATCGTAGCCAAAACCCTCTTCTGTTGTAGTGAGTTCATTCTTACATTGTTATGATCCAATAGACATTTTGTTTCAATTTGAGACATCCTAATTTACTTTTATAGGGTGTTAATTAGACAGGTAACTAATTTATAAGTGTCAATTCAAAAACTGATCATGGCCATAGCGAGCGGAGGCGCGACAAGCATCGTAATCAAGTACACCCCACTATTTATGCCAAATCTAAAATGGAGCTTCCACCTCCATACGGTCGAAGACAAGACAATCAATTCTATTTATGAACGGCTGAGTAGCTCATACGTCTGTTAATGGAATAATTAAACGGTTCGTGCCACAATCACCTTTAACCTGATTACATCAAAGATACATTTATAAAAATTTAATTGCTTTCACTAAATTTTAATGACATGGTTTGTAAGACAAAATACCAGAAGTGACGCCTACTTCAACACGCAAATAATTATTAACTTGAATAAATGGCTCATCGTTTCATTAAAACAAAATTTCGTGAATTCCTAGAAATAGCAGTCCAGCCCTAAAAGTAAATGTTTTCTCGCAGTATCAAGAAGCTAAATGTAGGGGATTAATTACACTCAATGTTTTAAAAATCGGACCGGTGATTAAATCGGAGAAGCAACTGATTCAAGGGTTAATGGTTCAACCGGAATTCAACCGTGGATGAACCAATGATTAATAAATATATAAATTTTTATTTTATATATTATATATATAAGATAATTTTTAAACATATTATTTAATTATTTATTTATCTAATTGTAAACTTAAACCTTTAAACTTCAAAATATACAATTTTAAAAAAATTCGTCAAACACAATACAAAATAAGATAATAAAGCTTATGAGTCATATTTCATCAAAAAGATTAAAAAAAGATTTAAAAAGATCACTAATCATAATATTCATTCAAGTTGAAATCATCAAAATTAAGACATTTTAAATAGATCGGCCAGTTCTTTCTTTCACCGGTTCAACGATTTTTACCGATCCGACCGTAAAATGAACGGGTCAATCACTCACAAAAAATACGGGTTAAACTGGACCGTTTCATGCTCCGGTTTACCGATTCTCTGATTCGACCGATCAGTTTAATCCGGTTTTCAAAACACTGCTTAGAAGTATATGTCAAATTAGAAATACATGAAAACTTTAATTAATTTATTTGATTATCCTAATTCCTTAACTATTCATACTCAGTGATTTGTACGGGGAATCAGATGATTATATCAACAATTTGCTTCTTCATCTTTTCTTTTCTTTTCTTTTGCAAATTACGTACTGATTACCTAATATGGTGTGAGATAAGTTATCATTTATTAATTGTCCAAACGAGAAACTTGGGAGTTCACCTCCTGTATTTGTCAAATTTCTAATAGAATGCTAATAAATATGATTATTTGACTGAGGAAATTAGACGAAGTGTAAGGCCGTTGTACTTAAAAACATCCCCCGTGCCAACAATGAGATTGACTGCGGTCGCACTAACTAAGCGCAACACGCAAGGCTTGAAAGTTCCACATACCTAACCTAAATTTGGAGGCTTGTGGGTGATGCTGTGCCCACTTTGACTAGAAAGGTCTCCATTATTTTTTCTTTGTTTTTTTTTTTTTGGAATGCACAAAAGGCCTCCACCAGTTAACGTTGCATCACTTTCTTAATGAACATAACTATCTTGGAAGTCCCACAATCTTCAATCTCAAGGCACCGTACCTAAATGTGACTTTACGCGACAAGAACTAAAGACTCGAATTCCATCCTCATTCTTCTATGCATTCGACTGTTGCTCGTTTGGTACTCAAACCTTATCACTTACAAATCACTAGAGACCACTAACACTAAAATATCTAGGTGATAATATACTACTCCCTCCAATTCATAATAAGTGTCGTTTTAGAGGAATGCACACTTATTAAGAAAGTTAATGAAATGTCTGATATATCCTTATTAATTAC
>JANKOE010000005.1:41613490-41644285 GCA_026284465.1 Erythroxylum citrifolium
AAGCATAAAAATCATAAATCAGGAGTCAACAAATGCATAATTACTAAAGAAAGCAGGCCTAATTTATAGTATAAATTCGGTTCAATCAATAATCCTACTATCTGTTATTGTGTATAACTTATGGTCCGAAAGGAATCTCATAACATTTAAAGTCATAGTCATGGAAGTGGGAAGCATTATCACTAGAGTGATCTTCTAAGTTATGGAATAACTTTGCGTAAGCATTGAGAGAAGCTTGGTGTAGGGATAGATTGGATGCAAGTATCAGAGGGATAGGTCTACGCATTCTGCAAAGGACCTTACTTTTCAGGAAAAAGCTGGCTTCAGTGAAGGAGATCAAGTCAATGGATTCTACCAAGCTATATTGGAATCCTTGATGATGAGAAGCTATAAGAGTGTTGTGAGTATACATGATAGAAACGGGCTAAACCAGTTTGGGATAGTTAGGAGGTCTTAAGAGGAGATTTTTCTCCCCTCATCCTTAGTATTCTAATGCAATGGAGATCCTATCTTTTAGCAGAATTGGAGAGTCCAGTTACGAGTTTTAAGGCTGTGAAAGTCTTTACCTAAGAGATTTTTGGTTTTGACTGCTGAACTGTTGTAATCTTTCAGTCTGTAAATGTGTGTGTGTCTAGTTAATGTTTTACCTTTTGTGGATTTTCTAAGGATGCCCTTAGGTGGAAGGTGTCAATAGTCCTTAGTTGTAGTTTTATACTTCTTTATATAGATTTAGTTTCCTTTATTATTCATTAAGGAAGTTGCATATGTAGGTTTCTTGCTTCTCTTGGATTCCGTTAGTTCATTTTAGCTTCAGAATGAGACTTCTTCTTTGGGCGGTCTCTAGTTTTATACAAAACTCTTATCTTTTGATTTATCATATTTACTTATTTTACAAAAAAAAAAAAAACTTATGATTTCACGGGTCCCGTGTACACTAAAGAATAATTTTTGATTGAAACTCTACTCCGCGGCCCCGCGACGCACAACTCTCACTTTCCCGTATTCCTCGGAAACTGAACCGCTGATACTTATTTTCACTCAACAAACAGACAAACACGAGTACGGAAGCCTTAAGTTTTGCCTCTCAACATCGAATCCCCTCCAAACCCACTTCCCTCAGCATGTCGGACCATGATTTCTTGCTCGGTTCCTTTGTGGGTATCTTATAGCAGCTGGTTTCTGCATTGAGTTTTTAAGTAAAAGTTTATTAAGAGAAAGATGATGAGTTGTGGAATGTATGATGAGGAACTGGAAGTGGCTGTAAGAGTTGTTCACTTGGCTTGTTCTCTCTGCCAGAGAGTGCAAGAGAGGTTAGTTTACCGGCGTGCTGACCAAGTTACGTCTAAGGAAGATGATTCTCCTGTTACAATTGCAGGTACTTCAGTTGTGCTTATGATAATGAGTTTCTATTTGGTTTATAGGCTGATGGGGTCATCAGCATTTTGAATTTCGAGTATGATTAGGGTTTTCTTAGAAGGAAATTTTGTAGAAGAGAAACTGTTGTCTGTTGCCATTTGATTGGTGGACTTAGTTTCCTGAAGAGAGCATGTGAAGCACTCAAGATTCTGTTTTTACATTTCAATTGTAGGTGCTTTGTGGACAAACCAGCTTAGACCAATTCTTTTGGCATGATTGCAAGAGAATCATTGGCTTCTGATTTCTTCAAGTGTCTGTTATTGATTATTGTTGAACTGCTTGACGCTTGGGCACCTTAAGTGAGAACTTGTCTATTTCAGGACATGTTCCTGTCAAAACATTGATGGTACCATAATTATAATGATTTTAGTGAGTATTTGTTAAGATTTACTGCATAGATTGATGGTACCGTAATTAATATGATTTTAGTGAGTTTGTTAAGAGTCACTGTATAGCTATCTCTCAGGACCCATGTTTGAACTTTTGAATTACCCTGGTTGTGTTATTATTCTATAGCTGTTTGCCTCCTTTAAAAACTCTGTACGTGGTTGTCTTGGTTCTTTCTCTTAGTTAAGCAAGGAGTACACTGGTTAAAGAGTTGCTGGGTAAGTATTGATGTAAAGAATGCTTGTATAAGTTGACATAGGTCTGTTTGACAATCAGCGGATTGCATTAGCTGTTAGCTGATTCTTTCAACTAATTTGACCAGCAGATAACATTAGCTGTTTATTAAAGATGTTTGATAAAATTAGTTATTTAGTATTAACTGTTTAAGTGTAAAATGATTTATGAGGGCGGGACTTAAAAAGAAAAATTATAAAGCCATGATTAGATATTTAATTTTACAAAAATTAATTTTTTAACTGTAATAAAAACATAGAACATTCTTAAAAAAAATTCACCATAGCATGTTTTTTATTTTGTAACCAAAAACTTATTTCATTAGTAAAAAAATTGTCACTAGCATAATATATACTCCCAAGTTTTGTAACTAAAAAAGTTACTTCATTGTAAAAAAATTTATCACTGTAGAATACATGCATGATTTTTAGTTTGAGTTATCCATAATTTAACTATAGCATAATTAATATAATTCAAAAATTATGAAAGGAGGGTATAATTAGCTTTTTACTTATTAATTTTTGGCTGAACATCAAAAACGTTCATCTTATAGAGCTTTTCTAAAATGAGCTTGTTGGCGTTAAATAAGCCAACTAATCAGCCATTCACCAAACACATTCATTAGCTTTTTAAGATGGTCAAACAGCTAACTTATATCAGTCAACTAAAAAACAGCTGATAAGTTAGTTGCCAAACGAGTCCAAAGGCTTCAGTTTGGTTGATCAAAAGAAATATGAAAATGTACAACTTCACATCTAGAAATTGGAGGTCATTCTCTATCACCAACTATCCTTATATTGAGAAATAGCTCACCTTTTTTGCCGTTGAGTATCATTCGATGAGGCATTCCTACAATAACAATTTCCTGGATTTATATGGTGATGAGATTTAGTGTGTTGTGGTTCCAATTGTTTCTCATGGAGTTGAGATAAAACATCTGGATGAAATTCCTTTCTTGTTAATGCAAATGATTGGCAACTGTTCACTAAATGCAGCTCTTCACTAGTATTTAGTCTATGAGGACCATCTTCAGAATTACTAAATGAAAATTTGGAGGACATGAAGGCTAGAAATGTTATCTAGATATAGTTCTGATCGTCAAACATAGCCTATGAAGGTCTTTTGAGATTGTTACAAATAACAATTTAAAAAAAAAGTAAAATCTTCTCGTATATAGTCCCCAACAAGCCCTTTCACTTTTTATTATTGGAAGCAACTCTAGAAGGTCTTCTTATGCAAATATTCAATTGGGAAGAAACTTGGTGTATATTACTTCTGCTATTAAACTGGTCAAATTTTCATGAAAAGAATGAACAAGTCATGTTATTGCCTAGCCAAAATGAATTGCATATTCAATGTGCTTTTATTATTAAAAATAGTGAACTTTCAAGGATAGAATTTGTTGACAGAATGCTTATATATGAAGAAAAACATGCATTTTAAAGTTTATTTTCACATTTTCCATCCGTATCTTCATCTGGTCCTGTATTTATATAGGATGTATAGTAGTTGTCCATTTATAATTTGGTATTTATGGTTGGACAGATTGGAGTGTTCAAGCTACTGTTTGCTGGATCCTGTCAGACTCTTTTAAGGATCAAAAGGTGTCCATAGTTGCTGAAGAAGATGTTCAAACGCTCTCAAAAGCTGATTCGGCAGACTTGCTGAGATCTGTAACAAACACAGTAAATGAGTGTCTGCAAGAAGCTCCAAAATATGGTCTTCAGAAGCCAAAGAAGACCCTTGAAGCCTCAGAAATTCTAAAGGCTATCAGTCAATGCAATTCAACCGGGGGCCCAACTGGAAGGCATTGGATACTTGATCCTGTTGATGGAACACTGGGCTTTGTTCGAGGGGATCAATATGCTGTAGCTTTATCCTTGATTCAGGAGGGAAAAGTTGTACTAGGAGTTCTTGGGTGTCCTAATTATCCTCTGAAGAAGGAATGGCTGAATCACCAATACAGTCTGAGCATGTCACTAGTGTCTACACCTGCTTCTGATACGCGGGAAGGTGGATGTGTCATGTATGCACAGAGAGGCAGTGGTAAAGCATGGATGCAACCATTAAAAAATGGGGATATGAAGCTTCAGTGGCTACAATCCGCAAAGGAGATTCAGGTTTCTTCAATTGATGACCCAGCGCTGGCAACCTTTTGTGAACCTGTGGAAATAGCTAATTCAAATCACTCCTTTGCAGCTGGAGTTGCTCACAGCATGGGGCTCAAGTATGCTATGGTTTCTTTTACTGCAGAAGTTAAAAAGTATTCTTGGATGTTTGACGTGATGGGGGGATAACATTAGTTATCTAGATGTTAGTGCACTCCACTTTCTCCTTTGAATACTTTGTCAAGGGGATGAAAAACTATAGTTAATGTTTCTGAGTTCTTTTGATTTTTACAAAACTTAAATTGATAATCCATCCTTTTCCATATGCACAATTTCCAACTCATAAATGTAACTTATTTGTCTCAGGGTTATGTTTTTATGAGATACAAAATTATTACTCAGGCATGTTTCTTTCAAAAGGTATCTTTGATAAGTTGCTTTCTTATTTGAATCAACCATAAGGTTTGAACTTCGGAGTCCTTTCCTGGATGCATTTAAGTAATTGTCAGAGGGCCTTGGGAGATGGATGGTTCCATCGATTTGTGTTCTATTTTTTGTCCTAATGTATCTCTTTTTGGCATTCTAACGGCAGAAAACAGCCCTTGCGTGTACATAGCATGGTCAAGTATGCAGCCATAGCACGAGGAGACGCTGAAATATTTATGAAATTTGCCAGGGCTGGGTACAAAGAGAAGATATGGGATCATGCTGCTGGTGTTGTCATAGTTGAAGAGGCTGGCGGTGTGGTAACTGATGCTGGAGGTCGTCCCTTGGACTTCTCTAAGGGAGTGTACTTAGAGGGTCTTGATCGGGGAATAATTGCTTGTTCAGGTGCTACCCTTCATGAGAAACTCATTGGTGCTGTATATGCCAGCTGGGACTCATCTAATTTGTGAAGGCTTCAGAATTTTCGGTCAAGTTGTTGGCTGGGTAAGGCCTCTTAATAATCAACTACTTGCTCGCAAGAAGCATTTTTTAATTTGACATGTAAGTATGCACTGGGCATCTGAAGCCACGTTTGGACACTTGCTATATTGTACCTTCAGTAAAGGCAATTAACAATTTTACAGAAGATTTCTTTTATCGTTTCTGTGAAAGGGCTAACAAAATAAAAATAGTTAAAACTATTTTGGGGGTTAAAGTGGTGCAAAAGTGAACTTCAGCTTATACTTGATGTGAATGTTCCCTAAATTGCTTGTACTAAAATCTGTGTGAAGTCTGCTTATTTAACCTGCGTATTTGTTTGTCATATTGGTTGTGCACTTTCAATGTTACAGAGTCACCGCAATTTACTACATTGCTACTAAGACTGGTATCAAATTAGTGTAAAGCAACGAAAAATCAACTCTTCTTTGGAGAATGCCAGGTTTCTCTAGGCTTGTACAATGTTTAGCTTACACATTACCACTGTTTTTTGGATGACAGCATGAGAAATATCTTAATTACAACGATCAAATTTCGACTGAAAAGCTCTGATTCAAACAACAATTAATGTGGCATTCTCGCTTCTTAGTCACTTTTATATTATTTCCCATTAATTGGTTAGGAGCTCTGTATATCCAGTGTTCTGCAGACTTGGCAAAACTTGAACCATTTTGTGCCTGATGTTATCAGATCTGCAAGCTAATGAGTTCAACCAATCAAAGATTTGAGTTGTAAGTGAAAAAACAACTCTGATCAATGGTTTTCATAGTGATTAATGCAGCACAACAGGTAGGAATATATTTAATCGCTTTCGCAGCATATATGTTTTGGTGATCTGAAAAGAAGAATCATAACCTGGGGAGCCAATATGTGGTGATCTTGTTGTAATGTTTTGTGTAACAGCAATAACTTATCGAATTCTGTAAGAGCATAACTTCAATGTGAAACATTGAGCTAAGTATAAATACAATAGCTTTTGCACCGGAGCCATGCTAGGAATCGAGTTCCAAATGAAGATCAGATGCATATGGTGATGAGCAGCATGCTTTTCTTGAAGCACGTGGCCAGTCTTGTCAAACTTTCTTCAAGGGAAACGCTGGATTGATCCTTTTTTATTTTACAGGAAACTTCTCACTTTTTTTTTCTTCTTATTTCACTGTCCAAAACTTAGTTACACAACATTAAAACAGCATAGGATTCGAACTAAAAGAAACACAGATTATTGGAAGGAATCATTTGAAAGCTCGTCTGGCCTGGTAGAATTTGTCAAAGAAGGCGGAAGTGGCAAAGACCGTGGAGCCAGGGATATATCTAACTTTTATTTCTCCCCATGTATGCCGTAGAGTTGCCTTAAAATTTAAGGAATCTCATATTTGAAGTAAAACAGGGATGCAAAAGGCACAGGTACAATTCGATTACCATCAATATGAGATAGATAACCTTAAAGCAATGTTCAATCAATTTATGCAATCAAGAGGAATGGCTGGCTGCTTCAAAAAATATCAAGCAGAAAATTCAGGTACGATCTGATTACCATCAATATGAGATGGATAACCTTAAAGCAATGTTCAATCAATTTATGCAATCAAGACGAATGATTGCTTCAAAAAATACAAAGCTTACTCTTAATACAACAATAACTGACATACAATGTCAAGAGTTTTATAATAGCACTAGTGGCAGAAAGATGGATAATGATGTTGAAGGAGAGAGCAACTTGAATTTTAACGTGAGTATTATGGTGAGTGTAGAACAGAACAATGAGGAACACTTATGGAAATCTCAAGTTGGTGATTCATTCACCATTGATGCTGAAAATAAGGAGCAACATATATGGGATTCTCAAGTTGTTGATTCATTCGTCATTGATGTTAATGGAGAGCAACTTGGCAGAGAAATTAAAATCACTCTCCATCTTCATAATCACCAACTTAAAAATACCCTTATAACTGTTTTCCTAACAACAAAAAATACATAAAAATAGTTATTTGCTCTCTCTCTCTCTCTCCTTGTGTGTTTCTCTGCCTTCTCTCCTCCATCTGGGTTTTTCTCTCTCTTCTCTCCTCTGTTCATCTTTTTTCTCTTTAACAAAAATTATTCATAAAATGCAATAACGCCAATCCAATTATATCTAACTTATCACTGATAGATGTTATTTTGTTACCAGCTCCTAGGTTGACTTGCCCGAATCTCATTAAAGAAGGCTTAGAAAGAGCTTATGGAATTAGGATGGTCCCACTTGAGTGAGTCCCACCTTTCTTTCTAACCATGGATTTTCTTCGAGCCTAATGATGTAGGCGATGTTTTAAATTGTAATTTTCCAAATTATATTGTGGTTACATGTGATTGCAACAAATGTGAACAATAATGGTGTTGATATGAATCAACAAGGGAATGGTTCAGCCAAGGTTAGAGGTAACATCAATAACCAAGATCCTTTAACAATTCATGGAGGATCAAGGACAAGAGCTAAAGCTAAAAGGATGAAAAAACGCATTAACTTGTTTACTTGAAGACGTTTGGAAGGAACAAGCTCACCTAAATTATGTCAAGAGGAATAGTTTATTTCTTACTTTCAAACTTGAACAATCCAGCTTTCCATCAATTGTGGAGGGTGCTAATTTGCATTTCACATGTATTTTAGTTCTTTAGCTATCAGGGTGTATGGTTTCTAAATTGATGATTTTTATAATTTGGTATAAGAGCTTTGGGCTCAAGTTTGAGGTTGCCATTCATCTAGTTATTCGTTCTCTTTTTTTCTTCTTCTCTACTAGAATTGTAGCTATCTTTTTTTTTCGTTCTTCAATTTCAATTATTGTTAACCTATGTTTATAGGAACTGAGTTCTAACCATTGATAAAGTTTGTATCACTTTAAATTAGCCTACCTATTATTATTATTTTTTCTTAGACCTTCCCTTTTTCACTCGATTGAATTGCTATAATCTAAATTGTTTATTTAAGGAACTTAGTTAATCTAAGAACCCATAGACAAAGCAAGAGTGGTAAAAGGAAAGAGAGGTGATACTAGCACTGTGAAAAGCCATATAAAGTGTTAAACACGAGTAGAGTAAAAGCCATATAAAGTGTTAAACACGAGTAGAGTGATCCATTAATTGAGTGAAACACGTAAAAGAGTGTGTGAGGCTGTTATAATTTTTTTTTCCAGGTTCAAGACATGTCTAACAAAGACAAGAAGTGAGTTCTTCCTAAAATGATCAAGTAATTCAAGCAATGCATCAATAAGTTGAATGAATGTTCAAAATGATAGGAGATGTAAGAGACCATTTAGAAAAGCGTGATGATGCCTTGCAAAATCGCAAGGTGAGCCACAAAAGTGAAGGAAAGTAACCATGGTTTATAATGATTATTATGGTGGAATTGATATGAATTATGACTAAGCTACCATTGTTGGTCTAGATGTTAATCCTAAAAGACAAAATAGGAGATGACAGTTTGATAATGTGGACCAAAATATAGGCAACATTAAAATGAAGATTCCTCCTTTTCAAGGGAAGAATAATCTAGATGGCTATTTGGAGTGGGAAAGAAAAGAGGAGATGATCTTTGAATGTCATAATTATTCTGAAGAAAAAAAGGTAAAATTAGCCGTTGTTGAATTTTATGATTATACTGTTGTTTGGTGGGGTTAATTGTGTAAAGATAGGCGTAGAAATGGTGAAAGATTTATAGAAACATGGCTGAAGATGAAATAAATCATGAGAAGGAGATATGTCACTAACCACTATTATAGGGATTTGCACCAACGTTCACAAGCTTTGACACAAGATTCCATGAGTGTGGAAGAATATCATAAAGAGATAGAGATAGCCACGATAAAGGCTAATGTGTAGGAGGATCATGAGGCAACCATAGCTAGGTTCTTGAGTGGCTTAAACAAGAACATTGTTGATCTTGTGGAATTGCAATACTACGTAGAGTTTGAAGACATGGTAAATGTGGCCATGAAAATTGAAAGGTAGCTCAAATGCAAGGATACAAGTAGTTATGATTCTAAACTTTATTCGAGTACTTCTTCTTGGAAACTAAATTGGAGTAAAAAGGACGATAAACCTTTGTTAAGCCTAAATTTGATGATTTTAAGAATAAAAATGAAATAAGCAGCAAGGGTAAAGGTGAGAATCAATGTTGGGCACCGAATTCGAAACCCAACCTCTTGCTCTGATACTTGTACAAGTAAAGAGGAATTGAAAGGTTGAACTAGGAATTAAACAAGATTGTTTAATTGAGGTGATAACCGTTATGATGTAGGATAAAAATATGTCTATGATGTTAAATCAAATTGTCATGATGATTAGGGATCAATGATTTGAAATTGATTAAGGATATGCATATGGAAAATCAAAAAGATGACAATAGGAAAATGAGATGGAAATGAGGAAATAGTATAAGGGAAATGAAATAAACATAAATGACTTGTCATGAGATGAATGAAATGATATGTAGTATGGAGAAAGTTAGAAATGCATACAAGATAAAATTTTACGAGATTAAGGAAAAGATGAAGAATTAAATGAGAAGAGTTAATGCAAATATTGTCAAAGACCCATGAAGATCAAACCATCATTTGTGTAAGATAGAATTTGGTGATTGTAGGAAATAAATCTCTGGATAGAATGGGATGAATTTGATGATACACACCTACAATGTGAAGACGATAACAGCTGATTGATAAAGATTGTATGAATGAACAACATAGATGATTGTAGAAAGAAATCTTTTCGGAGAAAAATTTCATTGAATTAGGTTAAGCAAATCAAATAGTTTTATATTAAGAATGATCAACAAAGAAACAAGTTAGAAATGATTATGAAATGATTCAAAAGTGAGTATTGGAGTCTTATTCCTGATGGAAGCATGAAATGTAGAATATGCTACTGAGAGTGTATGCATTATGTAAGTATCTAAGTATGTGTTTGGATTCTTGAATTTGAGGTGACATTATTGTTTATATGAGGAGATCAGTCAGGTAAGAATTTCGAGGATGAAATTTTTTTTTAGGGGGGAAGAATTATTGGACCCCGAACTTTGCGTAAAAGATTAGAACTATTGAAAGAGAAGTTTTAGTGATTAGTCACGAGTAAAGAATAAATGAATGAAAGTTTTTGAACCAAGAGTTTATAGACAAAAGTAAAGTAGGGAATGAAAGATGTGGATAGATTTATGATTTTCTATGGTATTTTTGGTGGATAAGAGATTTTTGAAATAGAAAGAAATAAGGTGAAAGTTAGTAGTAAAATGAAAGCAAAAATGAAGTTGAATATGTGTAGTAAGATGATGAAGGATAGGTATGTATGTGTATGTTCTGTCATTGTTGTTCATGATTAGTCATAGGTTATAATTTTCTTTTTGGGGATATTAATTTGAAATGAAGTTGATAATGAAGAGTAAATGACGTAAAAAAAGAGTGATCTTGGTATGAGTAGTGATAAGGAAAAATTTAGAAACAAAATTGGTAGTGATCTGAAAAATGTTGACTGAGTATGTTTCAGTCTGTTAGCCACAACGTTTTTCCTAGTTGTCCAAACGAGATGACTCTTGATTTGAATTAAACTAGAAACATATGGCTACATTTCTTAGGAAGACATCGGATTTCAATTCTATCGCTAAGAATCTCAAAAGTTTTCGTGAAGTTGAAAACTGGGTGCAGTACATTAGTGGAGGAATGTAAAATTCATGTTCTGAATTCATGAGAAAATCTGGATTAATTTAGATATATTTTGGCAAAGTTTCCTTCTTGAGAGTTGTAGATCTTTCTTTTATCTTTCCAAGGTATATAGTATGAAAATTATGGACATCTGAGTCAAAAGTTATGATCTTTATAAGTGAAGATGCTTTGGAAGCCAAAGTAAGACGAAGCAAAGTAAGACGATGCAAAAATAAGACGAAGCAAAGTAAGACGAAGCAAGGTGAGACGAAGCAGAAGTAAGATGATGCAAATGAAAGAAGGAAGGAAACTTCGTCTTAGTTACTGTTCATCTAAGACGAAGTTACTGTTCATCCACTTCATCTTAGTTACTGTTTATCTAAGACGAAGTTACTGTTCATCCAAGTCGTCCTAGTTACTGTTCATACCCATCATCTTAATTACTATTCATCTTCTATCTTCTGTTCCATTTTCTACCTTTCAGATAATATAATTTGTCTTTAAGGTCTTCGTTCTTGAAGTTCTCTTTCAAACCATCTAAATAACACCTTAATCTAATATCTGTAGGGAAAGTTATGGCAATTTTCCCAACCTTGTATCATCTGATGACATCACTTCGTCTTAAAATGACGTCATATTGTCTATTCCATTTTCTACTATTCAGACGATAGAATTTGTCTTCAACATGAAAGTTGTAGCTCCTGAAGTCCTCTTTCTAACCATCTAAAGAACACCTTAATCAGAAATTTCTAGAGAAAGTTATGGTTGTTTCCCCAAAATAGGTTCAGTAAGAATGAGGATAAAAACATGTTTGATTCCTTTGTCCATAACTTCTTCTCTAGAACCCAATTGACTTGATTCTTGAACCATTGGACTCGTAATACATTGCTCTACATCTCCACCAAAAATCACAGCCATCTAAAATTAAGTGAGAAAGATTGAGTGAAAAAGGACAGATGGGTACAGTGAGTGTGCTCTTAAGTATTATGAACTGGTGTTATTCCACTGAACATATTTCAGTATTTCGATGATTTCTAGAGCTCTACTGATCCAAATGAGATGATTTCTAATTTTTCGTAAAATAGAGACATGGAGCTACAAATGGTATGAAGAAATTGGAATCTAATTCAGTCTCTAAGATGTTTAAATTCCATATGAAAGTTATGCATAGTATACTATTTTGGACAAGAGCAGTCTAAAAATGTTTGAAGTATATCTTTTGATTCACTGAACCAAATTGAATGATTTTGGAGGCATTAGAAACTTAAGACAATGGGGGACATATTTCTGAAAGAAAGTGTTATGTCAGAATGTTCAAAGGTATTTTTGGCAAGACACTTAAGTTTAAAAGAACATAAGCCTATAAGGAAGGATAAAATGGAATTTTTAGACTCATTAAGGGCATAATTGGAAGAAGAAGTATTGTCTTGATTATAAATAAAGGAGAAAACGTGAATGAGAAGATTCTAGAGACGTAAAATGCGTGGATGAGAAAAGAGATAAGAATGAGAAAACATGAAAAAGAATGAAAAAAAGAAAGAAGAGAAACAAGTTAGGGTTTCAATTATATTAGCCCTCAAGAGAGATTTTGAGGTTGTTCAAGAAGAGAAAAATGTAGAGAGAGAGAAGAGAGAGATAAGAGGAACAAGAGAGAAACATTTTGAGCAAGTCTATAAGCAAGGAAATCACAGTGGGTACATGTTTATAATAGAGTATATAAGCTACTGCTGTTTTCTTTATATCAAAGAAGTTTTCTGATTTCATTTGCATCCTAAGTGTTGTATTATTGTTCATGAATAATTTGTGAAATCAGCTATATGTTTGTTACATAATTTGAGTGATGTTTTTCAAAAGGAAAAGATCATAAAAGTGATATTTTTGAACAAGATACATAGTTCTGAAAGCATGCTTTCAAAAATGGATTTCAAGATATACAACAAGTATATGAAAAGCAAGTTTTCAAGAAAAGTGCCATTTTGGGCAACAAGTTTATAAGAATTTGAAATAAATGTGTTATGTGGGGTTGTGGTAGTCCCTCAAGAACCGTCACATACACATTGACCCAAGAATAGGCTTCTCCCGCTTGCCCGCTAGTGACATGGAGCTCTTCCAAGGACTCCTTCAAGAATTCACGACTACACAGGACCTTTTCATTGGAAATGTGTAGTGCGCCATGATTTCGGACTTACCCAAACCATTCTGATGTGATTATGTGTTTATGTTATGATAACATGTTTGATGCATTCATGTTTTGAAAATTGTGAATTTGACTACATGATAAGACTTTAAGAAGAATGTGCTTTATGGTTTTCAATGAAAGTTTTCTAAGACAAGTAAAATGGTTTCAAGGTTTTTGCTTATTCTTTTGTTATAAGCTGTTACCCACCCTCAGGTGATGTGCAAGAGATAAAGTGAAAGAGAGTCAAGACAGGCTTTAGTCAAAATTTAGGAATTTTTGTAGTTCTTGTAACTTTTGAAATTTGAGATTTCGGATTATGTGATATTTAAAGTTTTTCAAACTCTGTTACTTGAGAGATTGAAGAAAGTTTTGATCATGTATGTTCATTTGACTTCCTTGGAAAAATGGTTGAGATAAAGTAATAAGTTTATTTTGATGTTTGATTGTATTAGGTACGCCACCCTTGTGGGATGATGTATGCCACCCTTGTGGGATGATGCCTAATAAGGGTTCATGGAAATAACCCTACCAGGTAATATGCACACTCAAGTTAAGTGTGATAATATGAGCAAGCGTTGGACTTCGAAATCAAGTGGTGTCCAACATTTGTGGTATCAGAGCAAGGAAATTAAGCGATGATAGTTATGGTTTTTTGAAAAGTTGGTTCTGGAACTGGATCCCAATTTTTGTGTGGTATCAGAGCAAGAGTTGGATTCCGGAAACAAGTGGGATCCAATAATCAAACTACTCAAACTAGAGGAATTAAGTGTTTTAAGTGCCTAAAACATGGTCCTTTGGCAAGTGAATGTCCTAATAAAAGGGTAATGATCATGAGAGATGGGGTTGTTGAATTTGAAAGTGAGAGAGAGGATGATGATAATGATATGCCACCATTAGAAGAAGCTAGTGATGTTGAATATGCTAAAGGAGAAATATTGGTTGTACAACGCACACTTAATTTGCAAAGTAAAAACAATGAAAATGGTGAACAACATGAAAATCTGTTCCATACTCATTTTTTAATTGCTAATAGATTACATAATGTGATTATTGATAGTGGCAGTTATACAAATGTTACTAGTACTTTGCTTGTCAAGAAATTGAAATTACCTACTATTAAACCTCAAAAACTATGCAAATTACAATGGTTAAATGATAGTGGTGCTGTGATGATGAATTAACAAGTATTAGTTTCTTTCTCCATTGGTAGATATAAGGATGAGGTGTGGTGTGATGTGGTACCTATGTATGCTGAGCACATGTTGTTTGGAAGACCATCGCAATATGATAGGAAGGTGATTCATAATGGGTTCAAGAATTGTTACTCTTTGATAATGGATGGACATATGTTTCAACTTAGACCTTTATCACCAAAGGCAATTTTTAAAGACCAAATGCACATAAAACAATAATAAAAAAAATCTTGCATCTTTAAAACTTTGGGAAGGGAGGAAGTAAGAGAGAAAAAAGAAAATGGTGGGTTAAGTGGTAAAAGTAAGAGCAATGGGAAACATGAGGAGAAAGAAAATAAGGAAGAATTTAGTGGAAGAAAAATGAGTGTGTATGCAAAAATGAGGGATGTGAAGAAAGCACTAACCATGAGGCAACCCTTACTGTACTTATGTATAAGGATGTTTTGATTGCTTCTAACAAAATTGACAAAAGTTTGCCTAGTGTTATTGTTGATCTTTTGTAAGAAAATGAAGATCTTTTCCTGAAGAAATTACTAATATTTGCTACCAATTAGAGGAATTGAATACCAAATTGACTTCATTTTAGGAGCAAGCATACCAAATAGCCTAACTTATAGATCCAATCCTGAAGAGACCAAGGAAATTCAAAAGTAAGTAAGTGAGCTTATGGAAAAAGGATATGTTTGTGAAAGCTTGAGTCCATGTATGGTTCCTATTTTCTTAGTGCCTATAAAAGATGATTATTAAAGAATGTGTGTTAGTTATCAAGCCATCAATAAAATCATGGACTTCCTATCCCTAGGATAGATGATATGTTGGATGAATTGAACAATTCATGTGTGTTTTCAAAGATTGAATTAAAATCTAGATATCATCAAATAAGAATACGTGAGGATGATGAATGGAAAACTTCATTTAAAACTAATCATGACTTATATGAGTAGTTGGTGATGCCTTTTGGTTTAACCAATGCACCTAGTGCATTTATGAGACTAATGAACCATGTTTTTATTTGCATTTAATGGTAAATTTCTTGTTTATTTTGATGATATACTTGTTTATAGCAAGAATTTAGATGAGAATGTAACACATTTGAAGGCCATTTTTGATGCACTTAGGAAGGAAAAGTTATATGCTAACTTAAAGAAATGCACTTTTTGCACTAATGAACTTACTTGTCTTGGTTATATTGTCAATGATAAAGGAATACATGTTGATCAAGAGAAAGTAAAAGTAATTAGGGAATGGTCGAAACCTACTTATGTTAGTCATGTAAGATGTTTTCATGGTATTGCTAGCTTTTATAAAAGATTCATTAAGTATTTCTCTACAGTTACTGCACCATTAACTGATTGCACAAAAGGAATGTAGGATTTAAGTGGGTTAAGGAACAAAATGATGCTTTTAACCTTCTTAAAGAAAAACTTAGTTCAGTACCTTTGCTTACTTTGCCTAACTTTGCTAAAAACTTTTAAGAATGAGTGTGATGTAAGTGGAATAGGTATTGATGGAGTCTTAATGCAAGAGGGTAGACCAATTGTATATTTTAGTGAGAAGCTAAGTGGAGCAATTCTTAACTACTCAACATTTGATAAGGAGTTTTCTGCCTTGGTGAGATTAATAGAGACATGGCAGCACTATCTTTAGTATAATGAATTCATTATACACACCGATCATGAGTCCTTAAAATATCTCAAAAGATAAGGAAAGCTAAGTAGTAGGCATGCAAAATGGGTGGAGTTTATTGAATCATTGTCATACATCATCAAGTATAAACAATGTAAGGAAAATGTGGTTGTTGAAAAGAGATGTTGAGCAAATATGTGAGAAATGCATTATAATTATAATTCATAAGTATAATTAGATATATTAAAACTTATTTTAATTTGTCTTTAATTTTTTAATTAAATAATTTATAATTATAAATTAAGATTGACGTCTAGTAACACATTATGACTAATACATATCGAACACACCAAAAAATAAAAAATAACTCTACACAAATAAATTTATAGTAATGGTGATTATGGATTGTATCTATAGAGAGTGTGTGTGTACTTTTGTAATGAATGAATTTGTGTTTAAGATATGGAGGGGGTTTGGTTGAAATTGATAAACAAAATAAAGTAAAATTGAACTATTGAAATTAAAATAAATCAAACGGTGGAAAAATGATAAGATTGATGAATGAGTTTAGAATCCGATTCTTGGTTCAATGTTTACCTACACAAAAATGACAACATTTAATGTTTATGTTGTTCTTATACCTCTCTTAGAAATTATTAATCGTAGATTAACAAAAAGCTCTACGAATCGGAATTTTCCCTTAGGTTGTATCAAATTAAAATAAACTCATTGATTAAACCTAACTATCAAACAACCTAGAATAAGCTCTTTAGATTTAGTAGGAAAGTCCAATTATGAACTAAGAAAATAGATTAATCTAGGCAACAACTCCACAAGCTCAGGTCATTTAACCTATGTTATGTTATCCCTAAAGATTTACCACCATTAGTTACCACAAATAAATCAGATTTACAACGATTACATATTTTAGTCTAGGTTTTGGCAATGGTCCATACATTAATAATCTATTAAGAACAAAAACATTAATCATTTACACATGAATACCCAAAACATTAAGCAACAAATAACATAAACAATTTCTAGAGAGATAACAACAATGCAAGATGAAGAGATGCCCAAATGTGTTCTTCAGCCTCGATTTCCCCTTCAAACCAGAAGGAAGAAGGCTAACTCTCTATGGATCTCAAACAGGTAAGAGTTCTACCCCCTTTCATGCTTCTAAAAATGATTATCCCTTCTTTGGCTGCTTTAAATCTATTTATAGCAAAAATTAGGATTTTGGGAGTTACATGGCTGTGTATCTAATCATGTATGTTCTTTTTACCCAAATTCATGAATATACGTGGCCTTGGTGAGATACATGGCTATGTATGTACTTACACAGCCGTGTAAGTTACAGATTATGATGAAACAGTTTTATTACCCTCCTACACACTTCCAGTGAGTTACATGGTCTCATGCACTACTGTGTAAGTTGCAATTACTTCATTTATTTCATTTCTTGTCCCATTTTCACCCTAATTCATCTCTTTCTTGTTCCATAAAGGCAAATTAGGTTGCATATTAAGAGGATGGCTCTAAGGATGTGCTTTTAGCTCATTTTATTCCTTGTGCTTCAAACTTGTACATAAAACCAAATATTAACCAAAATGAGTATCTTTAGCACTTCATAACATTAATCACTAAGTATTAAAGAGTAAATATATAATCAATCAAGCATTCATCAAGTTCCCCTACTCTTATTTTTTGACCGTCCTTGGGTAAAACAAAAAAATCAAAGTTACAATCCACATTTCATAAGAATAAATAATCATGCGAAAAACATAATAACTTTCAAAACCATGGTAAGAACTAAAAATTAAATGCTTTTACTCATGATCAATCAACAAAATTTCCTTCAGAAACTAAGCAATCTAGGGTATAATTTGACAAAATATGTTTAAATAAGATAGATCTATAGATACACTTAAACATCATTTATGATCAAGACATTCCACAACTTTGCATATCATTTCAATTCTCCAGCACTAAGATTCACAAGCATAAACATGAATCAAAGGACTTTTTAAGGTTGTAATGTGGGCAAAGGTTAAGTTGAGAGGCATTTGGATAGTGTGGTACAAAAGCTAGTGAAGCATGAAAAACACTCAATGTAATATCAAGCACAAAAATTAACATTCACTCAAAACTGGATACCATATGCATCATAATCAAATTTCCCATTCCATACAACTTTAAGAGGAAAACTAACATGAATCAATTTGCAAAACAAATGATTTTCCTCCTTAAAAACTTTTTCGTTTTTCTTTTTTAAGAAAAAATTTAAAGAAACTACATCAACAATAAGATTCATTAATAAGAGATAAAATCACATTTCATTAATTATAACTAACCCACATATAAGCACACCCCGATACTGATGCTCTTGTGCATCCACAAATATCAACAATTACAAATGCTCCACTAGTTTTAAGGCTCGGGTAAGACATTTGGTTAGGTTAGCACAAAAAGAAAAGGCTAATAAAGCTCAAGGGGGCTTAACAATAGGAAAAATCATATCAATAACTAGGTTATTTGACTAATGTAGCTTGTAAAACAAAGAATTCCTACATCATTTTCATGTTAATGTATGTGATAAAAATGTGGTCTCAAATAGAAAATCATAGAAAAGTAGGATGTACATGTCATGAAGGTCACATTATCAAAAGACAATGAGGTTGTTATAAATGTGTCAGTCCAAAACGGCTCAAAATCTCACAGGCTTATGTCTACCCACTAGTCACTACTCTTCTAAAGATAGCATACATTGAACAATCACAAGAACATAAATAAATGCCCAAGTTGCCATGAATTTTTTTAGTTAATTCTACTATCTAATTATGACTATGTAGTCTTAGAAGCAATAAAAAAGAGAAAATATTTGTTTGTTTGATTTGGTTCTATCTTTTATACTTAAAAACACGTAAGAAATAAATAAACTTAAAAAACACACATGCACATAAGAAATAAACAACTTAAAAGCACACATGATAATCCCCATCTCTATACTTAAAACTTACATTGTTCCTAGTACAACATTAAATGTAAGAAATGCAATATTCATCAAAATCAACAAGTGCAAAAATGTAAAGGAAAAGAAACAAACTTCCATTGGGTTACCTTCTAAGCAACGCCTTTGCTTATTGTCATTAGCTTAAATCCATACTTTCCTCTTCATGTGACAAAATTATGGTCTTTAGGTGTCTCCACTTCTGCATTTTCCACTTGAGATTCTTTAAGATAAGGTCTGAGTTGATAACCACTCACATTCAGTGCCTTCCCTATTTTCAAATTCTTAATCTCTACCGGATCCCTATACTTTTGAAAAGTCTCCAATATCTCTTTACCCTTTTCCTCCATGTTCAATTTATCCAACCTACTAGAAAAAGGTGGATGGTTAGTCTTAACAGCAATTCAGGATTTAGCATTTAACTTTGAGCTAGATGATATATCCCTTTCTCCTTCAAGCTGCTGCTTTTCTTCTTCACTAGCAATTCTTTGAATTGTCCTCTTAGGATTCTCAAGCTTCTTACCACTAGTTAAGGTCAAAGGGCTAATATTCGTTGGATTTACCTCAAGTTGAGATGACAAATTTCCTCTACTTTATAATTCTAAACATTTGATAGCCATCGCTATCTGGCCCATTTGGCTCTCCAAATTTTGGATGCTAGACCTTGTATCTTGGAATTGAGATCTTGTCTCTTACAGAAATTGTTTTTCATCTTGCTGGAAATGCAAAGTATTAGCGGGAAGAGATCTAATTATATCTTCTAGAGATATACCTGAGTTAGAATAAGAGGCTTATGGTTTATGTGGGAATTATTGTGCATGATGCAGCCTATCTAGGAAGTTATTTTGCTAGATTCCCCTCTATAACTAAGGTTCAAGTGATCTCTTCAACCTGAGTTATACGATTGGGAATATCAATTATGGGGAAATTTTCCCCAATAGTATTGACATACTTCCTTTGCAGTGTCCATTTGATATTGGGATCAAATTTTAGGGAATTTGTTGATCAAATCTCATCATTACTAGACACAAACACTAACGAATATGAAAAGATCAAGAAATAACTATAAAAACTAAGTATAAACAAATATATATGAAAGACCAAACAAAATTTAAAAAAAAAACTAAATCACTGCACTCCTCGATAACAATGCGAAAATTCTTGAAGTGTATCGAACACACCAGAAAATAAAACCTAACTCTATACAATAAAATTTATAATAATGGTGAGTAGGGATCGTATCTACAAAGAATGTATGTGTAGCTTTTGTAATAAATGAAATGCTGTTTAAGCTTTGGAAGGGGGTTTGGTTGAAATTGATAAACAAAATAAAGTAAAAAATAAAATATTGAAATTAAAATAAATAAAATAGTGGAAAAATGATAAGATTGATGAATGAGTTTATAATTTGGTTCTTGGTTCAATCTCGGCTTACACACAAATGCATACACTTAATTTTCATGTTGTTCTTATACCTCTTTTAGAAACTATTAATTGTAGATTAATAATAAGCTTTGTTAATACCAATTTTCCCTTAGGTTATATCTAATCAAAAAAGGCTCTTTGATTAAACCTAGCTATCAAATAACCTAGAATAATCTCTCTAGATTTAGTAAGACAGACATGTTATGAACTAGGAAAATAGATTAATCTAGGAAACAACCACACATGCTCGAGTCATTTAACATGTGCTATGTTATCTTTAATGATTCACTACCATTAGTTACCATATATGAATCATAGCTACAATGATTACGTATCGTAATATAGATTTTGACAATAGGTCCATACATAAATAATCTATTAAAAACGAGAAAATTAATCATTCATACATTAATAACCAAAATTTTAAGCAAAGAATAACATAAAAAATTTCTAAAAAAATAATAACAATACAAGATGAAGGAATGCCCAAATGTGTTCTTTGACATCAATTTCCCCTTCAAGCTAGAAGGAAGAAGGCTAACTCTATATAGATCTAAAAAAGATAAGAGTTCAACCCCTTTCGTGCTTTTAAAACCGATTTATCCCTTCTTTGGCCTCTTGAATGTCTATTTACAACAAAAATTAGGATTTTGGGAGTTACACAACCTGTATGTCATTTTTTCCCAAAGGTGTTAATATAAATGGCCACGTTGAGATAAACGGCTGTGTATCTCACTTACATGGCCATGTATGTAATTACATAGTGTTAAAATTACATTTTTATGCTCCTACATGCTTCCAGTGAGTTATATGGTCTCATGCACAACCGTGTAAGTTACAATAACTTCATTTCTTTCATTTTCTTGTCCCATCTTCACCATAATTCATCTCCTTCTTGTTCCATAAATGACCATAATGTTGAACATCAAGAGGATGGCTCTAAGGATGTGCTTTTAGCTCATTTTAGTTCTTATGCTTCCAACTTGTACCTAAAACCAAATATGAACCAAAATGAGTATCTTTAGCACTTCATAACATTAATCACTAAGTATTGGAGAGTAAATATATAATCAATCAAGCACTTAACCACCCAAATATTTAGTAGTGTCAAAGTGGCTTTGACTAACTTTTTCATACATGATTTTTTTTCGTATTATTCAATCCTTTCATTATACAATGTTTTGATTAGATATAGAGCATGGAATTAACGTCTACTATATTTTGAGTCCTATAATATTAGTTCTCCACCATTAGCTATTGATTCAGATAATGAAATTTGTGAACCATTTACAAAACATCATTCTACCTTGGCCAATGATTTCCTGAATCAATACTAATCGAGAACGACGGAATATTATCCCTAATTACTTTGGGTTGATGAATCATATCTTCATCACTCAATTGCCTCCATATATTTCATGCTACATTCAATAACTACAACAACCTATGATAAGGTTAGGTCATAAGTAGTAACAAAACATAGAAATCCCAATACAAGATAACTTTGGAGACCTCAAGTCAAAGGATCCCTTATACAATCATCATAATGAAAATTTCCATAGACATATAAGTAATATTCTAAATGGAATTCTCATATTGGGTTAGTTGAGTGAGCTTGTTCTTTTATAAGTACTCACACATTTGTTTAAGTATCTCCATACTTTATCCTATGATATCGACTACTTCCTTTATAAGGAAAAAACATAACGTCTGCTAGTCTTTTTGCGTTATACTAATGTCCAGTATTAATAGATCAATGACTAGGAATAATTTAGGGATAACACATAAATTCAATTTGAATATAATAATTATAATTTCATTAAAATTTTATTTGGAATTTATGGTTATCTCATGAACTTTATCATATATATCTAAACATCTACAAGATAAAGAATGCCTTTAAATAATTTTGCCACTAAACTATAACCAACCAATTGTCTATATGGCATAAACCAACAATCTCCTACTTACACTAAGTCAATCATTTAAATATCCTATACCATATTACCATATTACAATCCTATCACTACTAGGACAATGGCTTAATGAGAAAACAATAACAACAATAATGACGACAACGACGACAATAACAATAACAACAATAACTCATCCCACTAACTCGTTCCACTAAATGTGGGGTTTAATGAGAGAATTTTATAAAATGGGGTTTAATGATTAAATCTTACAACTTCCATCTTAATTAGCAACCATTGCTACATTAGAACGTTTCACATCTTAAAATGATATTGTTTTAAGTAAAATAAACCTTAATTAGGATTTAATTCTAAAGTAAATACCCTTATCTCTTTGAACTCAAACATCAACTCTCACATAGAATAATGGATATCTTTAATACCTATAAGTATTTGGTATCTCAAATACTAAACATTTTTAGTACATTATATTTGAACTTGGACTTAGAATAGTGAACAACTTCTAATCTATCTCTAACAACTTCCAATGTATCTTTATAGATCTAATTCCTAGAATTAAGTCCTAAAATTAAGTTATTACCTTTTCATATCCATCTAGATTTGTTCTTAGACAACCATTTTTTCAACAATTGAAAATTATAATTACCGTTATCTATGAGCAATACGTCTCTACATACTCTCACTGAAGAGGACAACTATACCTCCACTAACCTTCTTGTAGATATGATAAATTCACAATCATCTCAAAAACAAACCACTTGAATTCATTAAGAAAGTAAATGTTTCAATATCTCGTAGCCTTTTAACTATGCATCAAATGTATCAATAAAGACACTATTTCCAATTTGATGTTCAAATTTTGTCTTACTCTTACCACTGATCTTGAGAACCGTTCTCTTATAAGTGGTCATTGAAACAAAAAAAATCAACAGGTCTGTAAGATTATATCCAACCTTTTGGATATCTTATAACCTTTTATTATCTAACTTAATTCTAAACTTGATGGATAATATATGATTTAACCAAGCATCACATCCTTGAATTATTAACTTTGACTCT
This sequence comes from Erythroxylum citrifolium, assembly GCA_026284465.1. Lineage (NCBI taxonomy): Eukaryota > Viridiplantae > Streptophyta > Magnoliopsida > Malpighiales > Erythroxylaceae > Erythroxylum > Erythroxylum citrifolium. Next base: position 41,636,652 of record JANKOE010000005.1, read on the forward strand.
TTCAAAGATTTAGCATTCCATATCTAATATGAAATCTTACTAACTGATTCAATTGAAACTATTGAAGGTAAGTCATTGTACTAGGTATAACTATACAAAAAATAATATTACATCATACAATATCTCATATTGTATTTTCCTCCTTATATAAAATCATAATCTTATGAATTTTTTTGTGAAGGTATTCATAAGAGAATCTCGTTACCTATAAATAATTAAAATTTTAAAAATTTCCACAACATTCTCATCAAGATGTTTCAACATTCTCAATGCTTAATTTCTACTTAGATTTAAACAATATGAACTTTTAAAAATTTTTAAATCAACATTTCATTTAATGCATATGACTATATCACATAAATTCATTAGTAATCTAATGAAATATGAGTATTATCCTTTTATGAATTGTTATTCCATCCAATATGTGACATGTATAAATTTAACAATTCAATACCATTGTCATCCTTTCACCAAAGGTTGATTTGACTATTTTTCAACTTGACAAGTTTCACAGGTTTTATATGATTCATAATCAAAAGTATACATATATCCTTATATGTAAATTTGTGATTCTAATTATATTGATTTAACCAACATGGCATAAAAGGATATCGAGTTTTGTATTCTCGCTATTTATATTAAGCATAAGTCTCCTTTGATCCAACACATACAATCTATTTGTATAAAATTGGATCAGTTACTATTACTTAACAATATATTTCTTATCATACTTTGAACATTATAATAATGGTGAATCTAAATTCAGTATCAAATACTTATAAGCATGAACTAGAGATACATATGATCACTACCATATCTCGTATAAGCAAGAAAAGTAATGCAATTAAATTTCTTCTTATGACAAATATTATCATACTATAGAAAATGGCTATAATTGATGTCCATGTCTGTGCTTTTAATAGGCTAAATAAAGTGGAATAATTTTGATAAGTGTGAATTGCATCATGTTTTAGGGCTTATTTTGATATGTATTTTCTTGTTAATTCAATCGTTTAGTATGTGTTTAGGTTATAATTGTGTTAGTCTGATAACTATCTATGTTTAAGTGTTTTTATAGGTTAGTAAAAGTCTTCGAGCTTAATGATTATGTTTTTGAGATACCTTGATGTGTTTCTTAGTGTTTAAGGGTCAACATCAAACAACGAAAAAGTTTCGGAGACATTCGAGCCGAAACAACGACCCACAATCTTAGCACAACAAGCCACGATCACGAAAGAAGCCCAAGACATGATCTGCTTGCCACGATCATGGCAAAAGGCTCAGATGTGGCCCACGATTGTGGTGTGGCCCACGATCGAGGCCTGCATCGGGAAGACACCCAGATACTCAAAAAATGTCAAATTTTAAGGATTTTTTGGACTTTTCGAACCACAAAAAAACTCTAGGGCTGCCTAGAACATAAAAGGTATTTAAAGAATAAGACAGAGAGGAGGAGGGAGCTTTTGCATCAGCCACTTTTGAGAGAAACCCTAGAGAGAGTTCATCGAGAGATTGAGAAAGAGAAGAAGGAAGAGAGAAGTGAAGAAGAAGCTAACCCGATGTACTTTTCGAATCAGGAGTTTCCCGAAGTCGTTGCCTCCCGTCTCTATTCAATTTCGCATTTCCTGTTATTTTCCATTATTATTATTGTATAGAATTTGGGAATAACAGTTTGATGATAGGATTTGTGAATGTTGAGATGTTTTAAACTCACCTCTTGGTTTTTATCTTTGATTTAATGAAATCTTATTGTTTTATGTTTATTGGATTTATTGTAATTGATTTCTATGATTGCATAATTTGTTAATAACTGAGAGGGTGAATCGAATGAAAATAATTAAATTGGGCTAACGAGAATTAGGTGATTTAATAGAACGAGAAATTAATCAAATCGAGAAATTATGCAAAGAGAGATCTTACATAGGTTTTTGATAGTCTATTAGACAACTTCATATCTTATTAGGGTTTTGGATAGGTTGTTAATTGAAAATTTGCAACTTCCATAATCCGATTAGGGTTTATAAATTAGGGTTAATGGTTATAACTCGAGAGGTAGTAATCAACCTTAGGATCGTCTAAAACTAACAATTTAGTAATTCATAATCGATTAGGTTAATGTAAAAGATAGGTAAAATTCTCCTTTCTCTCAATTGATAGTTCTTTTAGGTTAATTCTTAAGTGTGTTGCAACTGTTAAATTGTTAATATTTTTATGATTGATTCTTGAATTGATTTGTGTGATTGAATTGAATTCTTGTTTTGGTTTTATTATCTTTTGAATTTCTGCGAATTGTGTTAACCTTAGATTTTAGGACTAGATTATTCCCCCTCATGGGATCAAAACCTTAGGTACTAAGCGAATGATGCGTGCGCTTGCCGATTATCAAGGTTAAGTAATTAAAACTTACACACATTGACAAAACCATAATCAAGTTTTTTGGCATCGTTGTCGGGGAGGTAATTAGTTTAGTTCTATAGTTTACGACGTTTAGTTAGTTTTTCATTTTTTGTTATTCATTCTTTCTTTCTATTTCTGAAATCGTGCTCTTACATGAACACAAGAATCACGAGAAGTTCGAATCGTGTAGCTGAAACCGTAGATTTAGACATCACTCGACTAGAACGATCCATTAGGAAAGCTCGGCGTGAAGAAAAAGAAGAAGAAATCATGAAATCAACAATGATCAAGAAATTTTAGCAAGATTTGGACCATGCAGCGAACCAAGAACATCAACAATGGACCCTTATGGACTTCATGAGACCAAGGTTCAATGCAGCTAACCAAGGAGTAGCTAGGCCACCTGTATAAGCAGTATTGTTTGAAATCAAACTAGCACTCCTGAACATGCTTCAATAGAGCGTGCAGTTTTATGGACTAACGAACAAGGATCCTAATGCACATAGAGTGAACTTCTTTGAAATCTGTGATACCTTCGGTACCATCAGATATCGGAAGATGCAGTTAAAATTAGGCTCTTTCCCTTTACCCTTAGAGATAAAGCAAAGGCTTGGTATCATTAACTTAACCTAGCCAATGTCACCACTTGGGATCAACTAGTTCGTGCCTTTTTAGACAAGTGTTTTCCCTTGACTAAGACCACTAAGATCATAAAGGAAATTACCAACTTCTATTAAGGTGATGGGGACTCGATCTATGAAGCATGGGAATGATGCAAGGATTTGCAATGGAAATCCCACACTATAACTTACCCAAGGAATTCTTGTCGCAAACATTCTATAATGGAGTAACCCTATATACGAGAGGCACGATTGACGCAGCTTCAGGAGGATCATTAATGAGAAAGATGGTCGATGAAGTGGAAGAGTTGATAGAGGAGATGTGAAGTAATGGCTACTTATGAACGAATGAGCGGAGTAGACAAACTATTACATCCTCCGAATAAAAAGGAATTGTGGCTGTTGATCAAATGATGGAGATGTAAGTGAAAATTGATGACTTGACTCAACAGGCAACTCAACAACATACAGGCTTCGTCCTCAACTTCGATGAAAGTCGTGCAACTTAAGTGTGAACTCTGTGGACAAATAGACCATGATACGGTGAACTAGTTCTTAATGAAGGAAAGCGATCCAGAGTAAGTGAATTATATGGGAGCTCAATATGGATAAGGAGGGGGAAACAATCCCTACTCCAACACTTATAACCCTAGGTGGAAGAATCACCCTAACTTCTTATGGACGAACAATGCTGGAGGATAGTTCAAACCTTAAGGACAATCAGGCTTCCAACAAGATAAACCAAGCTCAATAGAATGCAAGTCAAATAAGATTTTAGATAAAATTGGAGGCATGGAGGATGCACACAAGAGGCTTAAAAGCAAATTCGAGTAAGTCACTAAGAACCACACCTCTTCAATGCACAATCTGGAGGTCCAAATAGGTCAACTAGTGGAGGAAATTTTTTACTCAAAATGTAAGAACCTTCCAAGCAATATCAAGTCTAACCCAAAGGAACGGATCATGGCTATTACTCAAACCCAAGAAAAAGAAACTTGAACATATGAAGGAAGACGGAGACAAGGGAGAAGGACAAGTATTATGGAATTCCTTCTAAGTGAGCTCGAAATTGAGTTAATCAAGGAACCTCAACTTGATTTTCCATACCCTATTCTAACTCAGTGAAAGTCAATTTCAAGTTGGGCGATGAGGAATTATAAGGAGGTTGAACCAAAAAAGGTGGAGGACATAACAAAACATCTACAAACGAGGCTCGCACTAAAGTAATCAATCAAAAATAAGGTAAAGGAGCGATAGCAAAAGAAAATGATAACATAGCACAGAAGAAAGAGGACTTAGGGGATTTTACATTCCTTGCAGTATCAATGGAATCAATATAGACAGGACATTCACGGATTTGGGAGCGAGTATCCATATGATGCCCTATACCTTTAGTCCAAAGTTAGGGTTAGAAGAGTTAAAACCCACAAAGATGCTAGTAAAGACGGCCGACAGAACAGTTCATCGATTGAAGGGAATTATTAAAGATGTGCAAGTACAAATTGATAAATTTATCTTTCCTATAGACTTCTATATATTGGATATTGGAGAAGATATGCAAACCCCTATAGTCCTTAGCCGACCATTCTTGGTCACTGCTCGCTCCATAGTTGACGTTGATGGGGTGAACTAACTTTGAGGGTCGACAAGCATCAAATAACCTCAAAATGTCGAAGAAAGACAACAGTTTTCTTTATCTCCAACTACTATCAAGGAAATCGAACCTCGAGGACAATAGGAAGATATTAAGGATCTTGGGAATGCATTCAGAAAGAAACGATTGCGAAGAAGAAGGCGAAGGAAGGAGAATCATAAGGAAAGTGGAATCTAGGGCATGGTAGCTCATGTGCAAATTGTAAGATCAATGACTATGTTACCATTGCACCATTCATTTGAACCACCGTGAGCAAAAGAAGAGCGTCGAGCTATCAACATTAAAAGAAGTGCTACATGGGAGGCAACCCATGGAATGTTATTTGCTTCGATAGTTTCTAGAAAGTTTGAATTCTGTAGTTAGGTTATTTCATTTCCAAATAAAATCGAAAAGGCATAGGACTTCAACATGAATTTGATGATCGATGAAGTAAGCAAAGAGAGGTAAAAGGGCCATAAAGAGTTAAGAAGTGACTTCAGAAAGTAAAGAAGGACAAAAGAAGAAGATAAAAAATAAAAAATTGATGGAAAAACTGCAAGCCACAATCGTGGCCTGTGGCAAGGTAAAAAAGGGACACATGAATGTCATTTTCAATTTTTACCATTTTAACCTCCAATCACCTATATATTCATTTCTAACTTCACTTTTTCACTTACTTTCATTTTTACTTTATCTCTCTAAGCTTTAGACCTCCAAAAACTCTCACTTCTCTCTACCCAAATTTCAACCTTCTAGTCTCTTCCAACCTCTACCTATTCCCAAGCCAATATGCAACGCATTAAGAAAATAGTAAATGTTGGACCCCAAACTTTTCTTGAAAATTAGAAATCATTTAATGAAATTAAATGAAGAATTAGTGGTGTTTAATGTTGTATTTGGGTAATGTTAATTGGAGCAATTGTAATGATATTTTGACGATAATACATGAAATGGGTGTTTTGTGTATGATTGTGTTACTTTATTGATAATGCATGAGATTGTGTATACCTTGTGTGATGGAGGTTTGTGTATGACTTTGCAAAAAGGAATGTGTTTGTGCATATCTTGTTCCTTGTTGGGTTTGCTGTTGAGCATTTGCTTTGGAAGGGCATTTTAGAGATTTGATTTGTGTTTAAGATGAATTGGATGAAGAGTATGTGGTAGTGGGGGAATATGTGAAGTTGATATGTTGGTAAGTGAAGTTGATATGTTGATAAGCCATCCTAAGTGTAGGAATGGTGTTTAGAAACTTCAATGGCAAATCTGTACTGATCTAGATAGAATTAGCCAAAGTGGCCTTAATGAAAGTTGTAGCTTATGTTTCCAGCTTTCTAACTCCATAAAGTATGTAATTTTTCAATATTGGGGCTAGAAGTTATGATAATTTGAAGTCTTGTCAATGTTTAGGATGGACTTTTGGGGACAGAAACTTTGAGTGAACATTTGACCCTCTTAAAGTTAGAGATTGTTCTTAGGGTCTTCATAAGAATTGTAGATTATGTTTTTTCTATCAATTGATATAAAGTATGGAATTTTTGGACTTTGGAATAGGAAGTTATGATTTTCAGAAGTTGTGTTGTTGTTTTAGGATGCCATTTTTGGGCAGTAACTGTGATTGAGATTTTGACCCCTTTAGAGGCAAAATTGGTTTGTAAGTTCTTCATGAACATTGTAGATCTTGTTGTTATCTTTCCATTGATATAAAGTATGATGTTTTTGGGCAATGGAGTAGAAATTTATGAGGCTTAGAAGCTCTGTTGTTGTTCAGGTGAGCTGATCGCCCAGCCACTTTTGTATGGATTTTTGACCCCTTTAGAGACCTAATTTATTTTTAAGTCCTTCATAGATGTTGTAGAGCTTTTTTTTATCATTCCATTGGTGCCAAATTTGAAATTTTTGGAGTTCTGAGTCAAACGTTATGGATATTAGAAGCTGGGGGTCGGGTCAGTAAGGGCCTAGCGCCCGCGTGCGCTCGTCCGCTCGCCGATCGATCAGCTTGTCCGCTCGCTAGGGTAACCGCTCATCGATCGCTCAGCTCGTCCGCTCACCGATCAGTCAGCTCATCCGCCCACCGATCGCTCAGCTCGTCCACTCGCCTGATCGGTCAACTCGTCCTCTCGCCGATCGGTTAGCTCGTCTGCTCGCGAGGGAGGGCGCACGTGTGACTGATTTTTGAATTTTTCTCCTGATTCAACCTCTCTCCACTCTTTGATCATAACTTTTTCGTCCGACCTCCGATTGACCCGATTTTTGAAGCTTTGGATTCCTAAGACATCCCTCTTCCTCTCTATACTAAGTTTGTAGGTTTTGTTAATAAATTGAAAAGGGTGGATTGAATCAAAGTAGGAGGATCGATTAAAAGAGTATGAGAGGATATTTTTCTGAACATGCTTCAGTATTTTGGAGATATCTTGATCTGTAAAGCCCCAATTGAGTTGATTCTTGTTTCAAATTAAACTAGAGACATGGAGCTACAAGTTATCTGAAGGAATCGAATGTTAATTCAGTTCCTAAGATGTTCAATTTCTGGAGTGAAGTTAGGTGTAGTGTTCAGTCTTAGTTTAGTATTGATCTGAAAGTGTTTTGGCGATAACTTCTTCATTTCTAAACCAAATTGAGTGATTTTGGTGTCTATGGAAACATAAGACATAGAGAAACATTTCTTTAGAAGGAAGTTTTGTCAAATTGCCTCATTTACCTGATCAAAATAAGGAGTCAAAATGTCAGTTTTTAAGGTAAAAAAGGAAGGGCATTGTTGGAAGTTCACTTAAGGTTTTAAGTTATAAGGCTTATATGTAAGGGCGTGAGGGTCTTTTCTCATTCATTAATGGCAAGTTGGGAAATAAGAAGAGGGGGCTTTAGTATAAAGAAAAGTGATGCATAAATATTGAAAGGGAGAAAAGAAATAAAAGAATAAGGAAGGAGAGAAGAGTGTATTCGGTGGAGAGAAAGGAGGAAGAAGAAAAGAAGAAGCTAGGTCACGA
>JANKOE010000005.1:41675175-41693252 GCA_026284465.1 Erythroxylum citrifolium
TATTAACTAAATATGTTGATAAAGTCCCTTTAATGTCATTAATTATAAGCAATGGTCCACCTTTGGGTGACCTCCTAACGTTATAATTAATAATCTCAATTGTTCAGTTCAACCTTTATGTCATTTTAGCATCCTATCATATTGAACAATTGAACAAATCACAATTAAATACTTAAAAAAATTTCAAGCTAGGCCACTTTGGTGACTAACAAGCTTTCCATGCAGTAAACATTTAATTGGACAATTATCATACATGACAAAATTTAATTTAATTAGTTTGGTTACTTTAGTGACAAATAAACTATTCTAAATGTCCATAATGTCATGTATTACATTCAACATATACTAGGAAAATTTAATTCCAACTCTTATATAATATAAAATATTCAAAGTAACAAATAAAACATATAATATGGCACTAGTTTACAAAATTATATTATGTATAAAGCAATTATGAATTAAATAATCCATTATAATTGGGCCATAAACATTTATTAACTTAATATAACCCTTAATGGCCCAAAACTATATAAAAAATCAGCCCAGAAGCTGAATTTGGGCCCAGAAGCCCGTGCTGCCACATCACGTAGTTTCTGGCGCGTGCGGTTAGACGCTGCACCATCGTCTTCCTTGAACGATGGTTTTCGTTTATGTTTTTTTCATATTTTTTTAATAACTCTATTATATATAATATTTCTTTACATGGATTCTTCTCCATTCTTGCCTTGAGTCAACACTAACATCATCTACCATTATCTTCTTCGGCGGATGATACATAACTCAAACTCATAGAGTTTCTCACTCTAACCCATAAGTTTCATTTTCTTTCCACCATTAAAACCAAAAATCATTGTTTCAGATATGCATGGGCATAGAAGAACAGAACAAAAATACAACATGAAAGAAGGCAGTACAAAACATTTCAGAAACGCAACAAATATTCTTATGAACATGAAGCAATTTGTTCTTGGAAGAATATGTTTCTTACTTTTAACCCATACACATCACTCAACAACAATGAACATTCATTTTGGTTTATGGAATTTCAATCCACCCATAACTATTATGTTTTGGTGAAATATGCAAAATGCTATTAACATCAAAAACCAAAATCATGAAAACGAAAATCATCGAGTTGTGGTGTCTTTTATTGTATATTTTCTGTATTACTTTCATGAATGTCATTACAAATACAAGGAAAACAACACCGAGGCAACGTAATCACAAATAGAACAACCATGATATACGGCAGAAATAATAAGGCAATATCCATGGCTCTGATACCAATTGTAAAATCATTTATGGATCGACAATTATTTGTGTACCTATATCCATGATTGCTTTTGTTTTGTAAGATGTTGATTTACTTCTTCTCATCTTCTTTCGTTAGAGAATTCCCCAATAGTTCAGAATTGTTATGCTTTAATAAGTTTTTTCAACTTATATAACATCACAAACAAACATGCTCTTTGGTAAGTGGAAAAGAGAGGAAAAGGGTCTTTGACCCATTTGAGACTCAGTTTATAATACCCAATAACTATTATCTTATGTGCTTTAATTGGACTCAAATTTATTAGTAACATGAGACATAAAATAGTCTAACACTTCTACTCTTCAAGTTTTCCTCTCAAGTTCTATTTTTTTAATTTTTGATGGACATTTTACCTTACTCCAGTTTTTATAAAATATGATATTCTTAAACTTCCCTTATTATTTATTTTTCGAATGCTTAAAACGCTACAAACAGCGCAAGACTTGTAACGTATGGAAAGTCCTTGACCCGAAACTTGAGAGTTTACACTTACCTGGTCACCAAAGCACGGTTAAGCGTGAAGCTTTGTTCTTACCAAAGGCCAGCCACTCACGCTTCAAATCGATGCCCAAAATAATTCCACTATTGGTTTATCCTTCGCATGTACCTTTTTTAATGGATTCTTACCACTTTCAAAAGTTAAAAGCCTTATTCACAGTGCGAACCCATTCCCCTCACGATTAACTTTTACAGTGTCCACTACACCAAGAATGTTACAAATTACTGTGCTTTTTACCTAATGTCACCAAGCAAGAATTATGGAGCACGACAAAATGGTAGTAACTCTCAAACACTGACCCATTAAAGATTTTAAAAAAAATAAGAGATCAAAATTTTGTCCCTTTCAATGAACTTGACAGATTATGAGCTAATAAAGGCTCCTTGCCAAAGGCGACTCGCGAGGATGGTGCATGGATCATCATTTACCTCATTCTATATCAATATCTAATATATCTGTGCTGATTTATGGACACTGGCCAGTGCCAAATAAAATGTATGACAAATGAAGGAACTTTCACTCCTACATATGATACGATTCATACCAATCCATCAAAATACAGCAGATAGCATCCAGAGTTACAGATGGGGCACAATGTCTAAAAAGTATAAACGACCATGGCCAATGAAAGGTAGAGAGAAAAGAAAGTCTGAGTAATTGTGAACCTCACAAGTAAACACAAACTCAATTCACTAAAATAATCCATTTTCATTAGGCAACTATATATGCGAGGCGAACTGCAATTGCAGAGAATTTTCACCACCATGACCTTCAAGCTAGTTGCTTGCAGCATATTTGGCACATGGTGCCACTCATTATTAAGCTAGCTGCAAAGTTGATCATGGACATTTCTCATGGAATGGTGAGGGCCCTATAAACTATTGCCACATACTGTGTGGTCCAGTGGTCATAGCTCGAGCCTCAGCAAGCGAAACAGCCATGGCCAGCATCATCTGCTCCTCAAAACTCTCAGGAACAATCGGTGCTGGGATTTTAACCAAGCTGCCTCCAATCTCATCCAGTGGTGGAGGAGGGGGTGGTAATAATGGAGAAATTCTACCATCATCTATTGTGTCAGAACCTGCATAACTGGTCCCTGCTTCAGCAGTATCTGAACCCCGACCTGCACACCATTCCCCACACTCTGGTGATTCACTGCACACAGACGTAGAGCTTTCTGCAGGAGGGCAATTTTCTGTATCCTGATCTGACCTATTATAGAAGTTATCTGTCCCTGAAATCATACTAAATGTGGATACATTTCCAGTATTGTGTGCAGAAGATTCGTTGCCTATCTGTTGGCGCTCAGCAAGGGCAGCTATTGCACAAGCAAGACCACCAGAAGGAGAAGACGATGATCCAGACACTGGATCCGTTGCTCGTGAAGTATATAGGTTTTCATCATTATACACATTGCTTTCTAGGTTTCTTTGTCTCCCATTTTCCTGAACACCGTGATAATCCAATTGGAAAATGAACCCTAATCAGCCACTATTAGGAAGAAAAAATAATTCATATCTTCAATGATAGCGTTGGATAAGATGAATTCAGTTGCTGAGTGTGCATACATACCATGCATGGTTGAAATGCATACCCGAGTTTGTCAAAGAACTTGAAACATAAATCAAAATAGGACTAAAACAAACAGAAAAAGGAAAAAGCACACAAAAAAGGAAAAAATAGACCAAAAGGAACATAAATGTAAGTTTTGCATATTCACTGCAGGAACCTGAAGCTTCCATTGATCACCAAATGCAAAGGGGATTGATCCTAGCTACCCATATCTAAATGAAATAAGACGACTTTTTTAACTGATAACTCACAAAAACCCCATGGAATAGGGCTTCCATTTTTCCCTCAAGTATTGCTTACTAGCTTCACAAAATATGACAAGAGATATTGGATAAAAAGGTTTAAACACCACCTACCCAGTCACCCATGCATGCAAAGAAAACCATTCATTGTTTCACAAACAACTTTGAAGTTTTCAAATTGGCATCAGCACATCTATGGGTTATCTAGATTGTACTAATAATAAGTATTCCTGTTCTTGGCGCAAAAGCCTGTCTTGCCTTCATATAGTTTGAGTTTAATAATACTGAAATCCTGTTTTTGGAGAGTAAGAACATACCACTAACTTAAGAAAAAAGAACTGGTTTCATATCCAAAACAAATAGACGTACCATGAAGTGTGATATTATAGTTTCAATGATTAGTTATGTTGAAAAATAAAGCCAGAATTAATCAGTCAATAAACATAATATCTATGCTGGTGAATAAATCCATCAGGGCAGATTAGCAGGAGTAAACATGAGAAGAGGCAAGAGATGTATCTTGATCTTAAAGAAGATTTGTACACCTTTAACACTTTTTACATGTTTCACAAGTTATTATATAGTGCCTAACTCCACAACGCAGCTACGACATTACTCACCTGATGCAAAAGAACTTAAAATTTATAGAACAAATAAAAGAGGAAAAATTAGTCAACCACAAATCTTAATTTGGTGGGATGAGAATTGAGAATTGAGTCGACAACAAAGATAAGACCTGAAATTTAGATTATGTTAGCATTCCCTATTAGATAAGTAGTAGTATTGAGTTAGACATGTTATTCTATTTTACATATGTTGCCTATTTGTGTAGAACTTCAATTTATATAATTATTATTAGAATAGGATTTAAATTTGCTATGAACCTTTTCTTACTAGAATAAGAGTTCTAAAAACTTCTATGATATGAATACTCAACCCTTCAATAATAACAATCCTGAATTTTTTCCTACGAACTCAAATTTTCAACTATAAGAGTGATGCTTTTTTCTATGACTGATTCTTAGACCTTAGGAGTGATTTTTAGATTTCTACCCTCCATTCTTTGTGTTTCTCACAAAATTCCAGCAACCAAAACACTAAATTCTAGCCATATTAAACCTAAATTCCAGCCATATCAAATCCAAAAATCCTAAGCCTAAATTTCCAACAATCAAATCTTAAAATTACAGTTATACAAGATCTGAAATTTTAGCATTCCAAGCTGAAATACAAAACCTAAAACTTGACATTCCAGCAGCCTATTACCAATTTTGTGAGTTTTTAACTACTAGTTAATACTTCTATTTGTCCTACATCATCACCAGCGTTGACTTGTAGGAAAAAGATATTAGGAACTTATTCTAGATAGCAGACATTCATATCAGATAGTGGAAGTGCAGAAATAAGAAAAAATTGGATCTTAGTGGAAGTACCAGAAATAAGACAACAAATTTGGATCTGAGTGGAGGTAGCACAATAAGTCAATCATGAAAGGGCAAAGAAGATGCAAAGGTAATATTTAGACATATACAACAGATATAAATAGCAAATGGGAAGAGCAAAGCAGCAGATTGTTTTTCAGATATCTTTAAAATATTCATAATTCATAATTAGCATCTTGGAAGTGAAGTCATGCTGTGATCAACATATGATAAGACATTCCAAGAAAAAAATCAAAGCGGATTTACAATTTATCAAAGCAACTTCTGCAGATAAGAAGAAACAGAATTTGTAGACATCTGTGATTTTGAGCCAGAAATTATATACTGTTCAATATGAATGTAAGAGTTGACCATTCAAGAATATTTACCTGGATGGAAAGCCAGATAGCTTCCATGACCATAATGTCCTCAAGATCCAGATCAAATTCCTCATCCCTGCAACTTTAGGTATTAGATATATCTTCACATTCAAGACAATGGTCTTGTCAAAAAACATCCAATCCAAAAATACCACAAATTATATTGTGCAGTTGGGAACCTGGTGAAAAGCTATGTTAAAAAAACAGAAGAGAAACAAATAAAACTTGATCTTGCCCCAAACTAAGCACCTAAACTATTTACTGGGTTTATTAGATTATGTCTTCTCAACTAGATTTCTCAACTTATCTACTTTAAGCCATGTAACACACAACTTTCATCGACATTTTTATAAATGGGACTCTACATAATTGTTGATAGAAGCCAGTGAGTAACCGTATCTCAACAAATAATCAGAAAAAGAAGTGAATTCATGATTATAACATATTTAAGCAGGAAGATTGAGGCTGTAATCTAAACATTTAGAAGAGGGTGCAACTTTGATGCTAGTTATACAGCGAGTCACTGGTAATGCTTTCCAAGAAGCCAAACCTCAAACAGTGGCAGCATAGTGATTTAACATATATAATTAGCTGAAATTTGTGAAGATGTCCTAAGTGGAGGCCCTTGATATTTTTTTGGATGTTAACATAACACCATTCACTCACAAAGAAACAGAGACAAGAAAAAAGAGTATTTCACAGTATGTCAATTTGAAGTTGTTTATAAACCGGATCGTGCACAGCTGAAAGATCACCACAGGATAACCTATATCCGTCATCTCACATATGAAAATACAAATTGGAAACCACATTACACCTGTTGGTTCTAGATGGAAGTGGATATCTAATTGAGGGATGGGCAGACACAACTTCAGTGTCTTCAACTTGAAACCTACGAGATGGAACTGCAAAAATGAAAAATAGTAGTAAATTTTTAAAAAAAAACCATAGGTCAAGAGTAAAACATAAGTTCAAATTAGAAATTGAAGAAACATTACCTGCAGATGAGCCACGCTGAACCTCTTCTGGGGCAATATTATTGCTTGACGAACTTACTTCTAGTCTTTTCTGCGTTCTCTCTTCTTCCTCGTGAAGTTCTTGCTGCTGTATCCTGATTTTTGCCTCTATAACACGTTGCTCTTCCTACAAAATATACAGCAGATATCTCCACTATTACAACTTACATGTAGAAAGTATGATAACACATCTTCACATAACCAAAACAATCCGTGCTAGATAATTCTTACAATTTGCTCCAAGCCCTTTTCCTCCTTTGTTTTCACACCTCGATATTCAACAGCATAGTTAGACACTTTGCAAAATGGGCATCTTATTATGTTAACGACAGCAAAGGTAGAACATGGCTTCACGTTGATGTGTGTGGTATGTATGAGAGGAAGATAGAGAGCACAAAAAAAACCAAAATTTTCATAGGATACTGTGTAGGGCGAGTTGAATTGGGATTTTTCATCTGCAGAAAACACTCTGATAAAAGAATACATGAGGAAAATGTCTGAAAAGGTTATAACTATATAATTACCACCATCTATCAACCAATTACCTGTACATATGCCCTTCAAGCAACATCTTGATCTGTTGAGGCTTGGGTAATACTAAGTCAAAAACAAAATAAACACATGGTTTGTCACAGAAAACCTCGTTAGGTAAAGAATTTTATTACCATATAACCACAACTTTGAAATTAATTCTTTTCCATATAAAAGACAAAAAGAATGAGAAAAGAATACACATCTCAAGAACTAGTGAAATTTTGTCAAAGAAAATTTACATTTCTTTTTCTCTATTCTTAGTTTTCAAATCATCAACATAAGAATTGGTTCAATAAAAGTTTTAGGGAAGTAGATATACAAACCATAAAGCAAATTGGACATTCTTCATGATCATTACAGTGTTCCTCATCCCCAGGATAACATGGAGCCAGCTTCAATTCAAGAATGAGCTTTCTTAACTTCTTATGGTCCACATCTTTATGAACATAGAGCCCTTGAGGCCTTGTATACCTTTCGTCCACCACTTGTCGCTTCCTCCCCAGCTTATTACCCATTTAATACTTGCAATGGCACCCGTCTTCTCCTATCTTTTTTTCTTTTTATTACAAAAAAGGAAATCAACCACAAAAGAAAAATCAATGGGAACCTCCTTTCTAAACATAATTGAATGCAACATATTTTAGCCAAAAAGCCTACAGATTCCACAATCAACCTCACATTGCTTAAAACCCTAAGTGAGGAAAACAACAAACATTTTGATTGAACATGTGATTCATTACCAGCTCAATTAAGTCAACACTTCTCCCAGCAAAAAAAGATCAAATAATCCTGCAAGAAACGGAATAAGCAATCGCTTACATCAGCAGCAGCAACAACAACGAATTAACAGAAGATTAAAATATAATTCATCCAAAGATTAACGAATAAAAGGAAACGATCAGCGAGACACATTTGCTTCCCACCGATACAAACAAAAACACCCCCAAAAAGCCCTAATAAATAAAGAAACCGGAGAATTGAAACGAGAAGAATACAAAGAACAAGAAAGGGTAATGAATTCGTAACCATTTCCAGGAACACAGTTAAAGAAACGAACAATTGTGTACCTGCAGACAATAAATCACTGAAAACTTCAATTTTTTAAAAAAAATAAAATACACAAACGCTCACATTTGAGAGAGAGAGAGAGAGAAACCTTGAAGACTTGAAGCAATTGTAATTAAACAGAGAAGGAAAAAGCAGATCGAGAAATTTGCTAACAAGAAGGGGAACAGAATCAGAGCTTTCTCTGTTTACAGAAACAGTGAGGGACAAAGAGAGAGTCTTTCCGTCTTTACTTTTCTTTTGATTTTTTCGGTTACGGTTTTAAATGGACAAAAATTGTTTATACGGATACAGTGCGTGATTGTATACTATATAGGTACGAGCAACTTTTATTCTATTATATTATATCCATATATATAAATGTACAACTTTTTGGGGGTCCAATCCAACTCGAAGTACTTTCTGGGCGTTTGACGTGGAGGGGGAAGCAAGGCACGAACCAAACGGTAGCGTAGAGGACGAGAAAAGAATAATGGATCTTCCTCACCTGACCTGATCCAGAGGTTTCCTTTTTTGTTTGTATTTATCAATCTGAAAATAAATAATTTATGCAACCCATTTTCTGCCTTCAGTTCAGACTCACTTTTCTAATCTAGAGCTAGTTGTTATGTCTGATGAATGTTTGAATTAGTTTTAGGTATAAATAGATCATAATTGAGTTGTGACAAGAATCATTGGTATATTAGAGATTTTCTAGGATAATAAATTTAGGGTTAAAGGATCTGGCGGTCAAAAGAGACAATATCTGACCGGTGAGGGTCCCGGCCCAAACCAAGTTCATTACAGTAAGTAGGAAAAGAAAATTTTAAGTTATATATGATTGTGCAAAGTTTTGAGAAACACATTACGAGAGTTCCTTTTGATCTGAAATAGAAATTGTAAAAGATTATACCTCACTTATGGTGAATGGGATGTTACATGAAAGGTTCCTGTTTACTCAATAATATTCAATTTTGAACCATTATAAGTCGTTGTGTCTCTTCTCCTGCTATGTTTTATTGTTATGTTTTCTAGGATTGTTTACATAAATATATCATAATTATTTATTATAATAGACATTTATTCATTAAGTTTTAAATAAGCTAAAGAGTGTTCATGTAATTCAGTCCTTCCTTTTATGTGCCATAAGAAAGCCAACATTTGTGTTGTTTTTAATAATATAAAATCAAAATATTATGTGATTAAAAGGTTAGGAGTTTAAATTTATTATGCACCCTCATTTTTTAATGAATTTATTATATATTGCATTTACTCAAGTTTTTTAGGTTGAATGATTTCTATAACTCTTTCACTTTATTTCATATATCCTTTTAAATGTTACCAAGCAATCATTTAAATTTTTAAAGGAAAAAGAAAATTATGATGGTTAGTCATAATCAAATCAGGATCTAACATATCCTAATATAGATTAATATGTATAATATAACTTTTGAGTGATGATCAACAAAAAGTTTGAGCCTATTGGCAAGCTACATAGGCAAGCTTATATGTATTATTGAAATAATTTTAAAGAAAAGAATTGGTTTTGCTAGATTATGTATAAGTGTTGAGCTATAAACGGATTTGCCTAATTCCATCCTTACATTAAGACTGGGGGAAGATGACATTTTTTTTAAGGATTCTATTAGGGTGTCATATTAATAGAAGTTAAACTTGAAGTAATATTGTAAACAAATGGAGAGCTATAGGAGATTTCTAAGAGGAGATAACTCTGAACTTATGGGCCTTGATTATTAATCAACTGATTCCCTTAATGTCAATAATAATCAACAAACTTTAATATTGATCCAAAATGGAGCATGAGTGGTCTCTATTAAGAAAGATGCCCCTAATTTTAACAAAGGAATTTTGGGACTTTCTAAAATTGCTTTACAGAAGTCAAATGGTCTTAAGTTAAAAAATGATGACTTTTATACTACTCATAATCATACTAACAGATCACCTCATATTGAATCTCTTTCTATTATGGTTCTCCCTCTAGATTCACAAGAAGTACCCCCTTATAACCCCTCTAAGCTTTGAGATAAAGGAGAGGATATCTAAGGAGTTCAAGATTGACAATAGGAGGAAATCAGGAAGAAGAAATATATTTAAGGGATATAAATGCCAAACCCCCCTACATGAATATAATTTCATGCAAGCAATTGGTAAAGTTGCACCTTTGTGACTATAAGGTCGCAAGTTCAAGTCACGGAAACAATCTCTTTATAAAAATACAAAGAGAAGGTTGTGTACATTATGTCCTTCCCTAGACCTCCATACGAGAAGCTTTGTGCACTGGGTATGTTGACTTTATTAATTTTCCTCAAAAGTAATAGTCCTTAAAAGACTTTACTAATGAAACAAACCTGTTTTGATAGGAATTTCGGAGTCTAAGCTCAATTAGGATAGTTTTAGTAAGCTAAAACTTTTAGGAAATCAGTGGTCTCTCATATTAAAGCATCATCATCACCATTATGTACATATTGTAGTTTTTTTAGGATAATAAATGCCAGCATCCTTCATGCCAATGACCAAATCATACATATCGTTATTATGTTTCTTTAGGATAATATCAAAATATATGTCTCCTTCATATGTGACTCAAAAATTTTCATTTAGGAGGAGCTCTCTTTAGGAAAAAAATTATAATAATTCATTTTTCAAGTTGAGGCCCTTAGATGGGTGATTTCAATAGCACCCTTTGTAATTTAAAGGTTGAGGGTAATGTTTATCTAAAAAGTTTTAGGACTATTTTTAAGGAATATGAGGAGAAATTGAAAAGCAATGACCAAAATATGAGAGGAACTTCTTTACATAGAGTAAGTAACAAAGAACAAGATGGCATATTGAGGAAAAATTTGACAAGGCTCTTGTTAATGGAGATTAGTTAGGCATGTTCCTTGAGAGTAAAGATCTTTTCATACCCATTTTTTTTCAAATCATTCCCTGATAGTCATTTAAAACATGTTTTCAAAATGCTAGTGGAAATTCCCTTTTAGATTCATTAATTACTTGGAGGAAGAGGGTTTAATAAGGTTATTCTCATTGGGATGTCCCACTCTGGCACCAGTCACAAAGCCTTTATCTGTGCTAGGAAGTTAAGCTTGATCATAAAGGAACTTAAGGAACTTAATTCAAGGAGGACTAGGAACACTTACTTGCCTTTATCTATAGCTAAGCTAAAACTTACCAAGTCTTAGGAAGAGTTATATAAAAATCTTGAAAACCTGATATTGATTAATGAGGAAAAAATTACTCTCAACCTTTCCATAAGGTAATAATCAACCATAATTCCTTGCTTAAGAAAAGAACCAAGATCCAATTGCTCATATATGGAAACAAAAACACTAGTTTCTTTTATAAGTCCATAACGACAAGAAGAAACAATGACATAATCTACTCCCCACTCAAGCATAATTATGAGCTTACTCTTTCTCAAGATGAACTTAAGCATGAGCCTTCTATATTCTTCAAAATGTCTTTATAATTCATATCTGAAGTTTCTCTTTATTGTAAATTCTTAGCACCTTTATCAATGATAATCTCTTTAATAAGGCTAAAAAAATACTAATGATTCCTTTTAATAAATAGGATGTTAGGATGTTGAGAAGTAGTGTTTGATCTAAATCCAGAGAAGATCGTAGGCCTTGATGGCCTTAATGGTTTATTCTTTCAAAAGGCCCAGCCTTTAATCAGAGATATGGTTATAGAGGCTATCATTGAATTCTTTGAGAAAGGGAAATTTCTTAAAGAGATTAAAAAAATATTCTTATGCCTCATTCATAAGATCTCTAATCATGGCTCTCTCAATGAGTATAGACATATATCTTATTACAATACCTTGTATAAAATCAACTCTAAGTTATTGACATCAAAACTAAAAAGAATGATGAATCCATTGATAAATGACACCTAAAGAGGCTTTATGAAGGATAAATTGATTAGTGATAACATACTTCTTACACAGGAGTTATTCAAAGGATATAGTAGAAGGAATTCCTTAAAAAATATGTTATTAAGGTTTGCATCCATAACTTTTTTTGACTCAGCTAGCTAGGATTTCATTCTACACTTACTTGAGGTGTTTAGATTCCCTTTAAACTACATAAATGAGATCAAACAGTGCATTTCAACCATTTCCTTTTATGCTTTTATAAATGGTGAAACAAAGGGAGGAAGAGGGCTGAGTCAAGGTGATCATATTTTCTCATATCTATTCATCTTATACATGGAAGCTCTTACTAGATTGACGAAACATAACATTATGCAAAACCCTAACTTCAAATATCATACCAAATCCAAGAGTATGAGGCTCTTTAGCATCTTTTTTTTACTTATGATTTATTTATGTTCTTAATGGCATATGTCAAATTAGTGAGTATCGTTATAGGTTCACTCCACACTTTTAGAGAACTATCTAGTTTGACTATCAATCCTATTAAAATCCATACAATTTTGTTAGTTGGTGCTTAACAGATTGTATAGTGGTTATCTTTTATCTCTAGTCTCCAAATTAAGAATCCCCCATTCACGTATCTAGTCTTACCCATCTCCATCGAGAAATTAAAATTTAAATAAAGTCTTTGTTGATTAAAAATTCCAAAAAAGGCTTAGAATTTGGTGTAATAAAGCACTATCCTTTGTAGGTAGGTTGCAATTAATCAAGTATATGGTTAATTCACTTCATATGTAATGGTCACAACACATCTTTCTCTTTAAGGGCTTAACCACAATTATAGAAATGATGATTAGATGCTTCCTCTGGTATGGTAAACGTGACAAAATATCATATGCCAAGGTAAGTTAGGATGAAATTACAAACCATTGAGTGAAGGAGGCTTGTGAATTACTCTTATCAATCTTAGCAACAAACTAGTTATACAAAAGAGAATATAAGGACTATTGATGAATAAGGAAAAACTATAGGTAAGGTGGATTAACAAAGGGAAAAGTGTATAGAAAATGAGTAAAAAACACTCAAATTATTGGTTTCTATCCAAACTTCTAAAGCTTAGGGTTATATTATCTAGTAACATTTAATGCATTATTGGAATTAATGAATGGGCTTCTCTATACTTTGATAATTAGAGTAAGGTGGGGCCTCTCAATAACTATTAAATGCTTCATTTAATTTTGAATAAGTTCCCAAGCTACTATAAGGTGAAAGTATGGGTAATCTCCAATTAATGGTCAAACTATCATGTTGAAATTTCTCACATTCTACCTAATTATAATACCGAAAAGAAATGATACTTATCATTAGATTGGACAAACCTCTGGTAGATTTATAAATCAATCTTATAAAGAAATGTTTAGGGTTAGAGGGAAAAAGCAAGACTAGGTAATGTAGTATGGTGCAAAAGCTTATTCCGAAAGGTATCCTTTTTAATGTGGTTGATTGCCAAAAGTAAACTAGCTACCCTTGATAGGCTAAGCTATCTCAACTTGCCAAGTAAATGTTATCAATCAACTTGAGTCCTTGAGCACCTCTTCTTCTACTATAATTTCTCCATTACCATTGGGAATGGAATTCTTGTTATATGTTAGCTAACCATCTTAAGACTCGATCATATTGAATTCCTAGAATGGCTAAGCTTTGATAGGAGGATCTCTAAAGGATATATAGTAGTTTATTTAATCACTTTTTGTTCTTATATGTACAAAATTTGAAAAGAAAGGAATATCAAATGCTCTGAGGGAGTTAAAAGTCTTAAGGAGCAAGTTTTTGTAGAGGTATTCATTAGATAAGAAAGTAACTCATGCTAAACATAGATGCAAGAGATTTTAATGTATCAGTAGCTTCCTATTGGAGAATAGATGTTAATTAGGAATAATTCTAGTTCTAAATAAGATGGAACATTCTCCTTTCATAAACTAATTTAATGGCTACTTGAATCTTATTACATAAGCTTTCTATACTTCAAGGTCTGATAAATCTAAGCTAGAGGGATGATGTTTTTTACTCTAATGCTAGATGGTTTGTTGTAGCTTGTATTTTGTAATAATGTGACCTTTGTGTTAAGGTTTATAATAATGTTGTTTTATCCTTTTATTAATTCCATTTTTAACTTTAAAAACTTATGTCATGTTTAGAGTGATCCATTTGGTCTTATAAATGTGAAAAATAAGGATATTTTTCATTGATCTATAATAAAAATTAGAAAATATTAATGAAATGCTTTCAATATTAAGTTATATCTTAAAAGTTCTAAAAATTAAACATAAAGATAAAGATACAAACTTTTCTTGCAATTTGACTCAATTATGAAAAACTCCAATAATTTAATATTCCAAAAGGAGTTTTCATACTATTTTAAATGAACATACACATATCATTTATTAAATTTTTTGTTAACTTTTTAAATGGAATTGACTAATAAATATTTCGGATTATACTATGTGTTAGTTCTGTCTATTTTTTAGTTAAAAAGAAAGGATACATAAACATATACATACATACATATATATATATATATATGTTCATGTAATAAAGTACGAATTTTAAATTATTAAGTTATAAGATATTTTTTAGGAATTAATCAAATTAGATGAGTACTCTATTTTTATTATTTTTCTTAAAAACAATAGCATTCAGTAGCTTAAATTAAAATAAGTTTTATTTAAATGCAATACTTTTAATGTCTTTAAAGAATATATAAACATTTTATTTGCTTATAATATTCCTTGGTTAATTGTTTCTAGGGAGGCTTTAATTCAGTTAGGATTAAGATGATTTTTTTATTGGGTGCGAGAGGTGATGAGAAATGGAACAAGTAGAAGCAAGTTGAGAGAAGGAGAGAGATGACAAGGCATACAAGTACAAGTTATTGATAAATTTAGGAAGTAAATATATTAATAACTTTCTTTTTTATGCAAATGGCTAGTATAAGAAGTTATTACTTCTCTATAGTCATTATTGTCCTTAACCTAATACATCCATTATCTTCCCTTATTTTTCAACTACAAACCAACTCCTTCTCCTTAGTGTGATTGTTCTCATTCTTATTTATATTATTCCTATTTTTATTCTCTTTACAAGCTTACTCTTTAGTTAATTTTGTTCCTCTTTATTGTCTCCTTGCCAATCTCCCTTAGATTTTTTTATTTCATCTTTTTTTCTTCCTATTTTTGTTAGTCTTTATTTCTTCATTCTATTTTAGTTTTAGCTTATGAATATTTTTATTTTTTCTACTTTTTTTCCTTCCTTTTTTATAATGATTTTTAAAAAAATTTTGTTAACCTATTGACTTTTTGCTTCTTTTAGCAATATATTGAACTTTTTGTCTCCTTTCAATCTGTCTACCAATTTGAATCCTCAAGCTTTCCTTCTTGTCCATATCTTACCCCTTCATTTAGAAATCCTTAACACATTAGATTTCTGTCCCTCTAGCATCACACATTCTTCACTTAACAATCCTAGTTACTCATTTGTTTCACCTAATAAGCTTAACACCAATGTACTTTTTCACTTATTAACCATAAAGCTCTTTCAGGGTCAAGTTCTTATAGACTTTTCTCCTTCAACTATATGTCCACCAAACCTCATCTATGGAAGCACTATAGTTGCTCCTCTAATGGAAGTTCTAAGAGATGGACCTTCTAAATTAGAATCAATATTAGTAGGTTTTTTCTTAGACTAGTGACCAACTTTCCCTTTAATGTTCCCTTTAATGAGCACTTGGGCTTAAAGGAGGTCCCAATCAATAAGAAAAATCTCTTTCCATTCTAATTTGACTTAGAATCTAATGCTCAAAAAATTTTAGAAGCTAGACCTTGGCATTCCAATAATAAGCCTTTATTTATCCAAAAATAGAAACTAGACATTTAATTACAAAATTTGAAATAGAACGAGGTATCTTTTGGGATTAATATCATAATGTATTATTGAAATTTTGAACCACTGAAGGTCTAAGCCACTTGGCATGGATGAAGCCATTATTGGGACAAAACATATGAGTTATGCAAAGAGTTATATAACAGTCGATATATATTAGAAATTTCCAGAGTTAATCCCATTAATGAGGCTAAGAGAAGATAAAAAGTTATTTAAGTATTCTATCATAGTCTTATATCAAAGGAGATTATATTTAGCTCACCAAAGGAAAAAAAATGATACCAATATATAAAACATTTTAGACATGGGATTACTATAAAGTAAAGCAAATTGACTTATAGTGAGGAAAAGATATTATCATTGATAAGGAACATAGTCCTAAGCAAGATAACTTGACAATATGTAATGAAAATATGACCAAATTAATGGGAAACGATGTAGGGATTCTACTTAAGTAGTTAGAGTTTGAGATTGATTTCACTTTAGCCTTTTAGTTTGATCACAGTAACATTAAGAACAAAGGAGCTAACTCTCCTTTGCAATTTATTGTGTAAAATGTGATTTTTTTTTCATTGGAACCCTCTAGGATTTTGGCTTTCCATCTTTGTTTATCTCTTGCACTAAGGAGAGTATTACCTCAGCTTCATACAAAATTTTTATCAATGGAGAAGCCTCTTCATTGTTTAAAGGGAATATGGGTATAAGGAAAGGGATCCAATTTCCCTTTACCTATTTACTCTTTGTATAGAGGCCTTATTCAAGTGTTTGCTCCATAGCATTGATAGGAATGACAACTTTAGCTTTCTCAGAAAACACAGATCTCTAAAGATTTGTCATCTTTCCTTTGCATATGACCTCCTTCTATTTAATAAAGCATATTTTAGCTCTTTATTTTACTTATTTGGATCTTTAAATACTTCTGAGAAGTTCTCTGACCTCATTATCAATAAAGGTAAAAGCTTCATCTTGCTCTCCTCAGATGCTCAACATCTTTCATTAGTTTTATTTTCTATTACTGAGCTTTCCATAAAGTCACCTCCTTTCTTATACTTAGAGTTCCCTATCATATCTAGAATACTCTCCTATGAAGATTGTCAACCCATCTATAATATGGTTAAGAGAAGGATTGACCATTGGTGCAACAAATACCTCTCCTTTGTAAGTTGATTACAACTTATTCTCTCATTCCTTAGCAACCTTTAGATCAATTGGACTTTATCATCTTATTTTACCTAAGAAAATTGTTAAGGATATAGAGAAATTGCTCATAAAATTTCTATGGATTAAGGATGATGCGAGGAAGTTGATTGCTAAGGCCAGTTGGAAGAGAGTCCACTTATAAAGTTTCATGGAGGTTTAAGAATTTGTTCCATATCTATGATGAATAAGGTTATGATTGCTAAACAAAATTGAATAATCTTATCTAATCCAATTTGATACGGATCAAATTGATTCATGGAAATTACTTAAAGAGGTAAGAATCATTGGACCTTTGAACCTTGTTACGATACTTCTTGGTCCCTCCTATCGATACTTAAACTTATATATTCACTTTAACATGTAATCAAGGTTTGGAATAGGAATGAGCAATCCTTTTGGCTTTAGTACAACAATTAAAGTGAAGCAAATCCCTTAAACCTTCATCCTTTTTATTAAAGTGTTATATTTTCTTTCACAAATAATGATAAATTCAAGCATATTATTAGTGGGAATGAATGGTGTTGCACTAGTAGGGGTAAGTCACTCTCATAAGGCCTCAATCCTCCTTATAATTGTTAGATCACGTACAGTCCGAGTATTCACAATACGCTGCGGAAAAGACCATACAAAAACATGACGTATAATCGAAAACACCAAGGATTCATGAAAATACCTTATTGTCGTGAATGGATTGATTCTTTTTCGGATTCCAAGACATTGCAAAACGCGAATGCCCTCTACCAGTATCCACACGAGTATGCACGATCCGAGCTGCGGCTGTGGTGTGCTAGCACGTCCCGAGACTCTTTCCGAACGCCGCACGATCTTCCTCTCGGATGGTGGCTAGGGTTTCGTGAAAACCTGTTGTCATCTTCTAATGAGACTTAAGCTTCTCTATTTATAGAGAAACCCTAATCCCAATGAAGCCCAATTAAGTTTCGGTCCATTATATCTCATATAATTAAAGCCCGACAACTTAATTCAATCTAGCCCAATAAATATATCCACATATATTTATTC
>JANKOE010000005.1:41695254-41708579 GCA_026284465.1 Erythroxylum citrifolium
AAGGCTCAAATAAGCTATTTATAGGCATCTTTGGCTTAATCACCAAGCTACAATTTAGAATCCTAATTAAATTGAACTAACTAGATCACATCTATTCTCATTAGATTACATCACACTAACTAATTGGATGACACCTCCATCCAAATAGGATTCTATATAATAGAACTGTTAGAGAAGTGCTCTAAAGGTAATCACCTTTAGCACGTATTGTACAAATCTTTTTGATAAATAAAATGCTTTTTTGTTAACTTGATATTCATGTTCTTTATGAATTGATAGTGATCTTAAATCAAATTAATGAAGTCCTTTATACATTACATAACATGAAGGAAATCATTATGAGATCATGATAATGGGATTCCTATCATGTATAATTATGTTAGTATCTAAATTATTCATAGTCGTAGGATTAATAAGACGGGACATAATTAAGCTGGACATACTAGCACATGTTATACTCCTTGATTAAATCAAGCAGTAGATCTCATAAGCTGTAAGCATGAGTTGTTTATAGTTAACCTGTGGATGCTTGCTAAGAGTAATAAGTACATTAGATGACCTGCCATGAGATAATCATATGGATAATCTATTCTAGAGTCAATGATAGTCTCATCATAGCATTGGTGCAGATATCCTTAGACTTAAGGTGCTTAAGGTGTTTTGGATACTAATCTTGTACTTTGACTCCATTTCTTGTTGCCTTTTAGAGGTTGCTTATAGGGTGGTGATTAGGTACAGTTTAAGGTATTCGAAGGTAATTGAGCAGCCAATAAAGGATTCATCACTTCTGATAGAAGGAGTTGATATCCACGACCTCTTCTCGGGGTCGTTACTCAGGAATTTTTGGCCAGAGTGGAAATGTCATGAAGATAGTCTTTAGTGACATATTCAATTGAGTAATGAGTCTCGGGGACAAGAACTAACATCACTTGGGCTAGATGTGACGTAATCAATCTAGTAGGAGTTGACACTTTAACCATACTCTGAACCAAATGGGGTATAGATGGTGAAAGGATGAATTGCACAGGAACATTGTCTATGAAAGGGTTAGTAATCAAACCACTAACTTTTCGATCAATTGGAGATCATGTGCTAGATACCGCTCATAACTTGCTTAAATTAAATGTTAATTCAAGTGGTCAATATAATTGAAAACCTAATGGATCACACGCATTAAAGATGTGAAGAATGAGTAAAATGGTTTTGGATGGAGATCCAAGATATGAGAGATGCATGGCTAAGTTACACAAGTGTGGTAGTTTAGGTTCATTTGATTGTAAATCATATCACTACAAGAAAAATGTGGATTAGCAACGGAAATTTAGCGACGGAAAATATACCGTTGAAAATTAGCGACGAAAATATGCTTTCCGTCGTTAAAATTGATTCATTTAGCGACGGTACTAATACTCGTTGCTAAAATTGGAGGGAATTCGTCGCGGGAAAAATTGAAACGGACATTAGCGACGAAAAATAGGGCCGTCGGTAATCAATACAAGTTAGCGACGAACAATTACCGACGGACAAAAATATACCGTCACTAAATTTGGAGGGAATTCGTCCCGACAAAATTTGCAACGGAAATTCGCGACGGAACATATACCATCGCTAAATTTGGAGAATTTGAGTTTACCGACAGAAAATGCCGTCGGTAAATTGAGTAGGTTAATGGATTTAGCGACGGAAATATTCGTTCCGTCGGTACAAAGGCGAGAATTATTGGCGGGTTAAAAAATTGAGTTTACCGATGGAAAATACCGTCGGTAAATTCAGTAGGTTAATGGAATTAGCGACGGATATATTCGTTCCGTCGGTACAAAGGCGGGAATTATTAGCGGGTTAAAAAAATTTTGAGTTTACCGACGAAAAATACCGTCGGTAAATTCAGTAGGTTAATGGAATTAGCGACGGATATATTCGTTCCGTAGGAACAAAGGCGGGAATTATTGGTAGGTTAAAATTTTTTTGAGTTTACCGATGGAAAATGCCGTCGGTAAATTCTTTTTAAATATCAGCTCACCTGACATCTCCCCCCACTATGTTTTCTTCTTCCTTCTTCCTGCTTCCTGCGTCTCCTTTTCGATTTTCTTCTCTCCGGTTTCTTCGTTGTGGACTCCTTTTCTACTCGTCAGAGTTGTCTTCTCCGGCCATTGTCATCGTGTCCTTTGGTGGAGGTATTTTTGCAACTACTTTCATGTGTTTTTCCGTATATTGGATGAAAGTTAATTAAGGTATTTAATTACTTTCATTTATTTATGTATTTTGTGATTGGAAAACAACTTTAAGTTATAAATGGTAGTGATAAATTTATGATTATAGCAGTGCGAGGTGGGTTGTGGTTTGCAAAGATTTTGTCTTGGGCTCGAACAATTTCTTTGACCAAGTTCATGGAGCTAACCAGGAGACACAGTTTATTATCGAGACAAAGCTTAAATGGGTCCATAAACACTAGCCAAACTTCCTTTGTCTCGATGAATGTCTTGGATAAGAAATTTTCCTGTAAACTGAACATTTTATAGGAAAATTTTAAAAAATAATTTCTAGCAAATTTACCGACGGAAAAATTTTCGTGGGTAATTTTCTGACAGAAATTTTCCGACCGAACGAAATAACCGTCGGTAATGCAAAATTTTCGTCGGTAAAATTACCGATAACTATATTTCCGACACTTTTTTTCCGTCAGTAAATTCCGTCGCTAAATAAGTTTACCGACAGAATTTGTACACATTCCGTCAGTAATTTCCGTTGCTAATTTCTATTTTTCTTGTAGTGGATACGATCACTCTTGCAATTCTAAGTATGAAAATGTCAATTTATATAGCTATTCAAACCACTAATACATATCTGAATATTTGTAATGGAATAGTCAATCGTCTAGCTTTAAGGAATATAATTTTTAAAAACCATTTCAAACCCCCTAGCCTCTTAAAGGTTTAAAGACGTAACCATTGAACACTCTGTAATTGTTGTCGCTTGAACTTTAATATGAAGAACTATGTGTTGTTTAACAAAGCCACTTAAAAGATTTTAGAGATTATTTTATATGTCACAAGAAATTATGTGTTATCTAACAAAAGTAAGTTTCACCAAATTCACATGACGTCATTAATCTCATAAGCGCATTAATTAGAACTTCTAAATTTATGCTATAATTATGGAGGATGATACAGACGTATGTATACAAGAAAGAAAACTTGGGCGAAACGTCCTTTGGCTATAGGTCACACTGGAAGATGTTTGCGGTAGATGATCTAGCTGGTTGTTTTTCCCTTCTACTGTACTGTCTCATTTGATTTGATTTAGCTGGACAGAGTTGTCGACCACACTTTGGAATATTATACTGTTTTGACCGTTTAGTTTGGTTGATCAAATTTAGACCATCATCCAAACTTTGAAATAGGCAAGAGCCCATGTTAGGATGAAAAAATTAATGTCACATCTTTGACGGCTGTCAAAGCTATTTTAGCCCCGTCTTCGAACAGTTTTGAGATTGAAATTTTAGCCCTTGATTGTCTCTCACTCAAGCGATATTTTCTTCACTTGTTCTTCCATTGGACGCGTAGGATTGTCAATAAGACGGCTCACTCACTTACACAGGTAGCTTTATTCCATGCAAACCTTTAACATTAGAATGTTAGTCCTTCTTGTTTAGATTATATTTTAAATTCAGATATTTTTGCTCGTTCAGATATTGATGATGAAAGGCTCGTAAAATTTGGGTGTATGAGGTAAACCTGTTAGCTTGAGTTAGTTTTGTTTCTACCTTTCTCGCCAATGATTTAAAAAAAAAACAAGAAGCAGGGACCTGAATATATGTATACAAAATTGTTTAAAGTTCACGGGGAGGCAATTAAGAAATTCATGACATTATTATAATATTGTTACATAGCTGAACCTACATATCAGACCCACTATTTGACTACGTGCTGAAGCAATGGATTCTGTGCTGATCCTATTTTAATAAAAAGAAAATAGTAGTTAGCTTGACTGGTGTGGTTCACCCAATCGGTTACGGGAGGTGAACCACAAGAGGTTAGTTCACGTCCAGCACAAATGATTTCATTACGTGTGTTTTACCTAACTTATCCAACTTTAGAGGCGTCCACAAAATTTGATCTGATGGCCTTTGGATGTTACAAATTTTTGTCTTGTTCTACAGCCGGGGAATGCACAATTAATTAAGGGCTTACTGTAGTTTTTTTAATTTAAAATTAAAAATATAACATGATGTGAAAAATATATAATTTTCAAATAAGAACATTATATATTTTTTGGAATATTATTCAATTAATATATATGGTTCAGCCTGATCTTGCTGGGGTTGAACGTCGTTGTTTGGATCTGTGATCTGTGCGACTCTGGCTACGAAATACCTGCAAAACAAATAACGGCGGGCCGGGAGTTGATTCCCGAGAGGCCCCTTCGACGCTCAAGTCAGTCTTTTGGTCTAGGTTTCGGTTGTTGAAAACAGAGAAAAGTAGGGTTGTAATCTCGTACCTGAATCCGATAAGAATAGTACCTTATATATCTGAGGTTACCGCTAAGTTTAGGTTTTTACGTGAGTCGTTGTATTTATATGGGAGATTATCTCTTGTACCCGGGCCGTCAACATCTGGGCCTGAGGCTGGGCCTGGTAAGGCCGGC
This sequence comes from Erythroxylum citrifolium, assembly GCA_026284465.1. Taxonomy (NCBI): domain Eukaryota; kingdom Viridiplantae; phylum Streptophyta; class Magnoliopsida; order Malpighiales; family Erythroxylaceae; genus Erythroxylum; species Erythroxylum citrifolium. The sequence continues at coordinate 41,699,899 of JANKOE010000005.1, forward strand.
CCCGCCAACCCAACCAATGTAAATATTTAATATAAGTTCTTTACCAATATGAATTATTTTAATTCATATAGTTTTATTTTGATACTTAAAATAATAAAATCAAATAAGATATATATATTATGTTTCAATTATTTTAAAATAAATATTATTATATTTATTTTATAAATAGCCATTTTAATTTCTTAAATTGATTTTTGAAAATTAAATTAATGGTATAAAAGAAAAAAGACTGAGACTTTATAAAATGTGCCACAAACAAGACCACCTAACTTAGAGGAATTCTCCAGCTCAATCCATAATTAAGAATAGATATGATGTAAGTGAATAAGTTAACAACAAACATACAATTTTTCTAACTAGAACTATGCAATTTGCTCCCTAAAACTTAATCCCTAATAACTCCCTGTTGTCAAGATGGTTCGCAGCTAATCTTAAAGTGCAAACTGGCTTCTTCATGCACTTTAGTAGCTACCATCACATCTTTGATCTACATATAGCCATAGTAGTGAATCCAAGTGTATCTATTACTTTCCCTTCTTGAAATATGTTAATCCTTTCCCTTCATAATGCATAAATGCAATAAATATAGGTTGTTTTGAAGATCTTAGAATCTTTCTCCATTAGTCTGAGTTGGTTGCCTGCCTATTCTATTACTTTAGGCCAATTCCTATCTTAATATGAATAATGAAGTGAAGCAGTTGTTGAATCCTAGTCTAATGAGCTTGTGAGAAATGACATTGGATAAAGCATAAGAGTTTTTTATTTAGGCATTTGTTGATAGAGTAAACAAAGTTGATTTAGAGAGCTTTTCTTATTTTCCTCTGTTTCCAAATTTTGTTTAACTACTAGCTAATAAATAAATGAGTCTTTAAGAACTTGAGTTTGATCTAGACCAAGTACAACCATGAAAATTTATTGTAAGGAGTCTTATAAAGCTCCAAGCAAGATTTAATAGTAAATCAATGGAACTTGTTAATATGCACTTATTATTATTGCAAAATATCACTAAGTAACCCTTCATAAAAATTCTTGCCATTTTTAAAGGACCAGTAGGTTTAATTTTGTTATAAGCACCATTTTTTTAGATTTTCTTTAACAATCACATGGTCATTTGACGTGAAGGAAAACGTCTTGTCATGAATGCCCCGATTACTCAAGTAGGTTACATTTTTTATTTAGCTTAGTTGGCGTGTCATTCTAGCCTTTTGACTCAAAGACAAATATTTGGTCGTGAATGCCTTTGGTCACTCAGCTATATCACATCTCTCAACTGACTATTAGCTCTATTATTAACCCAATTTTCTTAAAGAGGGCCAGCGAAATAGGAATTTGTATTTAACACTTTTTTCCACATTATTAACCTACCTTGTTTCTTCTTCATCAATCACTCTCATGAAAGGTTACAAATGATGCCTACCAATTTAAATGAGTGAAATTATAAATATATCTAAAGAAGTATCATAAAGTGAAAGAATAGGTGTCATATCCTAATTAACATGCATATTCTTCCTAAAGACACATAGAACTCAAAATTCACAAGTTAATATGCCTTTATAATTTAAATGACCATGTTTGAAGGTAAGCCAATCTTTCAATTCATGTCATTGACACATTTACACAATGCATACATCATGCAAAAAATGTTCACACTATGTCAACCTAATCAAAAATTAACACAATGCAAATGCAGAATTCACACACATAAATGATATGCAAGTACATATATGTCTGCACATTTGAACAATACATTGTCCTCAATATGGAAATAAAAATACAAATAAAAAGAAATAAAAATTAAGAACAAAAATATGATGTAGGTGTAAAGTTAAGAAGACTTCACTTCTATTAATTTTGATGACAATCAAATAACAATAATCTTAGAAGTGTATGTGTTGTTTTGATAAGTTTGTTAAGTGTGCAGAAAAATGTAAGTAACACGAAGTCAAACCCAGAAGATGCATGTCATCGCTAGAAGATACACGTGACACCAGAAGAAGCGTGACAACAGACGAAGAGACACTAGAAAAAGTATAGTACTAGAAGATAGAAAAAGGAAACTATTCTAGAACGTCAGGCAGTTAGTTAGTTAGAGTTAGTTACAGGACTCAACTAATAACGGTTTCTAGAAGATTCAAGAAGTAGTTTCTCAAGAAGGCAGTTGAAGGCTTAGGCTATAAATATCAGTTTGTGACGTAAGCTAAATAACAATTTTTTTAAGAGAGAAAATCTGATTGTACAATACTTAGAGAAACTCGGTACTCAAGTGCGAAAACAAAAGAGCGAATACAACTGTAATGAGAAGCTCAAACAACATTTTTCCTAGAGAAAGAAAAGCTAGAGCCTGGAGAGGCTAAGAAAGCAGATAAAGAATACTTTGTGAGAGAGACTTGAAGAGGCTTTGCAAGTGTAGAAAGAATACTTGTAAAGTTGAAGAATATAGTGAAATCTCAGACAAACATTAAGGACTAGACCTAGCCTAAGGTTAAGGGTGAACCAATATAAAATCGTGACGTCTACTCTCTAACCCTTATCTTTTAATTTTCTTGTTGTTAGAAGAGTAGAAAATAATTTTGCGATTGCATTACTCATCGACTTACAAGAATTGTTTTTGTGATCATTTGAAATTGTAAGGAAAACCAAGAAATTTCTAAAGATTAATATTTGTGAAGATTTTACACAATTCAACCCCCCATTCTTTTGTATTTTACATATTATATGTGATTTCTATATTAATAAGTGATTTACTTTAGTAGGAGATGGAACTTGGACACAATTCATGTCATGAACATCTGTCGATTTAACTCTTTACAAAATAAACATAAAGCGTAAAAAATAGTACAACGCTAAAAAATAAAATGAAAATAAAAATGAAACATATCCTAATTCTTAGGTTGCTTCCTAAGTAGCACTTATTTAATGTCATTAGCTTAACGTATCCTTCACTTTTACCATCAATAGGTCTCGAATTAGTGGCTTACTTCCATCGATTTCTTCACATAACGGTTTAATATCTAAAAAATAAGCCACAAATTGTAAGATAATAACAAAAACATAATGTATGAAATTAATTAAACCAATGACTCCATTAAGGCCCTTGTTGAAATTATAAGCAGGAATAATAAAACTCCCTGAAAAATTCCCTAACCCTTCCACTTTCTCATTCTCTTTCTTTCTCTGTTACTTCCCGACGTCACCCTTTAATTCTCCGGTCCAATTTTTCACATCATTCTCCTAAATTAATGACACCTAATTAAGTTTTCTTGTTGTTTTCACTTGTTTATGCATGATCCATTGAGTGTTTTGCATTATTTAGGGAATTTGGCCTAAAAATACTAAAATTAAGAATTTGAGACTGTGGGAATGTATGTAGATTAATGATTAATTGTGGTTTAATAGTTGAATATTATCATTACCCAATTCATTTTATGATTTAACTTGACTAATTGCATGTTAATTAGGTGAAAATTCTACTTGAATTGTGAAATTGTGCGATTATGGCTCACTAAGCGTTTAATTGTGATATTTTTGCTTGAAATTAGGTTAATTAGTTATTTTTAACGTTAATTGAAATTGGGTTTGTGTTTAATTGCATGTTAAAATTTTCTTTTGTATAAATTTAATGTTCAATATCGTCAATTTTATGTAATTGCTATGTTAGGATTTTAATTTCAAATTTAGGGTTAAATTCATAATTAAACAATTAGATTATTTTAATTGTTAATTATAACATTTTTAATCTTAAATTTGTGATTAATTAGGTTGTTAGTTTATTTTCTACTTGTATATATGTTTTAGTTTTCATTGTTAATCCATTTTCATGTTGACATAAGCAGCGACCATGATACATTTTTAAGTGTAGGGAAAAAGGTATTCCCATAAACTAGTGAAAATTTTCCAACACTTATTTCAAGTTTTAGGCACAATAATGAGACCACAACCCGAGAAGGAAGTGCTACACAAATGATAGTGAGGAGAGGGATCGTCTAGAGACCTGAGAAGTGATCGCGTAATGCATCCACCTGAGCCTCCTATGCTGCTCTTAATGCAACAACGCGTGTAGAGCAGTATCAGCAATTAAAGGAGACGTTCATCACAGGACGCCATATAGGCTGAGTGACACTAGAGCAGGTTAGGTTAGTGGAATAAGTTCAGGAGTTCATCAATGTCGATGTCTGACCTAGATTATTTGAGATCGTGGAGCTCTCCTACTAGGAGTTGACTTTGGAAGTGCTCTCCAGTTTCTTCATAGAGAAGGACGCCACGAGGAGGACAGGCTGAACACCATCCAATTTCTACCATTCTGGGAGATGATCCGAATGATCTATTTGAACTTCTTAGTCATTATAGGCCTATAAGATGCAGACTTTGTCAAGACGTGAGAGTATATGGACTTATAGATAGACTTTTCATGCAAGATGTCCTCTCGATAGTTCTGGGACATCATCAGCAATGACAGTGACTATGACCTTGAGCAAGTTTTATATTTAATAAAACCCTCAATACACCACAAATATATAGACCATATTTTGTAACATATAAGGTAATCATTCCCACGAGGAATTAGATAAAACAATTTGAACCTAAATTTTTCTAAGATATTAAAAATGTGTTTTGAATGAAAATAAAAAAAGAAATTAAGACGATTAATAAAACCAAGCAAATAAGTAATTAACAAGTGAGCTGCCAAATTAATTTAGGGATGATCAAGGATGAATGCTTAGAACTTATTCTTCTTCATTTTGTTTATATCAAAGTAATAAAATAAATTCAGAATAAACCTTTGTATGAAATTTAGAAACTCATAAACATGATTAACATCTTGGAAATCCAATTACACATCAATAATAAAGAAAGAAAGAAGGGAAAAAAGAATAAAAACTATAATTGCTCCTTGATCTAAAAAGATGGAATTTCTTGATGTTGTTCTTGATATCCCACCTTGATCTAATTTGATCCAATGGCTACTACATTTTTTAGTGTTTTTAACATTTTTAAATAGTTTATTAGGGTTTTGGTGGTGGAACTAGGGTTTTTCCTAATTTAATCTATTCCAAAAATGCCCACAACTAAAACAAATGAAGAAACTCGCACGGGAAAAGTGCCTATCATGATCGTGACATGGGAGTTATGATCGTGACTCTGGAAAAAATTTTTCCATCACTCTAGGCACTTCCAACATCCTTGTTCTTCAATTATTTGATTTTCAATACTAACAAACACATCAAACACCTTAAGAAACAAAAAATTAAGATTGAAATCATACTCTAAACCACACAAACACTTAGAATATAAACAAACACTCACATTAACACAATTCTAAGCCTATGCATATGATAATCATCTAATAAACACCTTAAAACACACTAAAACACCTATCAAAACATAGTATAAATTATACTTATCATAACCCTAGTAGATCAAAGGCTTTGTCACTATAACACCTGGGGCTCTGATATATATATGGTTTCTTGAGCCATACTTTAGGAAGGCGGGAGGATAGCTATGACATCATTAATAACTTAGATGTTTATCAACACTGGTGCTATATGATACCATATTCATGACTTGTGTTAGTGGTGATTATTATAAAAAAAATTCTAAAGAAATGGGTTAGGCAATATAATGGTTAAGATAGCCATATGTTTTAAATGTGTTTGTTGAAAATTTTAAGGTTTGATGCTTAAAAGGAAGAGAATGTGAAAGAAATAGAAATCAATTGGTGGGAAAATAAATTGGAAGCAAACTTAAAGCAGTTAGGATTAAGAATAGTGCAACCTTAGAGAAAAGAAAGAAGCTATCAAGATTCATCAAGAAGATTAAGATGAAGATGTTTCTAGATGTATCTGGGCTTAAGAAGATTAAGATCCTGGTTGTATGGGAACACTTTTGAAAGCTTTGCAGATGTTTCAGGATGTCTCTGGGCTTAAGTTTAATCCAAGTAAGAGTGCAACTTATCTTTCTTAACAAAATTATGGAAATTTGAGGACTATGATAGTAGATGCTGGAATCACAGTACACCAACTACCTATCATTTATTTGGGTGTCCCTATTTCTAGAAAGAAGCTTAAAGAAGTTAATTGTAGACCTTTTATTGAAAAAGTCAATAGAAGACTCTGTCAATGGAATAACAAATTCTTATCATATAGAGGCAAAGTGCAGTTGGCCATCTCCATTCTTATTAATTTGCATATCTACTGGTTATCACATCTAGCTATTCTCAAAGGAGTCCTGAAGAAAATTGATAGAAGTATTAGAGACTTCATCTAGAATTGATATATTTCTAGTGGGGGAAAACTATCTGAAGTTAAATGGAGTGTCTTATGTCTTCCTAAGTAGTATAGAGGGTTGGAAATAAACTCAACTAGTAGAATGAGCAAAATTTTGCTAGCAAAGAGACAGTGGAAGTTATGTTGGGACAAAGAAAGTATTTGGGTAAAATGGGTCCATATGTCTCACATCAAACAGAAAAATATTTAGTCTCTCTTAAACTGCTTTGCAGTTTTACACTTTTCAACAAATCTTAGATATGAGATCCTTTATGCATCTTCATATCAAACATCAGGTTGGTAATGGGAAGGACACAACTTTCTAGTTTAATAATTAGCATGCCTTAGGGCCTTTATGTAACACTAACCTTTTTACAACCTTAAGACGATCTATCCCTAAAGATACTAAAGACCAAACTCTGATCTGGAATAACAGGTGGCATTGGTTGCTCCATATGTGTAGAGAAGTCAGTTCTATTATTGAGCAATGGCCTTCATATCTTCCAAGTGCACAAGAAGAAAAAATCATATGGGAATTACACAAGTCTCACAAATTCAAGACTCAATCATGCAAAGAAGTGTTGCTAGGACTTATGGTCAGGTTTCCATTTTACATATTGATATGGGGATTAAGTATTACTCTAACTCACTATTTCATCTTATGGTTAGCTGCTTTGTAGAAATTGGGAATTAGAGATAGAATTAAGTTCCAAACTTTGGACATTAATTGCCATATATGCTATGGAGAAATTGAAATCTTAGATCATATTCTCTTCAAATGTTCTCAAACTAAACTACTATGGAGTGCTTTTCTTAATGTCTTTGGGTTACAAGACAATCATCTTAGTCGGATGAATACTTTGACTTAGGCTAGTAATATGAGATGGACTAATATAGAAGAGCAAAGGTTTTTCAAAACTAGATTTGCGATGGACTAATACAGAAGAGCAAAGGTTTTTCAAAACTAGATTTTCTATGTTGGTACACTACATTTAGAGGATGAGAAATACCAAACTTTTTGATAAGGCTAAGGAGTTCAAAGAATATGGAAGGAATCATTTATTGCTCAAACTAAGGATGACCATTATGATCAATGCTAATCATCTACTCTTATCCAATGCTATTAGATTTCAATTGATCATTTAGAATACAATGTTGTCGGATATATCCAATGTACACTTTCTTCATTAGTTTTAAGCTCCATTTTTGGAGACATAACCTCATCCTTTATGTAATTTCCAACTTTTGAATGAGTTTTTACTTACATTGCAAAAAAGAACATTAATATGCAAGATACATGAGAACTTATTATTATTTCTTGTGTTCTTCCTTCTTTACAATAGGTTTTCTTTGTTTAAGTAAGAACTAATTGAGATGGGTTTAGGTGGGATAATCCTTATACTTATTAATTTAAATTAATTCTTTTGTTTACTATAAGATTTTAGTTTTCTTGATAATTATTGATGTTTACTTATTATATTGAATTGAAGTAGCAAACATAGAAGACTCCATTTCAGATTTCATATATAGGAATCAAATTAGCAAATGAAGAAGATCATACTTGTGAATAGATCAAGGTGTGGATAATGAGATTGCATAGAAATTGTTTATTCTTATCTATTGGTTAGATTTGGTAATTCTTATTTGTTATTTTAGTTTATTTAATTATATATTTCAATCAATCATTTTCTTTATTAATTTTGATAATAGTAAAATGGTTAGTATAAGGACTTACAATCCTTATGAGACTGAAATTTGAAGTTTCTGAAACTATAATATAGAAAATTATAGGTGCACTTGCATTAGTGATTTCTTCTAGTATTATTTTGTGTTATGAGAAATATAATATTTCATATCAAGTTTTTGGCATTATTATTTAGGACTAAAATATTAGGAAAAATTTTTATTATTTATTTATTTGTAGATCTTTCTTTTTAGATCTTATGTTCATAGTCGAATTGCAAGTTTATGTTCTTTTGGCTCTGACTGAGAACATTCCTAAAGGACCACCCGAATTGAATCCGAAAATCAAAAGGAAGTTTCCTTGGAATTTGAGAGAGAGAAACTTGAGAATTCAAATGCAACTACCAAATACAATGATAGGTAAAGAAGGGTCGTACTATAGGGGACTATACTAGATTGTTACTAATCGAGACGGGTCTAGCATTACTCAACTAAGAGTAAAGGCTAATAACTTTAAGATTAAGCTTAACATGATTTACGTGATTAATTAGTTGGTGCAATTTGATGGGTTGTGTATGTAAGATATGAATGAATAAAAAAAATAAAATAATACTAAAAATCACTAAGGCAAGTGTCCCAATCGATTTTTAAAATATAAATAAATGAGTTGAGTGTCAATCCGAAAGAGAATGTGAATACTAGTAATGACTAACTTTCTATTATCTATTATGA
>JANKOE010000005.1:41822105-41841729 GCA_026284465.1 Erythroxylum citrifolium
CACCAATTGGTTTTAGGATGGAACCTCACTTAGACTTGTATGTGGTCTAACTTTCCTTTTCGTGTGAGCCCGTAGGCCCATTGTAAAATTCTAACAGTTTTCTCTGCATTCCACCACGCCACCCACTTATGTGCTTCTTCTGTTGAAGTTCCTCTAGACCAGTTCTTGGTTCTCCTACTTTAGACGTCTTGCTTCTCATATGAGCAATTACTCCATTACCTTTTTAGTGATTTTCGACCTTCAGAAGTAGCAAGATATCCATTGTCTTCGTCACTAGATCTGCGTCTCAGTCAAGCACTAGGATCGTTTGTCCACAAACGCTTAGTCTCAATATGGAGCGTGTGTTTCTGGATCTAGGGTTTTCTCAGTGTTCCTCCACCGCCTCCCACCTTCGTTCTTCTTTTGTTGGAATTCTATTGATAGTTTTAAATTAAAAAAAATCAATGTTGCAAGTATACAAATCGCAACTTTTCCCACTGGGATTGAATATATTCACCTAACTATTTGAATTGTATTTTGTCTAAGGTAACAAAAGATTGAATGAATTGAAATTAAAGCAAACTAATAGAGCTTAATGATTGAATAAATAAAAGATAATATTGAAATTAAAGTACTCAATAATGGAAACTTAGAGATTATTATATCCTTGTTTTGTCTTCTTTTTATCTTGTGAATTCAACTATGTTTAATTCTAGATATCAAAAAGTTTTGATTACCCTCTTTCAAGATCTAATCAAGTAATTCCAATTGAAATATATAAAATTTAAGTTGCAATCTCTTAATCTTTCAAAACTACTCTTAACTATTCAATTAGATTTGAAGCAATCTTAAGGATAATTAATTCACAACTAAATTCTCCCTTCAATTGTTTATCAACTTGATATTCGTGATTTTATTAAGGTACCAACTCTCATTATAGAAATTAACACAAATAACTTGATTCAATCTCTTAATTCAAATCAAGTATGAGCACAACAAATATCACAAAGCAGTAATATATTGAATTCATCAAGGTAAAAGTTACACAAAATAATTCAAGAATAAATCTAAAAACATATTTAGCAATCTATAATCAAATTTAACATACAACTATTCATATTTAGCATACAAGGCAATGAAATAGAATAAAGATAAGAGAATGAAATCAGCTTAAAGCCTTGATCTTGAAAATCTAGAAAGTTGAAGTTCATCTTGATGATTTTACTTTTGAACTTCTTCCGTGGGATGTGTAACATCTTTTGTATTTTTCCTCTTTTTGTATTCTTCATAATATCCTTTTAAAGAAAAACTAGGTTTTCTGAAACATACATAATCACTTACATGACTGTGTAAGTAACTGTGCATCTCCAAAAACTTTTCAATCATGACTTTATACGGGCACATACATGGACATATATGTCAATTTACATGGGTGTGTATGTTCACACGGTCATAAACAACGTCTTCAAAGCTCCACAAGGTTACAGTGACTTACACGGTCACTATACATGATTATGTAAGTCTAAAATTGGTTTAATGCTTCCATTCTAGACCATAATTTTATCCAAATTCTTCTCTTTATGGTATATGAAAGCAATGGTCACCTAAAAACACACTTAAAAGAAAAATAAGTACCACGAATACCATAAGATTCTTAAATAACAAGCAAAATATATTAAATATAGGTGTACAAATACAGTTAATTAATCGTTTATCAAACATTCCCACACTTAAATCTTTGCTTGTCACTAAGCAAAACTAAAACGATGAAATACAAAATGAACACACGAACATATAAACATAATCACGCGACATTATAATAATGGTTTAATGGCATCAAATGTCATATAATTAACTTAACCTAAAATATCAATCACTCAAAAAGTTACAGTACATTAACTTATTCCATTTATTTTCAAGTGTTTTGATTCAAATACACATATCAATCAAAATACTGACACCCTAGTCATGCATCTATAACACTTGTAAACATACACTCATTATTATTGAGCAATTAAAGAGGTAAACTATCACTAAGTATCCTTTTATGGGAATTCTTTTTATTTTAAAAGATCAATAGGTGTAATTTTATTGCAAGCACCATCTTTTTAAAAAAAATTTAATGATCACTTAGTCTTTTGATGTGAAGGCAAACACTTGTCATAAATATCTCCTAGTTACTTAACTAGGTTATGTTTTTTCTTTTAGCTTGATTGAAGTGTCATTGTAGCCTTTTGATGTGAACATAAATTTTTTTTCATGAATTCCTTTAGTTACTTAACTATATCACAACTCTCAACTGGCTACCAACACTACTATTAACCTAATTTTCTTAAAAAGGGCCAACAAAATAAGAATTTTGGTTAACACTTTTTTTTCAATTTCTTAGCCAACCTAATTTCTTCTTAGTCAATCACTCTCATGAAAGGAAACCAATGAATCCTACCAGTTTAAATGAATGTAATTATAAGTGTATCCAAGTAAATGTCATAAAGTAAAAGAATAGGTGTCATATCCTAATTAGCATGCATATTCATCCCAAAGACACTTAAAACAAAAACTTCACATGCTGATGTGCCTTTACATTTTAAATGACCATATTCGAAAGTAATCCAATTCCTATCATCGACACATTCACAAAATGAAATATGATGCAATAAATTTTACACAATATTATCACAATAAGAAAACTAACATCATGCAAATGCAAATTAACATGCAAATGATATGCAACTAAGTATATGTCCCCACACTTGAACAACATGTTGTCTTCAATATGGAAACCATATGAAAACATAACTAAAAACAACACACATAACAAATATAACAAACAAAAATAATAAAACAAGGGCAAGAATACTTATTGGTATTTTGGTGGTGATGGTGTCAAATAAGGAACTTGGACACATTTTATGCTATAAAGGTCATCTGTCAACTCTCTACAAAATAAACATAAAGCCTGAAAAGTAATAAAGCAATTTCAAACACAAATTTATGAAAAATCTGACTATGGCATAACGTGTTAATTTTAAGATCGCTAGCTTGACCATTTTAGTGTAATTATTTTTTAACCAATTCCTCTTTTAAATGTTAAGCTCCTATTCATGATCACATTAGGACTCGTGCTTTTTATACCCAAAATTTTCTACCTCATAGCTCTTATTCTCTTTCTAATTGTCTCCATTATTCTCTTTTATTATTCCCCATTGGTTTTTAACTCTAGAATGTGTGGCTTCTCAAAAGAGGGTATTATGGGTGCTCTTTTATTCTTACTAAGAGCTCTTACTTCAATTTATCACCCAATTCCTCCTTTCCAGGTTCTCCTTCATCCTCAACTTACTCAACACTCAATTCTTCTTCATAGCACTCCTCTAGCTCTTTATTGCATTCATCTACTATATCAATGTTCACATAAGAGTTGCTTTCCTTCAAATCCATCAATACATTATTCATATTAAATTCAACTTGCCACTTACCAATATGAAGAATAAGTTTCCCATCATAAACATCCACCAAAGCTCTTCCTTATATTCATAAACGGTCTAGCACGAATAAGTGGGCAATTCATATCCTCTTCAAATCCTAACACTACAAAGTCCACTAGAATAATGAATTTGTCCACCTTGGTTGGCACATCCTGTACCACACCAAACGAATTTCGTATGGATTGATCCGCCAACTGAAGAAGCATAGATGTTGGCTTCACATTTCTTAGCCCTAATTTCCAAAAAAAAATGACAAAGGCATAAGATTAATACTTGCACCTAAGTCACATAAACAGTTAGCAAATTGTAAATTACCAACTACATTAGATACATTGAAACTACTTGGATCCTTCAATTTTGAAGGCATGTGGCTAGTAATTAAGGAGTTATAGCTTTCAGTGAGAGAGATCATTTACTTATCCTCCTACATTCACTTGTTTGATAGTATATCCTTGAGGAAATTCACTTGGGCATATGTTCCAAAGATTTCATAAAAGACAAGTTGATTTGCAATTTTTTAGCTTTTCCATGAACTTTACAAATTATGCATCCAATTTGTTCTTCTACAGCTTTATGGAAATGGAATCCTGAGTGAATATAGAGGAGGAAGAGTATAAGAAGTTTCTTCTTTCTTCTCTTCATCTTTGTCCTTTTTCTCTTGGCATACATTGGTATAGGGTTCAGCCTTTAACTTGGTTGGTTCTTTTAACTCGCTTTCACTTATAACTGTGATGGCTTTTAATTGCTCCCTTAGATTAGACTCTGTGTTGCTCAGGAGACTTCCCACCCTAATTAACCCACTTGAAACTTCATATCATGGATGGAAGAATCCTAATTCTTCATAATTTGTTCAAATTTGGCTTTTATCCTCTTTTAGTCCGCATCATGGCTTGTGAATTTGGAATTCAAAACATTCATCAAAATTTTCATCTTCGACTCTAAAGAGCCAAGCCTATCTTATTGAAATTCTGGTGACTTGAGCTTTTGCTTAATTCCTGCATTGTTAGACCAAGAAAATTTTTTGGTGGTTCTTCCAACAGGATTGTACGTATTAGAGTAGTGCTCCTATAAAGTTAGGTTACTCTATATTATTTTTTCCCACTAGGAAGCAATCAGTTCAAACAATTTTCTTATTTTGCAGAGTTCACATCCATACTAAATTACCTTGAATGGACTGGACGATATGGCTTTCAGACTATTCAATTGTCTAACTAGGGTAGCTACTTCAGACTGTAATCTGTTCACTAAATTCACAGCCAACGCTGCTTTTTTTATCTTTAAAGGTTAACTATTGTTTACTTCTTTATGATGTCTATAGATAACTATTATTTTCCATTTCTTCTAACAAATGATATGCTACTTCAACCGTTTTTCTTATTAAAAAGCCACTAGATACTAAATCTATGGTGCCTTGTGTGGGTAGATTCACTCTATTATAGATGTTTACAAAAGGAACTCTTTTAGCAAGTGGTGATGTGGGCAACTCCTTTTGTAATTATGTGAATCATTCCCATACTTCATATAAAGACTCCCCCTCACTTTGTTGGAAATTTGTGACTTCTTTTGTAAGTCTAGTGGTCTACATTCATGGGAAGTACTTAGCTAAAAAGGTTTACACTAGTTACTTCCATATTGTGACATACTAGGTTGAGAGAATTCAACCATACCTTGGCTTAATCCTTAAGTGTAAAAGGAAAGAGCCTAATCTTGGCTACATATTTCGATAGCCCATTTTATTTGAATATGTCACAAATCTCTAGTAAGTTGTCCATATGAACATTAGGATCCTCGTTGGCCAGTCCATAAAATTAAATGTTGGTTTGCAGCATATTCAATAATGCTAGTTTGATTTTGAATGTATTGGTAAGCATTGGTGGTCTCGTTATCGCTTGTTGATTTGCATTGAACCATGGCCTCATTAAGTCCATAAGGGTTCTATGTTGTTGTCCTTGATTTCATCCCTCTGCCATTGTTCTTTCTGTCTTTTCTTGACTTTTGTCTTTTTGAGTTTTCTTTTCTTACTTTGTGATATTAGAAGTTTATGTATCCTTTACTTTGCTTTAACTCTTAGTGGATCTTATGTTTATACACCTATAATCACATAAGAAAAAGTTATCAAATTCCTTAAATCAAAAGAATTAAAATTGGATAAGATGTTAACATTACAATCTCTGATAACAATGCCAAAAACTTATATTTGGTTTTAAATAGAAAAAAATTCAATAGTGCAAGTATACAAATTGTAACTTGTAATATAAAAGATATTATTTTCATAAGGATTGAATATATTCAGCTAACTATTTTAATTACATTTTGTCCAAGGTAAAAAGAGATTGAATTAATTGAAAATTAACATAAATTAAAAAACTTAATGATTGAAGAGATAATTGATAATATTGAAATTGAAGTAATCAATAATGGAAAATTAGGGATTATTTTATCCTTGTTTCATTTTCCCATCGCCTTGTGAATTCAATTATGCTTTATCCTAGATTTCAAAAGGTTTCAATTACCCTTTCTTGAGATCTAAACAAGTAATTCCAATTGAAATAGAAAAAAAGTTAAGTTGCAATTTCTCATTCTCTCAAAACTACTCCTAACTACTCAATTGGATTTAAAACAATCCTAAGGATAAATAACTCATAATTAAGATCTCGCTTTGATTATTTATTAACCTAATATTTGTAAGTTTATTAAGGTACTAACTCTTGTTGTATAGCTTAACACAAATAACTTGATTCAATCTCTCGATTCAAATCAAGTTCGTATAACAAATATCATAAAGCAGCAAATATTGAATTCAATAAGGTAAAAAATTACACAAAAATTCAAGAATAAACCCTAAAAGAGATGTAGCAATCTATAATCATGTTCAAAACACAACTATTTAGATTTAGCATACAAGGCAATGAAATATAGTAAAGATAAGAGAATGAAATCAACTTGAAGCCTTAATTTAGAAAATCTTGAAAGTTGGAGTTGATCTTAATGATTCCACTTTTAATCTTCTTCTTTGGGATGTGTGGCCTCTTTTGTGTTTTTCTTTTCTCTTTTGATGTCTCTCACAATTCTCAAGTCTACCCCCACCCTCTTGTTGTAGCCTTCATAATATTCTTTTATAGAAAAAAGTAGTTTTTCGGAATATACATGGTCACTTACATGACTGCATAGGTGGCCGTGTTTCTCTAAAAACCTTTCAGTCACGACTTTACAAGGGCACGGAAGCTTACACAAGAAAATACATAGGTGTGTATCTTCATATGGGCATAAATAGCATCTTTGAAGTTCTACTTGGTTACAATGACTTACATGGTCATTATACACAACCATGAAAGTCCAAAATTTCTTCAATTCTTCCATTTTATGCCACAATTTCACTCAAATTCTTCTCCTCTTAGTCTATGAAGATAATCATCACCTGAAAACACACTTAAAGTAGAATAAGTACCACAAATACCATAAGATTCTCAAATAACAAGCAAAACACATTAAATATAGGTGTATAAATATAGTCAATTAATCGTTTATTAGGTTCTTCTGACCACTTCCTGATTCTTCTTTTTTGGACATCTTACTTCTTTTATGAGCAATTACTCCATTGCCTTTTGGGTTATTTTCTCCCTTCACTAGTGGTGAGTTAGTCACTGCCTCTATCATCTTTAATAAGGAGAAGTAGCTTCACTAGTGGCTAGCACCACCACTAATGGCAACCCATTACTCAGATAAACAGCCACACACAATTACACAAACATAAACAAGATTTTAATATAGGGGGACACGCATTTGAGTGTAACAAACACAACCCATATCCAAAAAAAACGTATACACAAACCAAAAACTCATAAGCTAGCCAAGGACAAGTGCAATTTTAGTTTTCAAACACATGAAATCTATGAGAGGCATATTATGTTTCCAAAAACAATGAACATATTAAAGAATAATAATTCAAGATAATTACAAAAATGGATTATAATACGCATGAGGCATGTTAATTATGTTCCAAAAAGCTTAAACATGAATATGGGAGGCTTGGTTTTCATATAAAAAAGGAGTAGAAGATGTGTGAGGCATTTTAATTATGTTCCAGAAAGCTTAAACATGAATGTGGGAGGCTTGGTTTTTGGAAAACTCAAAACAAATTAATTAGTTTTAATTTTCAGAAAATTAAACCTAATTGATAATTTTAAACCTTAATTTTATCAAATAAATAACAATCAACCAAATTTAATCAAATTATAGAATTAAAATTTGGTTTTAATACCATTATTCAGAAATTAGGGCCTGTCTGATCCCGTATGTATCAAAATAATTATAAAACTTTTTTATTTTAATTTTTTAGAAGCCAAGATTACTTAATTATATAAAATGACTAACACATAAAGCATAATAAAGCATAAATCTTAATTTGTATCTTATTTTGAAGCTTGATCGTATTCTTATGGTATCCCTCAAACCAACATATTGAGAGAATTCTACAATTATTGCAAAGAGGGTTAGGCAAGGAGTGTTAGATCCTTTAGAATTTAAGCATATTTATAATAGGTTTTGGACATTTTAGTAATTTAATTGCAATTAAGTTCTAATTTCAATTAAACTCTAATTAGAATTACAAATAATTATAATTAAATACTAATTATGGTCAATAAGATCCAATATCTCACATTGATCTTTTTTATGTGACTTATTAAAATATCCTTTTTCTTTTCAACCCTCTTTTTTTATGTGACTTATCAGGTTCCTAAATATGATAGCAGTGGATATAAAGTATAACTATAAATAATATTTAACAATTGACAAATTAAACTCCTATAATTTATTTTAATTCTTTAATTAAATAATTTATATCCACAAATCAAGATTCGTATCTAGAAACATATCATGACCACCCAAGTATTTAGTAATGTAAAAGTATTTTTGATTAACCTTTCCATGCATATGTAAAAGTAGTTTTGATTAACCTTTCCATGCATAATTTTTTGTATAATTCAATCATTTTATCATATAATGTTCTGATTAGATATAAAGTATGGAATTAATTTCTACTCTATTTGAGCCTAATCATATTAATTCTTTACCGTTAATAATTTAGTTAATTAATGACATTTGAAAACTATTTTCAAAGTGTCATTCTACCTTGACCATTTAACTAACTCTATATAATTCATTATATATCCAATAACTACCGATTGAGCTATCTTTAACTAAAATATATCATAAGTATTATCAAAACATAATAATCCATATATAAGATAACTTTAGAGATATCAAGCCAAAAGATTACTTATACAATCATTACAACGAGAATTTTCATAGACACACAAGTAATGTTCCAAATAGAATTATGATATAGTGTCAGTTTAGTGAACTTTTTTTCTAATAAATACCCACACTCTTGTTTAAGAACTTGCATACTTTAGTATATGAGATCGAATATTTCTTTCATAAGGAAAATATAATGTATGCTAGTCTTTTTATGTTCTATTAATGTCTAGTCTTAATAAAACAATGAGAAGAAACAATTTACGGATAATACAAATGTGATATCCCGTCTCTTAAATTATTGAAGGATTTAAAGTGTTAGACTATTGAGTCACAAGAGTGACATCATATAGAATGAATTTGGTACATTTGTGATATGATTTTATGATTGTATTCATATGCGTAATATTATCATACACATATGAATTTTGATTTAGACAAATTGCACTCAATTGACATATTCCAGGTATGAAATTAAAATGAATGTAACATGAATGCATATTTCCAATGTCTTGTACTTTGAATTACCAATGACAAGAATTGATGGAATATAATTGGTAACTTGGAATTTATTGTTACAATTGGGAAATTGATGAATTAAAATGTACATTTAGTCTAGGTAAAATGCCAAGTGGCAAGACAAGTGGATACATAGAAAATTAGGATGACAAAGCCTATAAAATGTAATTAGGTGTCATTTGGCAGCTTATGGAGTGTATAAATGGCTTATATGCTTAGGGACATATGTCATGGTAATAAGGTGACACCTAGCACCTAACGTGTCAAGTTTCTACAGAAGTAGTTCAATTTTGTTCATTTTTCTCTTTTCCATTACTCTTACCACCAAAACCCTCATAACTTCTGCATCTTGCTTCCATTTCATTCATAGTCACTCAAGATCCACACAAAAATCTGCTTAAAGATAGCCATAATCTGCTCAAAGATAGCTATCATCATTTTTCCTCTCTAAAAACCAACCTATTGATACCTTAAATTGGTGATGATTTTGTATGCATGGAGAGCTAGGTTAACTTTATGAATTGAGCTAGAATTTGACCTAGACAAGTATGTAAAATATTGTTCTTTATGGCATGTTATAATAGAGAGTTTATGATGATTGAATTGGGATGGATTGTATATGATATTGATGATGAAGTGTGTTAGAAATTGATACATGAACTTGGATACTTTTCTGTCTTGTTCTTGATGTATGAAAATCGTGAGTTATATAGGTTTTTTAAGGATGAATTAGATTGAATTTTGAAGTATAATAAAGGTGAATTTATGCTAAAGAAAAAGTTCTAGTGCTGTGTTTTTGAAATGTGACAAAATGATTGTGATTAAATATGATAGTGAATGAAATGATTCAAAATGATGATTTGAAATGCTTTTGATTTGAAATAATTAAAATATGTAATGAGTTGATATCTAATGCCTTAAAAATTTGGAAATGCAACCGTCTTAACATGCCCTTTTATAGAGTATGTTCCTGAGTATCCTTCGATATGTCGGGCATATGCTCTACAAGCGTGGTATGTTACATTTCACCCTTAGAGCCTAGGCTTAATATCTTACATGGGCATTTGTCATAGTATATGTCAAGTTACATGCATCTCAAACATGACCTACATTGTCATTTTCAAGTAATGTTCAATTAGGCATGTAGTGGCAACTGATCCCCAGTCTTAGTTGCATTTAAATAAGTCACACGCTTGAACATTTGTTAAGAGTCTGCACTGTTAGAAACAATGAGAAAATGGAATGTTGTGATATAGGAGATACTACATGGTTTGGAATGTTAGACATCGATTCAATGTATTTGTATTTGTGGTTATACCATTTAATATGGCATTATCATTGTGTTATGCTTGTATACCTTTGAATTGATGTGGAAGTAAATATATTCTCTTAGATTTGATGGAGAAAAGAATAGAGATGTAAGTAGAAGTGATGAGATTTAAATTGTGTAGACAAAATTGAAAGGAAATCAAAATTTCTATTATTACCTTGAGAGGTTGAACTTGGAACTGGAATGGTTGTTTAATTATCATGTTAAGAGTTTATGAATTAGTATAAAGTTATATTATTGGATTTGATATTAGAATTTCATGATGGTTACGTATCTTATATTTTTGAATTAATTGAGAACATACTTAAGTAAGATGAAATAAATGATAGTGATATATGTGGAAGTCCTTCAGGTTAAGTTAATCAGTTATTGTGAGTACATATTTGATAGTGTGGTTACTTTAGTGAATGATGTTACTGAGAACATATGTAGTACATTCGTGGATATGGTACAGGGAGTAATCTATGACATATTGCATGATCTTAGGTCTTAGACCCCACAGGTACAATTCTGAGATGAATCAGAGTTGCATAGTGGAAGCATGGATTTATGTTAATATATTGAAATGGTGACTATTAAGGATAGGTAACTTTTGTATGGTCATAGAATACTTAAATGTTATCCAGAATCAGTTAAGGTCAAGGTACCACTAGCTTAAGATATTAATTGGTGACTTTTTGAAAATAAATTTCTAGATAAGATGCAATGATCTTAATGGTACATACCAAGGCTTAAGGGTAAATGTACATACCTATCGTTTCACCAAGCTTTAATGTAACATTCTAATTATGTGAAATATGATGGTAATTGATCTTATTGAGATATTATAAATGGTCGAAAAGTAGCGATGAACATAGTTGACTGATAAGGATTTCATGAATAGTACAGATCATTGAGGAAAGAAAATTTTCTTTTTATAAGAACTTTCACTGAATTGTAGCATATAGACCAGATGTTCTATTTTTAGGAATAGATAAATATTGAATGAATAAGAAGTAAATAATAGAGTCAGATAATTATGATACTCAGGCACGAGAAGTTACATAGGAAACTGGAGAGAACATACGACAACATAGCCCACATCTGTTGAATCAATCAATTAAGAATTTTGAAGACAAAATATCTCAAAAAGGGGGGAGAATGGTGATATCCCATCTCTTAAATTGTTGAAGGATATAAAGTTTTAGACTATTGAATCACATGAGTGACATCATATAGAATGAATTTGGTACAATTGTGATATGATTTTATGGTTATATTCATATGCATAATATTAGCATACACACATGAATTGTGATTTAGAAAAATTGAACTCAATTGACGTATTCTGAGGTATGAAATCAAAATGAACATATGTATTTACAATGTCTTGTACTTTGGATTACCAATGACAAGAATTGATGGACTATAATTAGTAACTTGGAATTTATTGTTACAATTGAGAAATTGAAGAATTAAAATGTACATTTAGGCTAGGTAAAATGTAAAGTGGCAAGATAAGTGGATACATGGAAAATTAAGGTGAAAAAGCCTATAAAATGAGTGACATTTGGCATACATAATTGAGTGACATTTGAAATAAAGATTAATTGACAATTGGCATTGTTCATTGAGTGAAAAAGGGACTAGTAACTAGGTGATAGTTGGCAACTTATGGAGTGGATAAATGGCTTACATGCTTAGGGATATATGTCATGGTAATAAGGTGACACCTAGCACCTAATGTGTCAAGTTTCTGCAGAAGTAGTTTAGCTTTGTTCATTTTTCTCTTTTCCATTACTCTCACCACCAAAACCCTTCAGCTTATGCACCTTGCTTCCATTTCATTCATAGTCACTCAAGATCCACACAAAAATCTGCTCAAAGATAGTTATCATCATTTTGCCTTGCTGAAAACCAACCTATTGATACCTTGAATTGGTGATGATTTTGCATGCATGGAGAGCTATGTTAACTTGATGAATTAAGCTGGAATTTGACCTAGACAAGTATGTAAAAGATTGTTCTTTATGGCATGTTATAATAGAAAGTTTATGACCATTGAATTGGGATGGATTGTATATGATATTGATGATGAAATGTGCTGGAAATTGATACATGAACTTGGATATTTTTCTATCTTGTTCTTGATGCATAAAAATCTTGGGTTATATAGGTTGTCTTATGGATTAATTAGATTGAATTTTGAAGTACAATAAAGGTGAATTTATGCTAAAGTAAAAGTGCTAGTGTAGAGTTTTTGAAACGGGAAAGAACTAGGACTACATGAATGATAGTGAATGAAAGTTACTGTTTTGATGTTTTATGCATCAAAGACGATAGTTTATAAGCAATCAATTGAATGATTTTAAGTTGGAATTAGAGATTAATTTGATAAGGAAAGTAAATTATAATTAAGATATAAATGAGGTATAATTAACGGACTATGATGAAGATGATAAAAGCTGGAAAAATTTTGAAGGAAAATGAAGGAGTACCTTCGGTTTACCTATCCCACGATTGCGGGAGCTACATAAGCTCCTTCCCACGATCTTGGGCAATGCTTTGACGTGAAAAAATGTGTTTTCTGTGATGGTTAAACCATATAAGGGTAAGTTGCTTTACTTTGGTGCATTAGGACATGATTGAGGTTTGAAATGAACCTAGAAAGTTGTTTGATTAAGTGTTTGATAAGTTTAAGTTATTAATTGAGGTTATAAATTAAGGAACGGATTGTTTGATATCAATATATATGAATTTGGTAAGTATGAGTTGTTAATAGTATAAAAATGTTCTTATGAATGTAAATGTAATCTAAAGGATATAAGTAAATAGATATGGTTGAATGAGAATTCGGAAATTGTATTAATATATAATGCTAGGAAAGGATTGATGAATGTATGATTGATGAATTGAGGGTAACCAAACTTACTTTAGGCATAAACCTAATTGCAAACTAGATGTTTTCGGGTCACCAAGGCAATAGCTTATCTAGAGCGCACTGAGAGTTAACCTAGATGTTTTCTCACATGATTGAATTATTTTTATTAATGTCAATTACTGAATTGTTACTAATATGATTGTGATAATTCTGGACATTGTTGATCCGACGAGTTTGCTATTCGGGATTGTATTGGAAGTACTTTCTAATTGTATGTGAATATGGAAAAGGTCTTCTCAATTGTATGTTGAATGTCGAACTCAGATCCAATGAATATGCTAAATGACTGTGCACACTGAATGAAAGTTATTAATAGTATATTATGTGAAATGATGCATTCCATCACATAAATATGCATGATCAGATAAAGGAGTTGTGATTTGAGTGACCAACGTGAAAACGAGCATAAAGCTCAGGAAATGTGCACAAAGAGTCATAGACTCAACAATTAATGAGCCCGGTATCTATAATAGGTACGGGATAGTATCTGAAATGAGCCCGATATCCACAAGGGATACGAGATAGTTAAATAGGTGCTCGGTCACAACAAAATAAAAATGAAAGTGCAGAAAGTGGAGTCTCATGTACATTTGCATACTTATATCATTACATGTATCATGTAAATGATTGCAAAGAATTACTAAATTGAGTTGATATGATGATATGCAATGTTGATGTACATGTTGATGACATGAATAATTGAAATGAATGATTGGATTATCTGAAATGATTATATGAAATCTTTGTATTCATAATGAACTTGTTGAAATATGATGTATACTGTGATCAGGTACCAAATTCTAAATGATGTAATTTATGGGATTTGATTCTGAATTATGTGAGATATTGATTGAACTATATTATATACTTGTGATGTTTATGTTCTGTTTTGAGTAAGCACATCGATGATGATTCACTCACTGAGTTTGCAAAATTTATCAAAAGTATAACATTAATTTTTAGATTCAGAGGAGATCTAGCTAGTCGAGTTGAAGTAGCTTATGCATTTGGACATGGGTCAGTGTCGAGATCAGTTGTACCTGCAAATGTCTTAGTTATGTTGTACCAAGAATCGTATCTCTCAATAGCTGTATAATGTACATGTGAATTTTGGAAGTGTAATGACATTTGAAACTCTATATGTTTGTGAATAAAGATGGAACAAAATGATTACTAGAATGTTTTATAATATATGTGATGGTTTAAAATGTGTAATGAATTGATTTAACCGCCTTAACATGCCATTATCGTAGAGTATGTTCTCGAATATCCTTTGGTATGTCGGGTATATGCTTTATAGGAGTTGTATGTTACAACATAAATGAAATATGAATTTCATAATTATGATTTCATCATAATTTTATGTGCAATGTATATTTATCTCATAGACTTTACCATACATATCTAAATATGTATAAAATAATTTAAATAATTTTGTCAACAAACTACAATTAACCAATTGGTTGTAAGGCATAATGACAAAAACTTGCGTGAACAAAATATAGAAAACGTAGGAAGTTTATGAGTTAAACATATAGTCATAAAAGTTCACTTTTTACGAAAAAAATATCCAAGTAATCCACTTCTATATTGAAATAATTAAATCGTCAATAAATTCGCAGGCTGTCCAAAATTAATTTTTCCGCACAAGCAAATCAACAATCACAAAAGCAAAATACCAAAGACGTCAACGTTTGGTAACGCAGTTCGGCATACCTTGCCTACGTCTGCGGGGCCCTCACCCAGATTAAATTCTTTCAATGTAGTTCACAAAAATTACACAAGATTGATCTACCTCGAAAGACCCAATCTATGTAACCGACCCACAGCCTAACTACCCGTGAAAGATTTTCACACCCAATAACACGACCGACTCGTGTTAACCTCGTCAGAGGATTTTCTAACTATTTTTACTCAACGCAATAATAAATAAAAATAGAGAAAGACAACTTCCCTGATTGATAAGCTCTCCAGAAATAGATCTGAAGATATTCAACAAAATAAATCAAGTTGCCGCACCAAGCAATCTTCTTCAAAGACACAGAACATCAGCACCTGCTTGTTACTCTAGTGACCAACGCAGCATCAACAAAAACTTAACTCAATCAAGGGATCAGAAAAACACCAATAATGCAGCAGCCACCCAACCAAATACTGACGTCATTTTTTTTTCTCCGAAAAAAACCAAAAGCAAGCAAAACAATACCAATATCAGAATGAGGATGCCCTTCCCCCTATACCACGTCAGCCATAGAAACAATATACTAAACCCCCGATATTCACGCAACCTCTCTCTAATTGCTTTAGACAAATCCTTTTCAAATAGGAATGATATCAAAAAATCAATCAAACTATCAAAGCCAAGCAATTAACGACACTCTCATCTTATGCCACCACACACTCACGTTTTCCAATGAGAAATTAATGCACACTAATGGGCAATTATTGCATACTCCAACACTTATGGGCAATTAATGCATACTCCCACATTGCCCTTATCTCTCATCAACGTTTTATCTTATACCTACATAAACACAGTAATATTAACGGTAAGAATAGATGAGAGACATCCGCAATATCCTCAAATAATAAGAGTCCCACTTTAAATACACAACAACCTCATCTTAATTTGAATGTTATCACAACTGAAACATTATTCAAATACCTTTTGAATCAAAGTCAATATCCAACTAATATCTTATATGTCCAATTAATAAATAATACCAAAACACATATCCTAACATATATTATTTATTTTCATCAATTTATTTATCTCCTAACTTGACAAGTGCAGAACTTCATATGCGTCAAAAACTGCAATTATTTTGAAGAAAATTAACAAAAGAAAGTTAAAATTAAAAATATCTTTATATGTTAACAGATGGTGTCTTTAACTTAGGATACTACTCGTTTTACCGTGTGTTATTAGAATATTTGGTACACCACCCTCGAAAACTTATTTCATTAATACAATTATTTACCTTTAAAAAAAGGTTCAGAATATCTTCACATTTTACTTCAAACGGGTTTCTGAAAAAGATTATCATTTAGGCCATGAACTTAATGATGTTAATTTTGGTCCGGTCCGACTCGATTTTTACCCGAGCTAACCGAACCACGGGCTAAAATTGGTCCGCCCGATCAGGTCACGATTAGAGGTTAGGTCAAATACTGGCCGACCCGGCCCAATCTATGATTCGACCGTTACTTAAAAAACGACATCATTTTATCAAAAACGACATCGTTTTGACATTTTTAAAAAAATGTAAAGTGGGTCGGGTTTGTTGAGCCATGAGCCCGGCCCGACCCATTAACATTTTTACATGGATTCAAGAGGTAAATCTTTTGTAGGTCTATAATCAATAATGCTGCGAAATGAAACGATTTCATTTTCCTATATCCATCTGTTAAACAATCCATGTTGATTAACAATTGTAATTATTATCATTATGTACATAATTTCCCTTTCACGCTCACTTATAAGGTTGTTTGAACTCTGATTAATTTCGGAAGAGTATTTCAGGCGCGATTTTTTTCTTACATGCTCTCGTCCGAAACTCGGGGAGAGCTAATAGAGATTATATGACTGTTGTGTCTGAATATGACCTGATGGTCGTTTATTCTTTCGTGGCTGCTAAACTTATGGTACTTTTTGCTATTTTGCTGTTTATACTCTACAAGCCGTTGCAAAGTTAATCAGTGAAAAAGCGTAGAGTACATTATTGGTTGGCATTCTAATCCTCCTGTTCGACAAAACGATCATTTAAATGTTACAATTTGAGTAACATAATTATGTGTATTGATTTTAAAATTTTAATTCATTTTAATACATCATTTAGTGGCTAATTTATGTGTCATAAAATTCAAATTTATTATTGAACTTATATTAGAAAATTTTTCATTTAATTTTTAAATTTTAAAATAAAATCCTAATTTATTTCATTTCCATAAACAACTAATTTCAATTCTAAATAAACTATGTTAATAATTTCTTATTCTTCAATAATTAATAATGATAACAATATTATTAATAATCTCGTTCAAGCGATGTCTTGCTTCTGTGTAACCACCATCGCCTTTAATTTGTGGGAAATTTGAGATAGGATCTGATCCCGACCACAACAGAAAAATTATAAAACTTTTTTGTATTTTGGTTTCTCGAAGATCAAGATCATTTTAATTCTATAAAACGATTAAACTAAAGCATGAATCTTAATTTGTACGTTATTTTGAAGCTTGATACTTTTCTTGACGTATCCCACAAACCGTTTTCGAAACTAATCCATCTTAACCACTATAGTGGCATAGTATCCAGCCTTTAACAGTATCCACGTAACAAGTTGAGAGAACTCTATAACTCTTATAAAGATGATTACGCAAAAAGTGCAAGTTTCATTAGAGTTTAAGCCTATTTATAATATGTTTTGGATGTTTGGTAATTTAATTGAAATTAAATTCTAATTTCAATTAAACTTTAATTAGAATTATATATCATTCTAATTAAATGTCATCTATGCTTAAATAAGATTCAATATCTTATATTAATCCTAATTAGAATTAGAATTTATAATCATTGTTAACATATTTGGGAACCTAATGGGTTACATATAAAAAACAAGTTGAAGAGAGCAAAGATATTTAATCAAGTTGGACTTGATTGTAAAGTTTAAAAAACTTTATGATTAAATATAAGATATTTAATTAGAATTAGATAAATTAAAACTATTTTTAACTTATCTTTAATTCTTTAATTAAACAATTTATGATCATAGATCAAGATCGGTGTCTAGTAATGTATCATGACCACTCAAATATTTAGGAATGTCAAAGTAATTTTTATTAACTTTTTGGTGCATGATTTTTTCATATAATCTAGTCCTTTGATCATATAATGTTTTAATTAGACAGAGTATAGAATTAATGTCTACGCCTTTTTAGTCTAATTATATCAGTTCTCTGCCATTAGCTATTAATTAAATTAATGACATTTATAAACTATTTAAAAAACGCCATTCCACCTTGGTTGAGAATTTCCCGAATCAATATTATTCTAAAACAACATAAAATTCTCTCCACTTACTTTAGGGTGATGAATCTTATCTTGATCACACAACTACCTTCATATAGTTCATGTTATATCTAATGACTACTAATTGAACAACCTATGATTAGAAAATATCAGAAGTAGTATCAAAACATAACAATTTCTATATAAGATAACTTTAGAGACCCTAAGTCAAAGGGTCTCTTATACAATCATCATAATGAAAATTTTCATAGACATACAAGAAGTGTTTCACATGGATTTCTCATATTGGGTCAGTTCAATGAACTTGTTGCTGGGCCCCGTTCCCGAAGCCCGACCTTGGGGTCAAACCACATTCCCGAGACCCAACGATCCGAACCGAAAGCGAAAACGCTAGCGGGATCTTATAGGGTTATCCCATCAAACCCTAACTCAACAAGACAATGAGAAACAGCTTCGAAAACAACAAAATCGCAAATCCCTAAAGCTGACCTGAGGATGTCCGTTAAACGGACACACATGTCCGTTAAAAGGACATCAGATGGGCTAAATGCCCAGTGTCCGTTAAACGGACACGCTCTGGACAAAAACCCTAATTTCACCCGAATGTGCTAGTTAAACGGACACACATGTCCATTCGACGGACACACACTGGGCAAATGGATTTAAGCATCCGAGACTATCCGTTAAACGGACACACATGTCCGTTAAACGGACAGATTCGGGACAAGGAGCCCAAATCCACCCGAATGTGTCCGTTAAATGGACACCAATGTCTGTCTAACGGACACACGCTGGACAACTAATCCAGACAATGCCAAACTTCTACCAAACCACTATCTTCCAACTTAACACCTTACTACCCTTCTAAACGCACAAGCTCTTCAATACTACCAAGCCATTCTAGCACAAGCAACAATTAACAAGAGCTCAACAATTGACTATCCACATTCATCAGAGCAACATAAAGAGATCACACATTGCATAAAAGGAATTCTTCTTTTCATTTCCAATTCAAGTCAAGATCATACATAGCTTTACAAAACATATTGACATTTCATCAATGCTTTACACAAGTTCAAAATACAATTGATGCTTCGTGATCA
>JANKOE010000005.1:42016822-42036323 GCA_026284465.1 Erythroxylum citrifolium
CAGAATCAACACAGCAGGTTATCCACACATGGATCCAAACGGTAACGTTCCGTTCAGTCAGAATCCGGCTGAACCAGATTCTTTGGTAGCTTCTTTATTGTCAAACAACCAAAAAGCATAGAACTTCACTCACTAACATTCAATTTATGAACCATTGCCATCTTCACAACTCACCATATTCGTCTTTGCTTAATAATATAATATATATTATCTTAATACATAACTGTTCATGTTAAATTCCTTTTGTGGGATGGAAATTGTCTGCTCAATAGGTGGATTTCTTAAGCTCCAATTCTTAGAAATCTGTGAACTAGATAATGTGGAGGAATGGAAAGTTGAGCTTGGAGCTTTTCCAACCTTGTTAAGCACATGAGTTGAGAAGATTGGTTGTTGCATAACCTCCTGAGTCTCTCTGATGAATTAAGAATTTAGTTTGAATTATGCTACGGTAACATGCTAGCATAATTGAAACTTCATGCATGACTTCGTAGAACAAATTTAAAGGGCATAAGTAATAGCATGGCTTCGTTTTTGCATGGTTTCGTTGGCTTCGTTCATGCATGGCTTCCTTAGCTGCAGAGAAACGCATATGAGTTGAGAACAATGGCTGCTGAATAACCTCTCGGAGTCTCTAATGAA
Source organism: Erythroxylum citrifolium (assembly GCA_026284465.1). Classification (NCBI taxonomy): domain Eukaryota; kingdom Viridiplantae; phylum Streptophyta; class Magnoliopsida; order Malpighiales; family Erythroxylaceae; genus Erythroxylum; species Erythroxylum citrifolium. The sequence continues at coordinate 42,017,462 of JANKOE010000005.1, forward strand.
TTAAGAATTTAATTTGAATTATGCTATAATAACATGGACAACTATAGTAGCATGCTAACATAATTCAAACTACATGCATGGCTTCTTAGAACAAATTTAAAAGGTACAAGTAATAGCATGACTTTGTTCATGCATGGTTTTCTTAGTTACAGATAAACGCAAGTAATAGCAATAACTTAAAAGGTATGATCGACCTTTTGTATATTGCATTTTCGGCTGTAGAATAAAACGCTCCTATATAGGAGCTTTTCAAAATCAACTGATATGGTCAATCAGCTAGTTATCAAACATTTTCATTGAGCGTGTTGATATGTCAACCAGTTAAAAGCTTTGAATTCGCTAAAAATTGGTTAATAAGCTATTTACCTTCACCCCCGGACCTTGCTTTATTTTTTTGTTTCCCCATCAACATGTAACCTAAGTACCTAAAAATCTCTCTTCATCGTTGCTACCCGTTGCGATCATCTCTGTCACGATCACGAAATACCACAAATTCCTCAACTGCTATTGTCCTGTCACCCCCATGATATTTCAGAAGCCTCGGTCCATCCCAAATATTCTTCAAGTTCTTAAGATTCTGAAGATCTTAAAGAAACTGAATTCAGGTCTCAAAATTCTTGCTTTCTAGCTTTTTACTTTCTGCTTGGTGGTCTGGGCTCTAGGTAGATACGAGTGACAAAATGGGAACTTTATGCCTGTAAATGGGAAGTTAATAAATTTTTTTTCTAAGCTTTGTCTTCAAGCATGATATGACGCAAAAATTCTCCGTCAGCCACCCAAGGCATTTATGTCTCTATCCTCCAAGGTTGTATCGCATCCGTACACGTGGCACACAGTTAATTCCGTTGGGACACCAACATTTGCAGCATTATTTTCACATGCCACGAAAGCCTTGCCCGTTTTAAAAATACATTTGAAATTCCACACATTATAAACGAACCAAACCAGCACCATCTTCTAGTTATTGTAGTCACACCAGTCAAAATGGGACCCAATCTTATGGCGAACCCTACAGTGCAGCCTGATATGCTTGTAAAAGTAACTCCGGTTTTTTTTTTTCCTTAGCTAGGTATTCCAGCGCTTAGATTCTCTGTTCTATTTTGTGTATACTAACTCTATCATGTTTGATGTCAACCATTTATTTATGTGAGTCTCACGTAAATAAATGGTTGAGATCAAATAAGACAGAATTGGTACATAAAAAATAAGATAGAAGATTAATTCCTGTATTTCAGGAAAGTTTTAATTATGAGAAGACATCTTTAAGTTATTTACATTTAAATTATTTTCCGTTTGAGTTGGATAAGTTTTTTGGAGGAGCCAAAGTTCTGACCTCAAATTTTAAAAAACTACATATATAAGGACAATTTAAACCCGTGATCTTACTTAACATAAGATACCCCTACCAACTCACGTGGACTGGGGTTGACCCCGAGTTACTTTGATTCAAGTGTAAGTTGTAACTAAATTCTCGAAAAAACGTGTGAGCTGTAACTAATAAGACATTAAGGTAACCCAGCAGAACTATCTGAACTCTGAAGGGAAATAGCAAACACTAACGAGAGAGAGAAACAAGTGTGAAGCTAACAAAAATCTGAGAGTTATGAGAAAAGAGGTGGTCAACTTGGTTGTGGTTTAAGATATCAGTCCTGTTTCCTTTTTTGGTGCATGAGGTAGGTCGATTTCTTTTAACTTTGTGGTCTCTTCTGATCTCACCATTTTTGTACTGTTTGTGTTCTTGAACCTCACCGGCAGTTTAATGCTTCTTTTCTTTTTCCTTTTTTAATCTGGGTGTTGCTCTTCACTCCAAACCTCTTCCCCGTCTACATGAAATTTCTTTTCTTTTTTTTTCAGAACTTGATTTAGTTTCTCTGCAATTGCTTTTCCTTTGAAATGCTCGATTCTAGGCCACTTTATGAGTTGGTTTAAATGGAAAGCCTGTAGGAAAGAGAAAGTGGTCGTACCAAGTTCTTGTTTTTCAATTGAGAAAGTGGATATTTGAAGCACTGGAGTTGAAAAGTAGTTGCTGGTTTTAGTTTCTCATCCATGAGGCTATGGTCCTTTTTTTTTGACCTATTAAGAGGAACTTGAAAAATCTATTCAACAACCATTATCTGCGATGCTAATTGATTTCTTGGTTTTCAACTTATGCCCATCTCATTTCATGTTATTTGCAATCTTTCACAAGTTGATGTTCTGTGGTATACTTATTACTATAATGTTAGACAAACTATTGAGTTTGAAAATTGTGCTGGTCATGTGGTTGTTTATTGACATACAACTTGTTGGCTGGGAAAAGATGATGATATATAGAAAAGAGGGTGCAAAATATAACTACATTAATATTGGGTTAAGTGGGGTGTTTAACTAGTAAGGAATTTTGTAAAGTTGCTAAAATATTGACATACTGTTAATAACTTGAATTTGAATAATTTTTGCGGCATCCTTGGAAGTAGCTGCTGTATTCAAGCAACAGAAAGCGTACTTTGAAGCCTTTGCTGAAGTTTCATGACTTGAATTGAGTAGGATCTTTAGGTAGTTTGGTTCTAAACATAGTTGAATAACACTTTTTATTCACTAAAAACCTGGTCAGAGGACTGTTGTTCCCTATAAGGTTCATGATTAATTTATCAATATTATTGGAAAAACTTCTTCTGTAGTGATCTTATGTTTACATAATGTCATTGTTTGGACTGAGAACGCTACACGAAGGGTCTATATCTAGAAAAGTTCGTGTTAGTTAAAGTACTTCCAGGCTGACAACTTAAACTCTAAACATTTGCACATATTAAAGTTGTGCAACATTTTTGATTTTGTTTATCTTTTTGGTGCATTTTAGAAAAATGTTGCCTTGATTTCTTTTTGCTCGACCCAAAAATTGTTATATAAGATGTGTTATAGATTAAGCAATGATTGTAGGAATTATGTATTGATTACAAGGATTATAATCCTTTGATCCTAGGGACTACATTTCCTAATTAGTCTTATATATATATATATGAAACCCTATTAAGAGAAATATAGTACATTCTCTATTTTACATGGTATTAGGCCTAAAGCACTTAGCTTTTGTCTCTTCTTCTTTGTCAATCTTTGCTTGAAGTTTTGCCCGTGAGAGTAGAAAGTTGAGTTTTTTTCAGGTCATCATTTGAGCTCATCGTGGGCACCGATATGAGCTCCATGAACTGGTGAGCCACTTCCTAAAGTCTGGTCGTTAGAAGCTTTGTGTACATATCACATGCGTCGGCCAAATCTTTTGGATTTCCTCCCACACACTGACATGTCTAGGCGCATACGGTAGTGCCCTCACCTCCGATCAAGTTCTCTATCGTCGACTCCTACCTACTGGTGTTCTTGAAGGTCTTGCTCCTTGTACTGCCACTATTTCCAGCCAGATCTGGTCCCTTCTTGTTGTTGCTCCTCCAGTTTTCTAATGTTTTTGTGTTTACCACTTAGGTTTGTCACAAAATATTAATTATTTGTGTGTAGGACCGGTGTGACTGTTGGGATTTAAAAGGTCTCGCTGTCTCAAAAGTGTTTTTTTTTTCCCGTTTTGGTTTGGAATTTTACTCACATTGTTTTTGGCTATTGTTATTTCCATGGCTTATGAACAAAAAAGTTTAATTGTGATGGATGCCATTCCTGTGACAACAAAAATCATGAAATGTAAGTTAGTTGGTCTTAATTATTTTGATTGGTGTAAGACAGTATGAATTTATTTAAGGACAATTTCTAAAGACAATCACCTTATTGATGATCCTCCATTGGATCATAAATGCAAGGAATGGTTGTGAGATGATGCTTGATTATTCTTACAAATTCAAAACTCTATTGACAATGAAATTATTAGCCTAATTAATCATTGTGAGTATGTCAAAAAAATTAATGGATTTTTGGAATTTTACTTTCTAGAAAAGGAAATATTTCTTGCATTATGAGGTGTGTAAGGGATTTTATCGGGTTGAACAACAAGACCAATCCCTTCAAGCTTATTTTATGAATTTTAAAAAGATTTATGAAGAATTAAATGTTTTGTTACCATTTAGCCTTGATATTAAAGCCAACAAGCCCAATAGGAGCAAATGGGAATCATGAGTTTTTTGGCAAGACTTAACTCACAGTTTGAGATGAGTTTTTTGGCAAGACTTAACTCACAGTTTGAGATTGCTAAGTCTCAGATTTTTTCTAGTGTTGGAATTTCCTCCTTGGATGAGGTCTTTACTCAAATATTCTATACAGGCACTAGTGCATTTACTGTTCCTACCACTCAGACCACAAGTGTTCTTGTGAGTTGGAATACTAGGTATGACCATTAAAAATCATCTCAAAGGAATACTAACAAAGGAGGAACATGAAATAGGAATCAAGATATGGGAGGAATCATTTGTCGATATTGTCATGAATTGGGTTTTACCAAACGAACTTGTTGAAAACTACAAAATAAATATCAGAAAACTCATTCAACTCATATTGCAGCTACCACTACACCACCTAGCTCATCTATTGAGAAGACAATTATAGATTCTGCCTATGAATTTGCTAAATTCACTTAATTCCAAGAAGCATTGAAACATTCATCTCACCTTATCTCTACTATTGTTGATGCAGGTATCATGCTTACATGACTTTTCTCCTCTTCCTCTCAATGGGTTAGTGCCTCAGATCACATGACAAGTAATCCCAATCTTTTTTCTACTTTCTAGAAATACTTATCTCCTTCCCATGTTACTTTAGCTAATGGATCTACCTTTTCTTTTGTTATTGACTCTAGTATTATTAACCCCACTCAATTATTGTCATTATCCTCTATTTTAGAATTATTGAGATTTTCTTGTAATATACTATCTATGCATAAACTCACTGGTGCCTTAAATTGTTGTATCTTATTCTATCTTGATCATTGTCTTTGAATAAGATTATTGATAAAGGACTTTAATCAGGGGGCCTCTACATTTTGGATACCCAGGTGACCTGACCCAACTCCCTTTGAAGCTCATTGTCGATTAAGACACCCCTCTTTAACGTTATTGAAGAATTTATATCCTCAATTTCATAATGTTTCTAGCTTAAAATGTGAATCTTATCAATTTGCCAAACATCATCATATGTCTTCCCTTTCCCAGGTTAATAAACGAACTAGTTTTCCTTTTGAGTTAGTACATTATAATGTTTAGGGTCCTTGTCCTATGGTGTCCAAAATTGGGTTTTAGTACTTTGTTACATTTGTTGACGATTTTCTCATGTGACTTTACTTTATCTAATGAAAGATTGTTCTAAACTATTCTCCTATTTTACTACTTTTTGTGCTAAAATCAAAACACAGTTTAATGTATTTGTCCACACTCTAAGAAGTGACCATATCAAAGAACATTTTTCCACCTCGTTCCAAAACTACATGCTTCAAAATGGTATTCTTCGTTAATCTTCATGTATCTCCTATTCCAAATGAATGTTTTCAAACAATTTTTGGCCGATGCGGTCTCCATAGCTATTTTTTGATCAACTGTATGCCTTCAAATTTTTTGTGGTTTGTCGTTTTTCATACTAATCCCTTGTTCTCTCTTACATCACAAATTTTTGGCAGTACTTGTTTTATTCTTGATGTTCATCCTCAAGTCACCAAGTTTGATCCTAAATCTTTACAATTTGTTAAAAATTGGTGCTACTATCCAACTCAACAAATATCTTGTGTTAGTTGATGTTACCTTTTTTGAACATATTCTTCTTTTCCTACTCTTTTAGTTATTAAAAAGAGGACAATGATTTGTTAGTTTATAAGGTTGTCTATCAGATGAATATTGTTACCCTTACACCAACACAACCACCACATATTCATCTGGTCTATTATGGAAGATGAAATCATCCTGATCTAACTTTGGATGATATCCCAATTGCCCTTTGCAAAGTTAAACCCCAATGCATGTTTCCTATTTTCTCTTTTGTTTCTTATGACCATTTATCTTCCTCTTCATGTTCTTTTGTTGCCTTGGTTTATTGTCTCTCCCAAAAACTATTCATGAAGCTTTATCTCATCTTGGTTGACGTAATACTATAATAGAGGAAATGAATGCTTTAAATGCTAATGGTATATAGAATTTAGTAAACTTGCCTGTTGGAAAAAAGTCCATTAGATATTAATGGGTTTTCGTAGTCAAAGTCAATTATGATGGATCATTGACTTGGCTTGAAGCATTACTTCTCACAAAAGGCTATGCTCAAACTTATTGTGTGTGTGTTATTATGATTCTTTCTATTTTTTTTCACTAAACTAACATCTATTTGCCTATTCATTTCTACGTCGACTACCTTTGATTGGCCCCCTAATAAAAAATATAAAAAATGCCTTCTTACATGGTGGCTTCCAGGAGGAAGTGTATATGGAGCAACCTCTTGGGTTTGTTTCTTAGGGGGAGTATGGAACAGTTTGTTGTCTTCGCAAGTCTTTGTATAGTTTGAAGTAGAGTCCATGTGCCTGGTTTGGAAAATTTAGCCAAGCAGTAGAAATGTTTGGATTGAACAAGAGCATATATGATCTCTCAGTCTTTTATAAACAATCTAAATATGAGATTATTTTCCTTGTTGTTTATGTGGATAATTATTATCGGAAGTGACTCTATAGGCATCTCATCATTAAAATCCTTTCTTCACATTCATTTTCACACAAAAGATCTTGGAGGTCTAAAATATTTTCTGAGAGTAGAAGTAACGAGAAGCAAGAAAGACATTTTTTTGTCCAAAAGAAAATATGTATTTGATCTTTTAACTGAGATGAGAAAGTTTGGAGCTAAGCATGTAGTACCTTAATGCCCCTCAATTTACAACTCACCAATGACAGAGACTAGCTTAAAGACGTTGAAAAATATAGAATATTTGTTGAAAATTTAAACTATCTTACAGAAACATGTCCTAATATTGTGTATTCTGTCAGTGTTATGTCAATTCATGTCTTTTCCAACTGTTCATCGTTGAGCAGCCATAGAAAAAATCTTATATTACCTAAAAGGTGCTTATGGACGAGGGATATCATGTGAAAATCATGGACACACTCACATTGAATGTTTTTCAAATGATTATTAGGCAGGTTCTAAGATTTATCAAAAATAGATGACTGGCTATTGGGTCTTTGTTGTAGGAAACTTGATCTTATGGAAAAGTAATAAGCAAAATATTGTATCTAGATTCAATGTAGAATCTAAATACACAGTTATGGCACAAGCATCGTGTGAGATAATGTGGATATATCAACTATTATTTGGAATTAGTCTTAAAGCCTCAATACTAGCAAAATTATGATGCAATAATTAAGCTGCTCTACATATCGTTTCTATTCCAACGTTTCACAAAAGAACTAAAAATTTTGAAATTGATTTCTAATTCATTCGTCAAAAAGTACAACATAATTTGATCTTTATAGGATATATAGAAATTGAAGAATAACTTGGAGATATTTTCACAAGCCCTAAGTGGTACTCGAGTCCGTTATATTTGTAACAAGTTGGGCATGATTAATATTTATGCTCCAACTTGAGAAGGAGTGTTAAGCATTGATTTTAGGAATTGTGTATTGGTTATAGGGAACTATAATCCCTTGATCATGGGGACTACACTCCTAATCAGTCTTGTAAATTTGTATATATATAACCCTAACTCTTCTGAAGTACGTTCACAATCAAGAGAAATACAGTAAATTCTCTATTTTACAAGTGAATTGGAGGAAATTCTCTGCATTTTGATGTATGAAGTTAATGCCCCTCCATGTGCAACCATTAAAGTTTTTTTTGTCTTCTAATTCAAATTTTAATTTCTTATATGGGAATTTTTGATTATAGAAGCTTGATAAAGCAGGAATGATTTTCTTTTTGCTAAACTTGGATGCTTCTTGACTGTAATTGGATAACTTCAAAACTTGTGTTCTGGGCAGTGATTTAGAGAGGTTATTGGACATGAATATGCTTGTTGGGACATGCTTGAACCAAGGGAAGCTGATTTACCTGTCCTGTTTCTGGTCTTGGTTGTACTTCCCGTGGTTGCTTACATATTACTTGGAAAATGGAGTGATATTGCAAGGAAAAGAGACAGGGTAAGTCTACTTGCTCAATTGGCTTGTGAAGAAACTCTTAGATCAGAAGTAAAGTCTAATCCCAGTGCTAGTCCTCTTCTGCCTGCTTCAAAGAATGGAACTCATTCCTGTGCGAGATGCTGTAGTCCAGCTAAAACTCGCTGCTCCAGATGCAAGACTGTTAGATATTGGTAATTTCTTTTCTAGCTTTCTTTATGTCATGTTTAAAGTCATATGGAGTAAATATGGTTCACAAAAGTGTATTTTTGTAGCTAAATTTCAAATAAATTGCCTTTTAACTGTTTGAGATGCATGTAGCTGTCGAAAAATCTTTTAATTGCACCATTAGGATTTTGTAATAAGCATGTGAAAATTCACTACATGATCCCGTAAGTGGGCACATGGGAGATTGACTGCTTCAGACTTATTAATGAAATGGCACTATCCCAAGGAATTACACCTCTTGATATATTGATTTTCTTTTTTGCTTACTTAAAACCAAATATAGAAAATTATTGATAGGTAACCGATGTAGAGATTGTATTATTTACTAAATCAGTAGGTACAATAGTAGAATACCTCTTGGAAATGTAATTCCCAGGCCAATACAATAGCTGTATTTTCCACAATAATCCAGAATGAATCCTCCCTCCTATATCGAATCCTATATATATACTCTGTACCTTCTCATTCTCTCTCTCTTTCCATAACTAACTCCTAACCACTAGCCTATGTGGCATTTGTCTTATTCCCTTCTCCATCATACCCCTATGGAGTAGTATGCTGATCGGTACTAGTATGAGGAGTGCTAACAATTATGGTTTTCTTCTGGTGCATCTATTTGCTTAAAGTTTCATTGGCTTTATAAGAATAACCATTTTTTATGGGTCCATAGCTGTGTGCTGGAAGTGAACATGCTGGCTTATGGTTCTTGAGCTGCACTTTGGATGATTGAAAAGTGAAAGTCTGTAATTGATACCTACAATGTTGATGTATAGCTTTATTGAAAAACTATGACAAGGCCTTTATGTGAATTTGCATTGGTAGTGTACAAGGGATGTTGTATTCACTTTATAATTGTAAATGGTTTTTTGCATTTGCTTTAAGATGCTTTCAGGGATGTGTCTATCACAAATGTTCTCATTCAATATGAGGTAATGATTAAGTAATGTGTGTGATACACATTTAACATTAGTTTGCATAAACCAGAAGTTATTTTAATTAATCTACTTTTAATTTGATAAACCTGAGTGCAGTTCTGGTAAGTGCCAGATAATTCATTGGAGACAAGTTCACAGGCATGAGTGCCAACAATTAGAGACAACCAATTATTCGTCAACTCCTTCAATTGGCTCAGTTGAGGACTTCATTCCTGAGAGGGTGCCAATTAGTGACGGCTTGAAGTCATTTTACTTTGGTTGCTATAATCATGATACCTCTATTGTGACGACTAGCTCCTCAGTTGACAAACTTGGAGCTATGCTACAGAAAAGAAGCACAGACAAGTGGGTTTCTTGTAATCCCAGCAAAGAAATGTTAAGAAGAGAAGATATGGCTATAATTAATCCTCGAGAAGAAAGTTCTGAAATTAGGTTTAACAATTCAATCTTGGTTAATAACATCTCCAGCATATCTTTAAGTGGACAAGAAACTGTAAGTTCTGTGCCTGAGACTCGCTATAAAAGACAACAGTTTGGCATGCTTGAGTCAAGAAACAAGTACGAATTCTCAAGCATCTTGCATTCTGGAAATGAAGAGACAAATGAACATGAGTTTGAAATGAATTATGTCACACATGGAGGAAATTTACCTACTGTGGAACAAACAATTAATGGTGAAGTAGAACTGCAACATTTTCGTGAAATGACAGCTAAGAAGGGTAATGAAAAGGCTAAAAGTGCAGTGGAATCAACCAGGAATTCTAACTTTTCAAGGTCAATATCCAGACAATCATCTCAAAGAGAAGAGAGGAAGAGGCAAATTGCAGATACTTCAAGTGGGTTTGGTGCATCACTTTTAATAACCTGTAACTTGCCTTTAGAAATTGTCAAAGTTACTCCTTTGATGCAGAGGTTGATAGGAAAGATGGTGTTTCTTTACCAGGGAGCAATGGAGTTGCAAGCCTGGGTATAAACAAGATGATGGGCTTAAGGAAGTCAACAAAACTTGTCAAACAGCCTTCCTGTGCACCTGATGATGTACACGAAAAAATAGAGGTTGGTATCCAGCACACGCAAGCTTCTGTATTTTCTTTGACCTTTTTGGTTGGGCTGTTCAATGTTTATATGACTAGGTTTTAAGGTCATAGTGGAGCTTTCTGCTGACTTGTCATTTCATCTCAGATGTTTCCTTATGAAGAATTTATGAAGATTTTTGATTGTGAGGTTATTAGCTTATCACCTAGAGGACTTCTAAATTGTGGGAACAGGTACTGCAATCATTACCTTTATCTGTATATATTACTTTATTTGATAAAATCAAATCAGAGGAATAGAAAATATGACAATAACTCAACAACCACACCAATGAGTTTATTCTTTGTAAACTTTTGGATAAATACTAATAGAGCCTTGCAAGTGGATCGATTTGTTGAATCTATTCCTTAACTAGTGTAATGTGGATTTAGCCCCTCAGCTTTGAGAGGGCTGAAATAAACCGTACATTTTAGACATCAACAAAAACACGTTTTTATTCATCTGACCCTTGCGATATGGACTTCCTAGGGTGAGGTCCTTATGGAAGGTATCTTTGAAAGGAAAAGGATTAATTACTAGAAAGTTTATCATGGAGTGACACTTAAAAACATTTGCAATTAAAAGCTTAATTTTAATGTTGACAGTTAATATTGGAAAATGCCTACATTCACTAGTCCAAGAAGTGTTTCGGGACTAAAAGTTGGATATAAAGAAAATGGAAGCCAGCAAACTGCCAAAGCCATACTTGATTCAAAATGAATAGTTGAATGTCAAAATTCAATACTAAAATAGTTTAAGGTTTGACTTGAACAAAATCAAGATTCTTTGCTTTGTAGGTATGTTGGCCTGGGCCTAATCTTTTTTAACGCGAGCCGCAAGTAGAATAGCATTGTAGCTACTGTTGTCCTCTATTGAATTTATCATTCTGTGATTTGATTCTCTTTCGTTTAATTCTAGGCATTGAAATTTAATTCAAATATTATTATAGTTAAATTGGGTAGAAACTTGATGTAGGACACAAAAGAGTATGCTAACTATTTGTTAACGTTCATATAATTAAAAAGTCTGGGCTTCTGAATTTTTTCTTTTTTTTTTCTTTTTTGTGTTTGCTGGAACTTAGAATTTGGAGCTGGAATTTTTAAATAGGGGAATGGAAAAAAAAGGATAGGTTTTTTGTAAAAAGAACTCGGAATAACTCTTAGGGTTTGAAGCAAACAAAACGATTGTTATCATACCGATAGGATATGGGATCACTCTTAACTCTAAGAGTCAGCTTTAGAGAAAGAAACCTTTACATTTTCAGATGAAAATATTGGACTTTGTTAATAATCAACTTCCCGTAAAATAAACTATAATTCTACTTCAACTATCCTAGTTGAAACTAAACTTTAACTCACCCTAATAGGTATTAAATTTCTAACTTTAAAAGACTCAATAAATCTATTCTAGTTAACTTTTTTATGAAAACCAAGAAGGAATCTACCAAGACTTCCTAGTAAAGAAAAACATCTAACTAGTACTCACTCTCCATAAAAGCTGCTTTTTATGCACTAATGTGATTGATATTTTATTAATCATTTAAAAATGGAATTTCAGTTTGTGAAACAAGTTTGCCTATTTTCAATTTTAAGATCTTGGCGTTGTGTTTCCAGATGTAAAAGAAATCATTCATTTTCACATGCTATCTTGTACCATCTTCATTGATCAAAATTTTCTTTCTTGCAGTTGCTATGCTAATGCTGTCCTTCAATGCTTGACATGCACAAAGCCTCTGCTGATCTTCTTGCTTCGTAGATCACATTCGCAAAACTGTATTTATGTTTGTTGGCACTTTTTTAACTATTACATTTTGTCGTATGCATATCTAAACTCCTTTTTGTTACATGAATTCTAGGTTTAAGAAAGGAATGGTGTCTTGTGTGTGAACTGGAGCAACATGCTATGATGCTTAGAGAATGTGGGGGACCTCTATCTCCTAGTAGGATCCTACTGCATATGCAAAATAGTAATTGCCAAATAGGTGATGGCAGTCAGGAAGATGCACATGAATTCTTGAGGTTTGTAGAGATGAGGGGTCCATGTTTCCTCTCTACTGTTCATGTATTTCTTTATAGGGACTATCCCAACTACTTAAAATTTTCTTCGTCATTTCCTAAGCTGTTTCTTCCAGGCTTTTTGTTGCATCACTGCAATCTATCTGCTTGGAGGGTCTGGTTGGTGAAAATATGGTGGATCTGAGATTACAAGAAACAACTTTTGTGCAACACACTTTTGGTGGGCGTCTTAGATCAAAGGTTGTACTTCCTAGTGTCAATTGAACATTTTATCATTGGTTAACTTCAAATTCGTTAAGCACTGTTCTATTAACTACGATAATCATGGCCTTCTCTATCTTCTTTCTCTTTGGCAACTAGGTAAAATGCATGAGATGCCATCATGAGTCGGAACGATATGAAAATATTATGGACCTTACACTTGAAATATTTGGTTTGGTTGAGTCACTAGAGGATGCACTAACTCAGTTTACAAGAGCTGAAGAGTTGGATGGTGAGAATATGTACAGATGTGGAAGGTCTGATAACTTATCTCATCATATAGATGTTGGTATACTGCATTTAAAATTTCATGTTGGAGACTGAAGTCAAAGCAACTAATTTTAAAATTTTCCTTTTCAAAAAGGTGTTCTGCATATGTCCGGGCCAGAAAGCAGTTGAGCATACATGAGGCTCCAAATATTCTGACAATTGTTTTGAAGAGGTTTCAGGTACAGCTTGCGTGCTTTCCTAGGATGGCATCCTTCATCTGACTTGCTTTTTGGCTACTTATAACTTTGGATATAATTCTACTATATACTGTTGAATAAAAGGAAACAAACTTGGCTTTATGATGCAGATAAACTAAGTAGACGCTAGAATGCAACTTTTAGTTCCTGATGCCTTCAGCTCCACCTATATATTATAATAGTTTGGGGATTTCTACACTATTGTCGTGTATCCATTTTTGTTTGACATTTTCCTTTGTGATTGTGAGTTTTCACGTTGCTGTTCTACACTATTGTCGTGTATCCATTTTTGTTTGACATTTTCCTTTGTGATTGTGAGTTTTCACGTTGCTGTTCTTCTTTCTTTACCAGGAAGGAAAATATGGGAAAATAAATAAATGTATTTCCTTTCCTGAAAATTTGGATATGGTCCCATTTATGACGGGAACAGGAGACGTTCCTCCCCCATACGTGCTCTACGGTGTAGTGGTTCATTTGGATACACTGAATGCATCATTTTCTGGGCACTATGTAGCATATGTGAAAGATTTACAAGGCAGCTGGTTCAGAATAGATGACTCTGAGGTGTGTCTATATCAGCAGGTCCTTTCTGGTGGTTTGTTCTGAATGTAACTGCTGATTAAATTCATTTTCTTTTGCTTAATAATCTTAATAGAGGTAAAAACCAACATTAAGTGGATTATGCTTTTGATAGTTTATATTAAGCATATTTCATTATAGCGCTCTGTGCTTTTGACTTTAGCTTAGATAAGCATATTTGATTCTGAATTGTTTGTTACTTTTCCTGTCTGCTTTGCTCTTTGCAACCGTGTTTTCTATTTAAATGATTTGAGCTTTGAAAAATAGTTCTCTTTTAGATATTGGGTCTCTTACCTAGTAGTCTTATGCAATCAATAAAACCATATACTACTTCTCCTTTCTGATCAGGTGATTTTCACTGCTTGCTGTCAACCATCTTTTTATCCTAATGAAGAACACTTGTAGTTAACTGGACTAGAGATGAGATGGCTTATAGGGTAGTAGAACTAGTCATGTAGAGCCTAATGTTTCTTCCTTAGGGATTAAACGTACCTATCTGGTTTCTTTTGGCTTTTTGGTAACAGTAGCCAAGCATATGTTTTTATTGCATTTTCTGGTGATGAGCAGACCTAGTTCTTACTCACTGATGGCATCAAGAACTACTTAAGCTGGGGTGGAGCAGGTGAAAGATAAATGATAAGCCAAGGAACATATAGAGTAGTTTCAAGTATCCACTTTACATTTTGGCCGATCACCATATAAAATATAAAGAAAAATGGCATATTTCTTAAATGGATTAATCCCGTGGGTTCATGATGGTTGAATATATACAAAATGCTTTCTGTGGGTATCAAGAACAATGTTTTGCGATGGGATATTGCTTGTGTAGTTATCTTGCTTTACCAACTTATTTCAATCCTATTTAATCTTTCAGTTTTGATCATCTTACTATTTTAAAGTTGTATATCAATGAAGTAAAAAGTCTTATCTATGGTACCAATCACATAACTTTTGTTATATTTGTAATAGTGGAAGGACTTAGAGAAGTTAATAATGTTACAAGACTGAATATACAAATATGACATTCGAGGTTGATTAATAAAACTATTTTTCTTTATAATGGAGGTGAAGGCCTTTAACGATTTTGTTCTTCACTACAAGGGATAAATTAAAAAAAATAGTAGAATAATTGAAATATGAAGTCAGCATAAGTAGGAAGACTGTAAAATCAGTTATCCTACTCAAAATGCTTCTTTTGGAATAGTCGGAAGATGTGATAACAAAGCTGACCACAACTGTAATATTGCAGCATAAATTGGGTTCCATAGTTTAAAACTTTGACCCTGACTCTATTCTTAAATTTTTTATGCCATAGAGCAAATTTAAAACTTTTACGAGGATGCAGATATGCTCAGCAGTTCGATATCCCATTCAGAATATTCGCACCTCTCTTATGCATGAAGAGAATGTGCCAATCCGTACATGCCCTTTATCTATTGCGTTTTGACATGGCATTCAACTTATTGTTTATGGCATGTCAGTGCATTGAGTTTGCTTAACAAGGTTTGCTGCTACATTATAAATTTTGAAACCTGTTTGTTGAATAGGTTTATCCTGTCCCAGTTAACCACGTGATGTCAGAAGGAGCATATATATTATTCTACAAGAGGTAAGTTTTTAGGCTGAAATCTTCTTATGATTACTGCATAGCCTTAAATCTTTCAAAAATAAATTCCTTATAGAATTTCGCTTCCATTCTTGGAGATCTATTTGCTCATGACTAGGTGTTCTACTTGACACCTATGCTTACGTTAATGCTTCTGGATTAGGTCTAGTCCTCGCCCTCCAGGAACTTTTTGTGAGAAAGTTTCCTGCCAACAACTTCAATTATTTGCAAGAAATTTTTCATCAAGAACTCAGAAGCTTTCTGGACAAGGACAAACAACATATCAAAGCCACCTTGTTGGCCCACAGCAAATGGTGAATCTCAAACCACAAAACAGAGCAGGCATGACAAGCCATTCCCATGATTTCAGCAGAGCAGCTAACAGGAATATTGCGGAGATGGAGTTCTCTGATGCTACTAGTGATTGGTCACTTTTTACCAGCTCTGATGAGGCTTCTTTCACGACCGAGAGCACCAGAGACTCATTCAGTACGTTGGATTATGCTGATACACTTTCCTCTATCTTCAATAATCTATATACACCAGAATCCTCATCTCCTGATGCTGTTTGCCTTAGAAACTTCTCAAACAGTAGGCCAGAGACTAACTTCTTCTTGGAGGAGAGAGGCTATGTTTTTGACTCCAGCCTCTCGAAGCAATGTCAAAATAATATATGTAGGAAGGTTACTAATTCTTTAAGTGAATATCCTTGTCAAACTTACGGGTCTGTCAAATGTGGGAGTAATGTGGCATGCAATCTTGATCGGAGCTCAAGCCACTGTAAACTCATCCCATGATAGACTAAATGAATCATGTAGTTAGAAGCTGTGCCCCAACTGCCATTTTTGTTTAAAATAATTTACAAATTGGGGTATGCGGGTCGTAACTCCAGAACTATTGTTAACATTTGTAATTATTTACCATAAGTGTAAAGTTTCTGCATTCAATTGAAGTGCATGTCTTTCTTGCCAGTATTGGTAGTGGAAAGCTCAATGCTTGACTTGCTGAGGTGACATTCAAGAAGATAGCTGTTGTTTGTTAGCCGTTTTTTCAGTATCTTTTCTGTTTGAATTAGTTTCAGTAAATGGTAGTATGAGTTGAGCTCCGATGGGACAAGTTTATTCATTTGTTCGTCAAGGTGTACTGTGTTCCAGCAACATTCTGCTAATCAATTCTTATGAAGTGCAGGTATTATTCTCATTACTAACTAGAGAAGAAACACAGGGAAGTTGCATTGAGCTTGTTATGATTTAGTAGAAAAATGTTGGGGCCTTGTAAGATTTTCCATCAGAACAAAACATGGTAAGTGGAGTCTGAAGTGCTATGCTAACGCAGCAGACCACCATAGTGTACTTCCTGATATTATGATTTCATCATTGTCCTCCTGAAAAAGGCACCATTTTGTCAAATGTAGAAAGTGGTGTCATTTCCACGGCTTTTGCCGATTGCAGCGGCGTTCATGGCTTTCAAAATCTCTGTAATTTGTCTTTCGATTAGTACTGTTCTCCCCTTGAATTTAGGGAATTGACCTAAAAGGAAGGCTTATGTAAAGTTAATGCACAAGATATGGAAGAAAACAAGGTCCATTAACTCAGATAATCACATCAATGAAGGTCGATATGCTTTATAGATGAGGCGTCAATCTGCAGTTGTTTGTGGAAGGATTAAGATGATATCACAACTACCAGTAGCAAATGAGAAACAGAAATTCCATATAATCCATCATGCAGATCCAGGAAGTTCTTGATGGTTACAAGAATACAGTAATTCCAGGCAAGCGCTCCCATTAAAAACATCGATCAAGAACCAAAAGGTGTGTGCAACTTTGTCTGCTTCGGTAAACTCAAAAGAGAAGATATACGCATTGCTTTAGAGATAATTTTAACATCTTTTGTAGTCCAGAATTAATCCGGTATTATTGAAAATATAGAGAATCTGCACGAACGGTCTCCAATTATGAGTAAGCTCTACTTAGTGGTTGCTTTTCTTACCTCTTTTGAAGCAAAAGATACATTGTTTTGAGTGATTACTGTTTCCTTGACTACAAGACTGTTAATTTTAAGTAAGTATTTGTTATTGTTTTGTAGTAATATAGTGATAACTATATGTTGTTGATTATTTAGTAAATATTATGTCCAACTCTCCCAATAAGTCAATATTAAATCAAGATACCACTAGAAATTACACAAACAAATAATTAATGATAAGAAATTATATGTGATATAACATCTAGATAAGATTATTCTTAACATTACTTTGTACTCATAATTCATTTATTTTTGAAAATCTATGATGGCCTGTGAAATTTCATAAGTTAATGAATTGCTAGCTTTTCTTGTACAATCATTAATATTTCTATTTTAATAAAACAACTAAGAATGCACTAAGATATATGAATTTACTAAAAGGTTTATGCTAATATTAGAAGAATCATGAGAGTTTATTTCTAAGACACCATTCAATTTTCAATATCACTATCTAAATCAATGTATAAAGAAGTTCAAACTTTGCATGGAAATTTAGATTTGATTTAAGCTTTTGCTTTTATCTAATTAGTAATAAGATCAACAGTTATATAAATATTGAAATTAATCCATATAAAAAAATTAGGATTCCTTCTGTCTAGATTTAAGATTACTTAGAGACACATCATCCTTGTAACAACAAAATAGATAAAAAATTAAAAAATCATGGAGGGTACTCTTTTAGTGTTCTTAATGTATTCTATTATGTTGGAATGGAGATCTCTTTCCTCACTTAAGGTGACTATAAAGTGTGCACTTTTTTTCTCTATCTCCTATGGTTGCTAACCCTAAGTTGAAACTTGAAAAGTTAAAAGAGAAATACAAATAACTCTCCAAACTTTTAATTTTCCATGTATAAGACCGTGTGCTCCAACTCTAATCTCAGAATGGAACACACCTAAATTGATATAGATGAAACACAAAACAATACTACCTAGGATTTTTCTATAGTATAAGTTTTAGTGAGTCCAAGTGATGATCCCTTAAGACTGAGACTGTAACTACGAGTACTAATTATTATTATTTTATTTAATCTAACAAAAGAAGTGACTAAATTAGAGAAAAAATATTTACAAAACTAAAATAATGAATAAGAAATAATTAAGGCAATATATATGAATTAAACAACCAATGAATAAATAAGATTTAGGTGAAGAATTCTTATAGAACCTTTCTTATGCTTAAATTAATAATGATTTAATGATTAAATCTAGTTACTTGGATTGATAATAATTCCAATGGTATTTCTCAAGACATACAACACCTATCCTTAATTTGATAAACAAAAGTTTTCTCAAATAAAATACCTTAAGACGCATTAACTTGCTTCATAAATTCCCATAATAGCTTTGACCTTACCTTGGGATATTTGGCCCTGTTTGACATTCAGCTGATTCTATCAGCTGTTAGTTGATAGCTGATTCTATTAGCTGATTTGACCAGCAGATTACATTAGCTATTTGTTAGAGATGTTTGATAAAATCAGTTGTTTAGTATTAGTTGTTTATGTGTAAAATGACTTATGAGGACATGAATTTTGAAAAAAATTATAAGGGTATGAATATTATATATCTTAGTATTTCGTTGAATATTCTTATAGAAATTTAGATTTTAGAT
>JANKOE010000005.1:42062450-42077737 GCA_026284465.1 Erythroxylum citrifolium
TAATGCCAAGAAAAATGAGACATATGTTAAAAATATAAAGAAGATTAAAGATGAAGCATGCGTTTAAGAGGAAAACAGCCTGCATTTCATACAAGCAAAACAACGTGGAAGAGGAGCAGAAGCATGAGTAAAATGACTCACAAGCCAAGTGAGGAAAAAAGCCAAAACGACAGTGCAAATGAGAGGTATAAGTAGTAGAAACGTAGACGTTTCACACTATGACGCAGCATTATGAGACAACATAAGGACATACGTTAAACGCAAGCATACGCTGTGTGAAACTCACACTCAGCATTAAACGCATGCGTTAGGCGTTAAACGCAACGTTCAAGAACAATGAGGGGGGAGGTTTTAAACCAAGCGTGGATAGGAGGGTGGTCTATAAGCTTTATTCATCACATCCAAGCTATAGTGAGAGGGGGAGGCGACAGAAGAGAGTGTGAGATAGGGAGTGAATAAAGCCTTGGCCACCATCTTTATTTGTCAAATCGATGAATAGGAGACCAGTAGCGTGAAAGATAATAAAGGTGGAGGCTAACAATTATTATTCATTCTTTTCACCACTGAAGTATATGGAGAAGATGACTCACGCTTGGAGCATGAAAATAGAGATGGAAGGCTAGTTTTTTAATGTCGGTTCAACTGGAATATCGACACCAAGTCAAGGTTAAGCTATTTTTATCATTTTAAGGTTATAAGTTTTGTCGGATTGTTGAGTTGTTGGTATTGATTTCATTGGTTTTGAGATGAATGATCTTAATATGTTATTTTAAATGTTTTATTTCAAACCTATTGCTAAAACATTGAATGTAATTTGTAATTGTTACTTTTGATGTTTGTGAGTAGCATTTAATGATCGTTAATCATTAGGAACAACATAACTTAGGTTACATAACCCAAACGTGTGAGGTTACTGCCTATATTGATCATTTTCAAATTCATAATGTGGCTGCCAAATTGAATCTAGAGATCGTATCCTAGGTTATTCGGTAATTAGATTTAATTAATGATCGTATCTTGATTAAACACAACCTAAGGGAAATCCGAGATTAGTAGAGCATTCTATTAGTCTCATATCAATAGTTTGAAAAGAGTTGTAAAAATGTTAGAATGATGGAATATGTTTGATCATGTTTAGGCCGAAATTGGCCTTAGAACCAAACCTTACTTATATTCGACACTTTTCTCATTTTCAATTATTTGTTTTAATTTGTTTTCGATAATTTACTTTTATGTTAATTCTAAATTGCTTAAAATCCAAAAAACCCCATATATTTTCCTTGCATCAATTAATTTCGTTACAAAATTTGACCGAACATTCACTATGGATTCGATCCCGACTCACCATAACTACAAATTTTAGTGTGCAGTAAATTTTGCAATGCACTCATCACGCACTGTCAAATTTTGGCGCCATTACCGGGGAGTGTGGTAGTTTAATTTTTTAATTTGATTTTAGTTAGTGTTTTGTGAATATATATGTTTATAATCATTCTTTTTGTTACTTGTTAATTTTTAATTGTCCATTAGTGTTAGTGCATGGTAGTGACCAGATCTTCTCGTAGTGAAATTAAGCAACTTGATTCGGAGATCGAGAGAACATTACGAAGATTGCGTAGGGAAGCAAGGTCAACTATGGTAGACGAATTGGAATCAGAATCCAAAGACACGATGGCAAATCCGAGAACTCTAAGGGAGTTAGCTGCACCCAATTAAACTCAAAGATCATTATGCATAACATTTCTGAATTTTGCTGAACATGTTACCTTTGAGTTAAAATCTAGATTAATTCATTTATTGGCTAACCTTCATGTCCTTGCAGGTGAGGATGCACATAAGCATCTTAAGGAACTTGATGTGTGTGTTTGAGCATGAAGTCTCAAGGGGTGACTAACGAGCAGATCATATTGAGGGCCTTCTCGTTCTCACTCAAAGATGTAGCAAAGGATTGGCTATGTGACTTACCCTACTAGAAACGTGAATACTTGGTTAGAGATGAAGAGATTATTCTTAGGAAAATATTTTTCGGTCTCATAGACAATAAGTATTTGATGAAGATATGTGGTATTAATCAACACAATGGAGAATCTCTTTATGAGTACTAGGAGCGATTTAGGAAGTTATGTGCCAGTTGTCCATAAGACAACATACCAGAGCAACTTCTCATATAATATTTTTATGAAGGATTGTTACCGATGGAGAGGAGTTTGGTTGATGTGGCGAGCGGTGGGGCACTTTACAAGAAAACTCCCATTAAAGCCAGGATATTACTTGAGCAGATGGCTGCTACCACCTAACAATTTGGCACTTGCTATGATGTTTGACGAGTAAATGAAGTAAGCACTTCATCCATTGAACATTGTTTAGATGAACTAACACTTTTGTGAGACAGGTTGCGGTTCGATAGGCACAAGTGAAAGTGTGCGGGATATGTTCAAACACGAGTCATCCAACTAATGAGTGTCCAATGTTGCAAGAGGGGAGTATAGAGTACATGAATGTTGCAAGAGGGGACTTCCTGAACTAATACTGTGGGATCCCAAATTAGTTGGAGAGGAGAACGAAGTACGCCTTATAAGGGTACGGATACCTCTTCCCTATATACATGTTTTCTTGGGAGGGGGAAGAGCAAAATCGTGAGGGGTATGACCCGAGAGGCAACCCAAAGCGGACAATATCTGTGAAAGGGTGGTTTGGGCTAGTATAAATGGTATCAAAGTCGGTTCCCGACCAGTTGTGCCAGCGAAGATGTTGGGCCCTAAGGGGGTAGATTATGAGATCCCACATCGGTTGGAGAGGAGAACGAAGTACGTCTTATAAGGGTATGGATACCTCTTCCCCATAGACGCGTTTTTTCAAAAGGGGAAAAAGCAAAACCGTTAGGGGCTTAGCCCAAGGGGTAACCTAAAGCGGACAATATCTGTGGGTGGGTGGTTTGGGCTGTTATAAATGGTATCAGAGCTGGTTTCCGAACTATTGTGCCTACAAGAACCTTGGGCCTTAAGGGGGATGGATTGTGAGATCCCATATCGGTTGAAGAGGAGAACGAAGTATGCCTTATAAGGGTACGGATACTTCTTCCCCATAGACACATTTTCTCAGGAGAGGAAGAGCAAAACTGTGAAGGGCATGACCCGAGGGACAACCCAAAGCAAACAATATTTGTGGGCAAGTAATCTAGGCTGTCATAAATGGTATCAGAGCCGGTTCTCGACCCGTTGTACCAGCGAGGACGCTGGCCCTTAAATGGACGGATTGTGAAATCCTACATTGGTTAGAGAGGAGAACGAAGTATGCCTTATAAGGGTACAAATACCTCTTTCCCATAGACGTATTCTTTTGAGAGGGGGAAGAATAAAACCGTAAGGGGCTTGGCCTAAGGGGTAACCCAAAGTGGACAATATCTGTGGACGGGTGGTCTGGGCTATTACAAATACAACCAATACTCGCAGACGTATAACCCAAGTGGGAGGGATCATCCCAACTTAAGTTATGGAGGGAAACAACAACAAAATTACTTCCAAAATCGGCCGCAAGGAGCACAAGGATTTCAACCAAGGCAACAAGGAGTACAGAGAGCTTCTTCTTCCAGTTCAGGTGTATCTTTAAAAGAACTTGTTAAGAGTCTTGCTACTAATAATTTGCAATTTTAATAGGATATGCAGCGATTACAAAAAAATATACAACAATAGTTGCAACAATTCTGGCGGGAGACAAAAGCAAGCTAACAGAGCATGGAACACCAAATGGGTCAGATGGCAGTAAGGCTCAATCCCCTAGAATCGCAAGGTGAAGGAAAATTGCCATCATAACCCGAGGTGAACCCGAAGAATGTCAGTGCTATAACCCTGAGGGGTGGAAAGGAGGTTGAGGGTCCCAAAAGAACCCCATCAAAGATTGTTACTGAGGAAGAGATTGAGAAGGAACTGGAAAAGGAAGAAAATCTATCATCGAGTATGAAGGTAAATTTCAAAAGTCCCAATATTATTAAAACTAACCCTCCACCTTTTCTGGGCAAATTGACAAGACCAAACAAGGAGGACAATGACAAAAAGATATCGGAGACTTTCTGAAAGGTAGAGGTCAATATACCTTTGCTTGAAGCAATCATGCAAGTACCAACGTATGCCAAATTCCTCAAAGAACTATGTACACACAAGAGAAAACTAAGGGGTGATGAGAAAGTGATGATGGGTGAGAATGTGTCAGTAGTATTCAGAAAGAAGATGCCTCCAAAATACCGGGATCCAGATATGTTAACCATTCCTTGCAAAATTGGTAATACTGTGATCAATAGAGCTAATGTTGGATTTGGGTGCTTCAATTAATATGATGCCCCATTTGATTTATGCTTCTTTGAATTTGGGCCCTTTGAAAAAACGATTGTAATTATACAACTGGTTGACTGCACTAACGCTTATCCTGATGGTTTGGTTGAGGATGTTTTGGTGCAGGTGAATAAGTTAGTGTTTCCTACAGATTTTTATGTTGTGGATATGAATGATGACACCACTTGTAATTCGATACCTATCTTATTGGGTAGACTGTTTCTTAATATAGCTCAAACTAAGAATGATGTTCGTAAGGGCACCTTTACAATAGAACTTGATGGGGAAGTGATTCATTTCAATATTTTTAATGCCATGAAACATCCTTCTATTGAATTGCAAAAAATGTTTAAATTAAGTTGCAGGGATCATTTGGAGATGGTTTTAACCAATGATATGGAAGTAGAAGCCAATACTGATGTTGAGATGGGAGAAGAGCTAGTGGAAATGATAGCTTCCTTGGACTCATTAGAAAGCTCTACAAAAAGGTATGATTTGGCTTCTATACAACTACCTGAAGTTCACCAGAAGTTGTTACCTTCTGATGTGTAGGCACTAGAATTGGAATTGAAACCACTCCCTGCATATATGAAGTATGCTTATTTGGGAGATAAACAAATTCTCCCAATTATCATCTCAGTGGAGTTGACTTTAAATCAAAAGGAGAGGCTGGTTTGAATGCTGAGAGAGCATAAGAAGGCCATCAGGTGGACTATTGCAGATATCCAAGGGATAAGTGCTTCCATATGCATGCACCATATTTTGTTGGAGGAGGATGCAAAATCTATAAGGCAAGCTCAGCGTAGGCTAAATCCTCTAATGATAGAAGTTGTGAAGAAGGAGGTGTTAAAGCTTCTCGATGCTAGGGTTCTATACCCGATTTTTGATAGTAGGTGGGTAAGTCCTGTCCAGGTAGTTTCAAAGAAGTCTGAAATCACTGTTGTGACAAACCAGGAAGGTTAGTTGATTCCCACCCGAGTGCAAACTAGGTGGCGTGTATGTATTGGTTATGGAAAGTTAAATTCTGCTACTCGTAAAGACCACTTTTCCCTTCCTTTTATTGATCAGATGCTTGAGAGATTGGCTAGTTATGACTATTATTTCTTTTTAGATGGCTTTTAGGTTATCTTCAAATCCTGATCGCACCGAAAGTTCAGGAGAAGACCACATTTACATGCCCATTTGGTACTTTGCCTACCGAAGGATGTCATTCGGATTATGTAAAGCACCTGCCACGATCCAAAGATGCATGGTAAGCATTTTTTCCGAGTATGTTGAGAAGATTGTCAAGGTATTCATGGATGATTTTAGTGTGTATTGATCTTATTTTGATGGATGTCTTGAGAATCTTGCCATTATCTTGGAACTCTGTATAGGAACTAACCTTGTGTTGAACTGGAAAAAATGTCATTTTATGGTGGATCAAGGTATAGTTTTAGGTCATGTGCTGCTAAGGGTATTAGAGTAAACAAGTCCAAAGTTGATCTTATTTCTTCTTTACTTTACCCCTCTACTGTGAGGGAAGTGTGTTCTTTTCTTGGGCATGCAGGCTTTTATCGAAGGTTCATTAAGGACTTTTTGAAGATAGCTGCACCACTATGCAAGCTTCTTCAATAAGATGTCTCCTTTGAGTTCGACGAGAGGTGCAAGGAAGCATTCAACAAACTTAAGAAGCTTCTGACATCTCCACCGGTGATTCAACTGCTAGATTGGAACCTCCCTTTCGATATCATGTGTGATGCGAGTGATTATGCAATAGTGGTAGTTCTAGGACAAAGAGTGGGAAAAGCTTTGCATGCCATTTACTATGCTTCAAAGACTTTAAACCCAACTCAATTGAATTATTCCACTACTGAAAAATAGTTGTTATCTGTGGTTTTTTCTTTGGAAAAATTTTGATCATATTTGCTTAGTCCTAAGGTGGTTGTTTATTCTGACCATACAACTTTACAATACTTGCTCAGAAAGAAAGAAGCAAAACCGAGACTGATCAGATGGATTCTCATCCTTTAGGAATTTGACTTGGAGATTAGAGATAAGAAGGGGGTAGAAAACGTGGTGGCGGACCATCTCAACTGTTTGATGAAGGAAGAAGATGATATCCCTCAACGAGAAAGCTTTCCGGATGAGTAGTTATTTTTTGCCAATGTGACACCACCGGTATGCAGATATTGTCAAAATTTTAGTAACTAACGAATTATCTGTTGGTTTGTCAAAGGCTCAGAGGGATAAGCTACGGAGTGAAGTGAGTACTATGTATGGGATGATCCATATCTTTGGAGGCATTGTGCAGATCAAGTTATCAGGAGGGGTGTATCGAAAAATGAATCATCATCAATTTTAGCCTTCTGCCATTCGTAAGCTTGCGGAGGACATTTTGGAGTGAAAAGGACAACTCATAAAGTTCTGGAGAGCGGCTTCTACTGGCCAACATTATTCAAAGATGCATATACCTTCTGCAAGTCCTGTGATAGATGCCAACGGTTAGGTAACCTGTCCCATAAGGATCAATTGCCACAAACTCCTTTGCTTTTCTGTAAAAAAATTTATGTTTGGGGTATTGATTTTATGGGACCTTCCTCTTTGTCTTTTAGCTTTACTTATATATTGCTTTTGGTTGATTTTATGGGACCTTCCTCTTTGTCTTTTAGCTTTACTTATATATTGCTTTTGGTTGATTATGTTTCTAAATGCGTGGAAGCCAAAGCCACTAGGACTAACGATGCCAAAGTTATTGTAGATTTTGTTAAGGCTAACATTCTTTCTAGGTTCGGGATACTAAAAGCCATCATTAGTGATAGAGGAAACCCACTTCTGAAACAGGGTGATGGAAGCAATGCTAAGAAAATATCACATCATGCACAAAGTTTCTACTGCTTACTATCCCCAAACTAACAGGCAAGCTGAAGTCTCAAATCAAGAAATCAATTAATCTTGGAGAAAACTATGCAACCCAATAGGAAGGATTAGAGTGTAAGACTGGAAGACGCATTGTGGGCATACAAGACGGCTTACAAAACACCAATTGGAATGTCACTGTATAGGCTAGTGTTTGGGAAGCTATGTCATCTTTTAGTGGAATTACAACATAAGGCATATTGGGCTATCAAAAGATGTAACATGCACTTGGATGATGCGGGAGTGCATAAGAAGTTGCAACTTCAAGAGTTGGAAGAGATGAGGAATGAGTCACATCAAATGCAGTGATTTATAAGGAGAGGACAAAAGCTTTTCATGATAAGATGATTTTGAGGAAAAGCTTCTCGATAGGCCAGAAAGTTTTACTATATCATTCCAAACTCAAACTCTTTTCTGGTAAGTTGCGTTCTCATTGGGTTGGTCTATTTGTTATCACTCACGTCTTTCCTTTTGGTGCAGTGGAGATACGGAGCCTCAAAACTGACAAGACATTCCGAGTGAATTGTCATCGCTTGGAGTCGTATTATGAGGGCTTCAAAAGGGAGGATTTGGAGGTGTTGATGCTGGAGGATGTGACTGGTGTCACTTAAAGCACCCAACTAGAGGAGCCAACGATGTTAAACAAAGGCGCTACTTAGGAGGCAACCCAAGGTAAGTTAATTTCTGTCTTTTACATTTTTGCATTTTCTATTTTTGTTAACTACTCCATTTCTTGCATTTGATTTTACATTGAGGACAATGCAAGTTTTAAGTGTGGGGGTGGGTTACATTAGTTTTAATGCATGTTTTTTAGCTTAATTATAGCTTAAATGACTTCTTAGGCGGTTTTCAAAATTAAACGAACAAAATCAAAAAATTTCTTATTTTTATTACTTTTAAGATTATTTAGTCATAGTTAGAGTGTGAATTGAATAGTAAAAGCTATAGCAAAATTTGGCATATACTTTTGCTCTTGTGGTTTGTTAATGTGCATTATCTTTAAAAGAATAGTGACCAGTGGTAGACAAAGTTGGTGAGATTTTGAGCCTTATTAGACTAAAACATCCATATCAGTCTCATTGTCTTTTGATAATATGTGACCTTCATGACATGTACATCACGATTTTGCATTGAATTTTCATTCGAGACCACATTTTTATCACATGCATTAACATGGATATGATTAGGCATTCTTTGTTTTTCATAAACTACATTAGCCAAATAACCTATCCGATTGACATGATTTTTTCCTTAATAAACCCCTTTGAGCTTTATACCTTTCTTTTTGTATCAACCATATTACGTGCTTTATACTTAACCAAATTTCCTACCCCAAGCTATAAAGCTAGTGGAACATTTGTAATTGGTGAGTTTGTCGATGTACAAAAGTGTAAGTGTGGGGGTGTACATATGTGTCAGTTGGTTAATGTTGGGATGCTTTATTATGTCTTATCATTGAAATTCCCATGTTAATGTAGTTTCTTTTAATGTTAGAAAAAAGGAAAGGAAAAGAAAGAAAACAGAAAAGAGAAAATCATAAGAAAAGAAATGAAAAAGAAAGAAAGTAAGAACAAGAATTTAAAAAGAGAATTTTTGTTTAAATAAATGTATCAAGAAGGAATTGCATACTTGTTGAAAAATTGTTTGTGGTTAATGCATCTTTTTAGAGTTGTAATGAATGTGTTATTTGAGTATGTTCAATATGAGATAGATGTTGGCTTGAAAGGTTCAATCTTGTGATTTCAATGTATCGTTGGCATAAATTTTATTATTGATTCCTTCAGATTGGTATATACTTCATATAGTCGGTGTGTGGGAGTTGAATGGGGCTGTGAAATATAAATGTTACATTCGTCATTGTTGACGGTACCCAATTTTTGATTAAGTGTTACTTTTGTTTCACTAGCTTTGATGGCTTTCATGCTACTTGACCCAAACACATCTCACCTTACCTTTACCCATATTACAACCTTGAAAAGTCATTTGATTTATGATTATGCATGTGACTTTTAGTGGTAGAAAAATTAAATGATATGCAAAGTTATGAACTGTTGTGATCATGAATGGTATTTGAGTGCACCCATGGAAATATCTTGTTTAAACACCTTCTGTCCAAGTCTACCTCTAGATTACTCAATTTTTTAAGGATAGTGAATATTGATTGATCACGAGAAGAAGCTTTGAATGTTGAGTTTTTGCTTAGGTTTTGAAAGTCATTCACCTTTACTTATGGTTATCTATTATTAAGAAATGTGGAAAATGAGTGAAAGTTTTGGTCTGTGATTTTGATTTTGACGATTTGCTTGAGAACAGTTAAAGGCTAAGTGTGGGGGAACTTTATATGTGTTTAAATTTTGATTCATGTGATATGCTGCACTTAGTGATTAATGTCTTAGAAATGCTTAAGATACTCACTTTAACTTATATGTGATTTTAGGCACAATTTGGAAGTAAAGAAATTAAAGTGGGTTGAAAACACTACATTTAGGTCGTCTTCTGAAGAATCACAATCTTTTGTCGTCATGGAGCAAGAATGATATATATTGGAGCAAGTAATTAATGCTAAGAAAAATGAGACACATGTTAAAAATATAAAGAAGATTAGAGATGAAGCATGCGTTTAAGAGGAAAACAACCTACGTTTCATGCAAGCAAAACAATGTGGAAGAGGAGCAGAAGCACGAGTAAAATGACTCATAAGCCAACTGAGGAAAACAACCAAAACGACGGCGCAGATGAGAGGTATAAGTAGCAGAAACGCGAACGTTTCACACCAAGATGCAAGTTTACGAGATAGCAGAAGGGCATGCATTAAATGCATGCGTACGCTACGTGAAATGCATGCATTAGGCGTTAAACGCATGCATACGCTGCGTGAAATGCATAGATTGGGCGTTAAATGCATACGTTAGGCATTAAATGCAGCGTCAAAGAATAGTGAGTGGGGGGGAGGTTTTAAACCAAGCCTGAATAGGAAGGTGGTCCATAAGCTTTATTCATCACATCCAAGCTACAATGAGAGGGGGACGAGGCAGAAGATAGTGCGAGATAGGGAGTGAATAAAGCCTTGGCCACCATCTTTATTTTTCATATCGATGAATAGGAGACCAGTAGCATGAAAGATAATAGAGGTGGAGTCTAACGATTATTATTCGTTCTTTTCACCATCAAAGCATAGGGAAAAGATGACTCATGCTCGAAGCATGAAAATAGAGATGAAAGGCTAGTTTTTTGACGCCAGTTCAACGGGAATATCGACGCCAAGTTAGGGTTAAGCTATTTTTATTATTTTAAGGTTGTAATTTTTTTTCCGGATTGTTGTATTATTGGTATTGATTTGGTTGGCTTTGCGATGAATGATCTTAATATGTTATTTTGATTGTTTTATTTCAAACATATTGCTAAAACTTGAATGTAATCCGTAATTGTTACTTTTGATGTTTGTGAGTAGCATCTAATGATCGATAATCATTAGGAACAACATAACTTAGGTTAGATAACCCGAACGTGTGAGGTTACTGCCTATATTGATCATTTTCTAATTCATAATGCAACTACCAAATTGAATCTAGAGATCGTATCCTAGATTATTCGATAGTTAGGTTTAATTAATGATTGTATCTTGATTAAACACAACCTAAGGAAAAATTGAGATTAGTAGAGCGTTCTATTAGTCTTAGATCAATAGTCCGAAAAGAGTTGTAAAAACATTAGAATGATGGAATATGTTTGATTGTGTTTAGGCCGAGATTGTCCCTAGAACCAGACCTTACTTATATTCGACATCGATTGCTTGTTTTAATTTGTCTTCGATAGTTTACTTTTACTTTAATTTCTAAATTGCTTAAAATCCAAAACCCCCATATATTTTCCTTGCATTAATAATTTTGTTACGGAATTTAACCGAACATTTCTTGTGGATTTGATCCCGACTCACCATAATTGATGAATGTGTTAAAGAATATCTTAAGTTTTTTGAAGATATTTCTCATAGGTCACTTTTTGGGACTTTAACGGGTCCTCTAACCACCATAAATTTCAAGGGTTTTTGTTCTATACATGAACATATCACTAAAATGATAAATACACTTGCAAGATTAAGATCCATAAGAACGGGAGAAAATGAAAAGTTTCCTTATACAATTTATTATTAACTCATTTTCTCTTAAATATAATCTATTTCAAAGGATTTACAATACAATAAAAGATAGATGGAATGTGAATGAATTACAAAGTATGCTTACTCAAGAGGAAGCAAGGCTTAAGAAACAAATAGTTCATTAAATTAATTTTATAAGTCTTGAAGGAACTTGAAAGAAGTTCAAAAAGGAAAAAGGAAAAGAAAGATTGTACTGCATAAGGTCAATGTATCATTAACTCCAATTTATAAGAAGGAACTAAAGAATAATAGATGCCATTTTTATAAACTATTTATGTATAAGGAAACTATTTATGTTCTTATTATTTCTTGAAACCTAGTTTTTTAAAAAACTTGATATTGTTGGATACTTTTTTAAATTTAGTAACAAATGTTTCAGTTTGTTCAAACAAAACTGTCTTATTGGTTCTAGTGTTCTTGTGATGAATTTTATAAATTAAATCTTAATAATCTTTTTGCCAAAACTCTATTGACCATACATCATTATCTTAGTACTAGATAAGGTTTTATAAATGCAACTTTAGCTTACTTGTCGCATAAATGTTTGGATCACACATCTAAAGAAAGAATGGTCATATTAGTAAAGAATGAAATCTTTCTATTTTAAAATTTTATCAACCTTGGCATTTGTGTGGATTGTATTAAAGGAAAATATTCCAAAAAAATTAAGAAAGAAGCCACAAAAACCATTTAACTCCTGGAAACTATACACACTGATATAAGTGGGCCTTTCGATGTTAAATTATTGAGTGGAGGAAATTTTTTCTTCATTTTTATTGATGACTTTTTCATGTTAGGAGTATGATACATCATTATTCTTTACATTTATCATTGTAGGTGTATGCTTCGGAAACTGCCGTATATTTATTGAATAGGGTTCCTAGTAAAGCAATTCTTAAGACACCTTTTAAACTATGGAAAGGAAGGAAACTTAGTTTCAAGCACCTATATGTTTGGGGTTGCCCAACAAAAGTAATCATATATAATCCACATAAAAGGAAACTAGATTTAAGAACAACAAATGAATTGTTCATTTGTTATCCAGAAAATTCTAAAGGGTACATATTTTATTTTCCTCACTAATAGTACAAGTATTATTGAAATTGGAAATGCTAGATTCATAAAAAATGGTGTAATTAGTGGGAGTTTAGAATCACATAATGTAAAATTTCAAGAAGTTAGAATAAAATCTCCCTTGTCTATAACTTCTCCTCAAGTATTTATCCTTAAACTTATTGAAATTTTTGATAACTTACAAGGAAAAAAAATACATAAACAAACTCCAAATAGTGACATCACTATCTATGAACTTGTTATAGATGAAACTTGTTATAGATGAGCCATATAAAGTAGCATTAAGAAGATCTCAACGATAAGGGAGACTAGTGATTTATGATGATTATACGGTTTATTTACCAAAGGTATAAGGTGACCTAGGAATTGATAAACATCCATTTACATTTTTCACAAGCCATTGAAAATGAAAATTTTAATCAGTAGTTAGACATTATAGAAGAAGAATTGAAATCTATGAATTACAATAAAATCTGGGATCTTATTAAATTTATATAAGATTGAAAGAAAATTAGATGTAAATGTGTCTTTAAGACCAAACATGACCCTAATGACAATATTGAATGATATAAAGCTAGACTTGTCACCAAGGGTTACACTCAAAAGTATGGTATTGATTATAATGAGACCTTTTCTTCTATTTTGAAAAAGGATTTGTTTATAATTATTATGGTGATGGTATCTCTTTATGATTTAGAACTCTATCAAATACATGTAAAAACCACCTTTCTAAATGAGAATTTAAGGGAAGACATCTATATGGATCAACTTCAGGGCTCCTAGTTGAAGGAAATACTTATAGTGTGTAAAGTTAAGAAGTCAATATATGGACTTAATTCTTGCTTCCCAACAATAGTATCTTAAGTTTAATAATACTATTACTTCTTTTGGATTTAAATAAAACATCTTTGATTAGCTTATATATCTAAGGTTCTATAGGAGAATATTTATGTTTTTAGTCTTATATGTTGATGATATCGTGCATGTTACTAATAAGCTTGTTTTATTACATGACTCTCTAAAAATTTTAAAATGAAAGATATTAGTGAGACATCTTATGTTATAGGAATTGAAATATTTTGCAGCAAATCACAAGATATGTTAGGGTTCTCAAGAAAAACATATATAAATAAAATTTTAGAGAGACATAAAATGGACAAGTGCTTTGCAAGTGATGTTCTAATTTAAAAGGGAGTGAATTTAGTTTTAAACAATGCCCTAAAAATGAATTGGAATGCATATGAATGGAAAAGATTCCTTATGCATTTATTATTAGGACTTTAATGTATGCTTAGATCTATAATAGAATAAAAATTAGTTTTGTTGTTTGAATGTTAGACAAATTTCAACGTAATATTAGATTGGAACATTGGAAAGTTGTAAAGAAAGTATTAAGATATTTACAAGGAACAAAATATTATATACTCACCTTTAGGAAATTTGATTGTCTTGAGGTAATTGGATACTCAAACTAAGACTATATTGGAAGTATTGACATAAGAAAATCCACATTTGGCTATCTATTTCTTTTAGTTTGAGAAGTAATTTCATGGAAGAGTGTGAAGCGGTGTCATTTTTTTGGAAGGTGAATAAATATTTTATTAACTCAAGCAAAGCTTGAAAACATTTTAATGATAAGGAAATCAATCCTAACCCCCAAAGAAAAATACAGATTTTAATATTTCAGCACAAACCTACGACTAAAACACTCAATCCTATAAATTCCATAATATCTTCATTCTTTGTTTGACTTTGGACTAAATATCTTGTGCCATTAGTAACTCTCTAATCCAATTAACAATTTTGCCCCTAGGATTTAGTTTTCCAACTCTATTCCTCTGTATAATCGTTGTTTATCTCCCTCTAAATTGTGTATATACTACAAATGATTATAGTTTTGAAGATAATTCCATACTTGTCTCTCATTTTATGTCTACCCATTCTATTAATGGACAATATACCTACATTGTGTGTTGAACTTGATTCCAAATTTATTGGGATACTTTACATCGAAAAAAGAGTTTCTAGATTATTCTTGCACACTAAGCATATAGGGTCAAAGTTCCAAAGCTTCCAAACTGTTGAGACCCGATCTCGGAACCGGACCCCAGCCGGAAAAAGAACGAAAAACGAAAACGGATTGCGAAACCAAAGAACAAAACGAGAGCAAACGAATTGGTGTGAAAACAAAGCAACCAAACGGAAGGCAATCGGAGACAAAAGCGAAACCGAAAGAACGGAAACCGATTGGAAACGAACGGTTCGAAACGAACTAAAACAAATTTCGACATCCGTAGCGAGAATAAATATTTAGAAAACAAAATAGTGCGTCGCGTTGGAAACCTTATTGACACTATCTCTCTAAAAATCCGGTACAATTTTTTTTCCTTCATTCCTTTTATTCTTTATTCAATCTTATATAAATCAAACCATATAATTTTCCCCATTTTGGAAAATCATCCTCAATCCAAACTCAATTCATATAATTCTTCTTAATCAGGCAATTTCTCAATTTCATCTTTAACAATAATTTATTTTATCGAAAATCTGGCAGCATAACGGTTGCATTTTGAGAATCCCAAAAATTTGTAAATCAAAAGAAACTCACTTCTATATATATCCATCCAACCAAACAACCATTATCGGACCTCCTATCCGAAAACCCAGCATATACAAACATAATTCTAAACCTAGCACTTCAATAATCAATAATTCTCAATCGATAATCCATAATCAAAATCAATCCCATTCATATTCATACACAATCACAATTTATATTCCATAAACATACACAAATCTATAACTCAAATCCATACACAAATTCTTAA
>JANKOE010000005.1:42198347-42210050 GCA_026284465.1 Erythroxylum citrifolium
ATTACAAATTGGTCCTCAAAGAATTGAAAAATTACAATTAAGTCCTTAACTTTTACAAATTTTGCAATTAAGTCCATGTACACCAACTTCTCCAATTTAACTTTCTAAGTGTCTAATAAGTCTATAAATCATGTCTAATCACCTTTAAGGCATTAGAACACATTTAATTTAACCACCACGATCTTATCCACCCGATGGACTCGGTTTTACACACTTAAAAGCTTATGTGTCAAAAATTTCCAAGATTTCGCATACCGATGAACCCTAAGTTCATGTAGGGCATATACTGTTATATATCACTGGAATATGTACCAAAAGCATTCAAACAACCATGTATACATTAATATATAGTAGTATCTCCAAATACAGAACAACACAAAAGGCTCGAAAAATCTGGTGTTACAGGTTTGATCTCAAAATTATTCGTTGTCATAGCAGGTCTTGTCACACTTTGCTGATTTGGTCGAAGTCTAGGCCTAACTACATCCATCAATGTTCCTTGTTCCTCTGCCATGATATTCTCTGGAAGTTCAGCTTCAATCACATGTGTGTCTTCAGCAGCTTGACATAGAGCTATTTCTAAACGAGTAACTTCGTTGTAAAATTCAACCAAAGGTGTCGTAAAATTTTTCATTTTTCTCCCGGACATGCACCTGCAAAGAAATGAAGTACTTAAATCAACCTGCAATTAATTTAAAAAATGATGTTAAATAAATCCCCGACAATGACACCAAAAACTTGATGAGTTATAAAATAGAAACGTACTTAGGTCCCAACTGCAAACGTACAGGTTATTGTAGTACAGTTATCGTTTCCACGAAGATCTATACTAAGCACCAATTAAATTCTTTCCAAATTGTTTAAGTTAATAAAAGGATTTAGAAGTTAAAAAGGATATAAATAAATCAACTATGCTGAAACTACCAGGACAAAACTAATATGTAAGAAAAGGAATTGCTTTTCACGAATTCACAAGATTAAAGTTCCAAAAGTTGTTTCAACTCCTGCTAAGTGAACCTAAATCCTATTATTCTACTACCCCAAGTTTCTTAAGATGTAATTCTTCTCTCTCAAGTTTGAATTACCTACTTTGTTTTATCGTAATGCAAATCTCTCAATTTGGATATAAATGAAATAGAGATGAACCGCATAACCTTTGAGTAATAAAACTTAGAAACTAATCTCTTAACATGCAAGTTGTATTTGTATGATTTTTTCTAAAAGACCTCAACTCTCATTAAGATCTAATAAAAACTATTCATAAGAGCAGTAACCATATATGGGAAAAGTTTAGAAAACAAGATTCACCACAGAGGGTGAAATAATCTTTGAATAATGAAACTAGAAAACACACATCACAAACAAACATAAAATAAACTGAAAAGAAAACAAATGTTCATATGCCCTGAATTACAAGCTTCACAAAGCTCCTATTCCTCTATCTTCTTCCTGCTTCTTTTTGTCCCCTTCTCTCCTTCGTACCTCTCTTCCTTTTATATTAACTTTTTGCGTTCCCTCATGATTGTCCACCTTCACTGAATTGTAACAGCTCCCCCCACGTTC
Organism: Erythroxylum citrifolium; assembly: GCA_026284465.1. Taxonomy (NCBI): domain Eukaryota; kingdom Viridiplantae; phylum Streptophyta; class Magnoliopsida; order Malpighiales; family Erythroxylaceae; genus Erythroxylum; species Erythroxylum citrifolium. The sequence continues at coordinate 42,199,911 of JANKOE010000005.1, forward strand.
TCACATTTTGAAGACTGCTTTTAACCGTTCACCATTCATTTAAACACGTGAGAAAATGTTGGAATTGCCCCTAAAGTTGTGTATTGCGATCGCACCATAACACTTGCGATCGCACCCGTATGTGAATAGCCTATCTTGTGGTCAAAAGTCCTGAGTGCGGTCGCACCTTACTGACTCGTGATCGTACTAGAGCTGTACCTACAACATAATGCCACGGTCGTGATCACAACCTAATGACTTGCGATCGCACCCAAATGGCATTTACAAATCATTCTCTGTCGCAATCGCACCCGAAGCTGCCTTCAGAAGACCCATTGATGTTGCGATCGCACTATAATGACTCGTGATCGCACCTTGATTGCACTCGCACCATTCTCCCCCGCGATCGCACTAGATACATTTTTCCTTGTTTCTTTCACCAACTTTTATCATTTTGCTCCCCTGTTCCTTCACACTTAACAAAACATCAAACTTGCCTAAAAACTAAACTAAACTACTAGACCAAGAACAAAAAGTACCACAAACATAACTAAAAATATTAACACTCAACAAGTAAATACACTCACATCAATAGTTGGGTCTAATATTAGCTTATAATAAGGTTTCTCGATATGTTGGTCATTAAGTAGCTTTTTGTAGTACTTGGTAAAAATGGAAGATTACCCAAGGTCCAGATCACTGTGTTATGTATAGATGAGTTAGGGGAGTAAGAGGGCACACTATTTATGACTTCTTCTCTCCTTCTTATAACATGGAAGGGCCTATGCCAAGAATTATCTTTGATGAATGTCTGAACTTATGTATTAGTAAGGATTATGGATTTTAGAGGTTGAAAATTAGTTAGCATATAAAGAGGAATATACTGCCATCTCCAATCATTTGCTTAATGTGTAAGTGAACCATCCTTCGCATTTTCAAGATTTGGCTAATTTGGAAAGTGTCCAAAACATTCTAGGTGTAGCTTTAACATTCTAGATACTTGCACCTTTTAAAAAGTGGACGTTTTCCATCTCATCCAAAGGCTTTCTCCATTATAACAAAGTCTCCAATGTCTCTTGATGAGTATGATTTTACTTACAGTTCGGTTTGAATTGATTCCCGACCTTTTATAAATCTTAGCTTGGCATATAATTGACCATATTAGCTTGGGAAGTTTGGGTTTTAATTTCATGCAATATAAAGGAAGCCTCTTAATAGACTATCAGTATACTTCATCAGCCCTTTAGGCAAAGCAATATTGGATACCCAATAAGTATGTAGATAGAAAAGAATGGAGAGGATCAAATTGGCAACCTTTTTTCTTCCTACCAATAATAAACATATACAAAACTTTTAGAGTTACCATCTAGCTTTGTATGGAATGGAAAAGAGGTTTGTGAATAGTTAATACTGAAGAGACTTTTTGCAGTCAAGAACCATTTTTTCATTTTTGGTATATATGATTGTTATTAGGTGATGGCTAAAACTTGCGGTTTCAACCAAAAATAAATTTACTTCAATATATAACTAAATAATTTTATTTATTGTATAGCAATAAAAAAGAAAATGACATATAAGAATTTTTGACATTAAGTTAATACAATTTATTCCATATCCATATACATATTTAATGTCTTTAAAATAACTCTAGTTGACCTTTTTGAAATATACATCAACTCCCTCTATACATAATTGTCCTAAAGATTAGGTGTTATTATTCAAGATCAATTTTTTGTTCAATTTTATGATTTAAGGCTTTCATAAGGAAATGGTGTTTCATAAAATCTTAGCAACAGTTACTTCGCATTATTTTTTATAAATTAAAAATTACATTTATGGAATGGTTAAGAAGAGTACACGACATGGAAAAAGCCAATACAAATTATCACTTCAGAAGCAATATACACCTCCTAAATATGCTAATGAAGCCAACATAAGGTGAGAGTAAACTATTAGCATATTGTCATTGAGAATCTGAGTAATTTAACTATAGGAGAATCAGCCTCAAGAGACCATCCTCAACCTTGTTGTTAGGGGAAGTTTATAGATTAGAAGATAGTGGAAGCATGACAAAGATCATTTAACATATTGCAAAATAATTGTTATAGTTACTTTAGTAGTGCGCGCTTGGCATATAGAGGCCTATAATTCCTTGGTGATATGACTAAAATATTCCAGACGTGAATTAGATGATTGTTAGGCCATCTTTAATTTGGGACTATAATCAACTACTTCCTAATCTAGGAGGTCAGCTTGAAAAATACCAACTCCTTGGAATTCTCTGATCCTCTAAAAAACCTACAATTCCTTTCCTTCCATTGTGCATACTGTTGAGATTTCCACTCAAATGGGAATTAAGTATTATTAAAAAAGAAGAAGAAGCCAAGTACAACTTTTGCATGGAAAGATACATGGCCATAACAAAGGACACGTATTTTTCATGGCCACCTCCTGGTCAAACTTGGCCACATGAATTCTTGCTTGTTAAGGAATTTATGGAGGACCATGAATTGAGGCGGCATGCATAGTGAGGCGGTACTTTTCTCTCTATATATATGTTTGCTGCAATAAATTCAGGGTGTGTGTGTGTGTCAAGCCACAATTTTTGGTATAAAAATTGTGAGGAATATTTTGAGAGGGTTAGCCACAAAATTGTGTTCAATTTTGTGAGAAGTGTGTCACACATAGGATTAGTGTGAACAGTGTTGTATTGCCCATTATTTTCAGCGGAAGTTTTTATTCTTGTATACCCTTTAAAAATTCATTATTTTCTTTTTGATAAATTTTCCTCCTATTACGTTCACACAAAGAGGGAGATTTGCTCCTATTATTCCGCTGCGATATTTAATATCGCTTGTATCTCCCTTTAAGTGGTATCAGAGCCAGGTTCTGACAAGTTAGCTATGTAGAACAATGGAGGGAAAAATACAAAAGATGATTAGCCTTAACGGCACCAACTACTATATATGGAGGAACAAAATGAAAGACCTTTTATTTGTGATGAAGTTGCATCTACCAGTATTCAGCACTCAAAAGCCAGAAAATAAATCTGATGAAGAGTGGGAGTTTGAGTATGAACAAGTGTGCGGTTTTATTCGGCAATTTGTTAAAGACAACGTCTACAATCACATCTACAATGAAACTCATGCCAGAGCTTTATGGGATAAACTTGAGCAGGTGTATGCTTCCAAAACCCGTAACAATAAATTATTTTATTTAACAAAGTTGATACAATTGAAATACCGAGAAGGAAATTCCTTAGCAGATCACTTGAACGAATTTCAAGGAATCGTAGGTCAACTTTCTAGCATGGGAGTTAAATTCGATGAGGAAGTACTTGCTCTTTTGATACTTGCATCACTTCTAGAACCCTGGGAGACTTTGAAGATTTCTTTGACCAACTCTGTTCCACATGGTGTTGTAACGATGGAAATAATTAAAAGTGGAATCTTGAATGAGGGGATGAGGCGAAGATCACAAGGGACTTCTTCTTCTTATTCTTCTCGATCAGATGTCTTAGCTATAACCACCAGGGGAAGGAGCCAGAGTAGAGGTCCAAAAAGCCGAGAAAAGAGCAGAGGAAGATCCAACATAGAGTGCCATTATTGTCATAAGAAAGGGCACATCAAAAAGTATTGTCAAAAGCTCAAAAAGGAAAAGAATCAAGAGAAAGATGGGAAGAAAGATGATAGTAGTGGTGATGATAAAGTTGTTGTGGTTACAGATTCATTTTTCCTTCTTTTGGAGAACAATATTGTCAATTTTGCTCAACAAGAGACTAGTTGGGTTATTGATAGCGGAGCCTCTATTCATGCTACCTCTCCCAAGGAGTTCTTTACATCTTACACACCAGGAGATTATGGTGTTGTTAGGACGATCAACAATGGCATGGCTAAGGTGATTGGAGTTGGAGATGTTTCTTTGGAGACATCTATTGGAACCAATTTGGTTTTAAAAGATGTCAGACATGTTCTAGATCTTTAGTTGAATTTGATCTCCACAGGCAAGCTCGGTGATGAAAGGTTTTGTAATACCTTTGACAATCACCAATGGAAACTCACCAAAGGATCTCTAGTAATGGCTAGAGGAAATAAACATTCAACATTGTATTTCATGCAGGCTAAGCTCTCTAAAAGCATGGTAAATGCAGTAGAGGATGAAAATACAGTTGATTTTTGGCATAAAAGGCTTGGTCATATGAGTGAGAAAGGCATGTCCATACTGGCAAAGAAGAAAATCTTATCTGGAGTAGAAAATGTACATTTGAAAAATTGTCCTCGTTGTTTAGCTGGGAAACAACATAGAGTTTCCTTTAAGGATTCCTCACCTTCCAGAAAGGAGAGTCCATTGGAATTGGTGCATTCAGATGTGTGTGGTCCCATGAAGACAAAAACACTAGGTGGTGCTTCATATTTTGTAACATTTGTGGATGACCATTCCAGAAAATTTTGGGCTTATCCTTTGAAGATGAAAGATCAAGTACTTGATGTGTTCAAGCAATTTCAAGCCTCAGTTGAAAGACAAACTAGGAAGAAGTAAAAAGCTATCCGAACAGATAATGGTGGAGAGTATACCTAACCTTTTGATGATTATTGCAAAAGTCAAGGAATTTGACATCAAACAACACCTCCAAAGACACCATAGTTAAATGGAGTAGCTAAAAAGATGAATCGAACGCTGATGCAAAGAGTCAGATACTTGCTTTCACATGCAAAGTTGTCAAAGTCTCTTTGGGGGGAGGCATTGAATACAGTTGTACATGTACTTAATTGATTCCCTTGTGTCGCTTTACAACTGGATGTTCCTGAAAAAGTTTGGTCAGCGAAGAATATTTCCTATGATTATTTGCGAGTCTTTAGTTGTAAAGCCTTTGTTCACATTCCCAAGGATGAGAGGTTGAAGCTCGATGTCAAGTCACAGCAATGTGTGTTCATTGGATATCGTGAAGATAATCTTGGATATCGGTTTTATGATCTAGTTCATAAGAAGCTGATTAGGAGCCGAGATGTTGTATTAGTTGAAAATGAGACCATTGAAGACATTAATAAGGTCCTGAAATTTGATGATTATTCAACTGATTTTGATGCAGTTCCTTCAATAATAGTACCTAGACAGGTTGGAGACGAGGCTCAAAATAATTAGCAGGATACAGATGAAAATGGTGCTCCAATTCAGATAGAGTCGGATAATGATGAGCAGAATCAACCACCAATACCAGAGGTTTCTTCTACCCCAGTAAGGAGATCTTCTAGAGATACTCCACAGATGATTATGGCTTCTTGGTTGACGGAGGAGAACCAGAAAGTTTTGAAGAAGCCACAGTAGATAAACACAAAGAAAATTGGATTTAAGCCATGCAAGATGAAATGAAATCCTTGCATGATAATAAGACCTTTGAAGTAGTTAAGCTACTTAAAGGCAAAAGAGCTTTGAAAAATAGGTGGGTGTATCGGGTCAAACATGAGGAACATAACCCACATCCACGATACAAAGCAAGATTGGTGGTTAAAGGTTTCAACCAATAGAAAGGAGTAGATTTTGATGAAATTTTCTCACCAGTGGTGAGGATGACATCCATTAGGACAATACTGGGAATAACAACAAGCCTTAATCTTGAAATAGAGCAGATGGATGTAAAAATAGTCTTTTTTCATAGTGATTTAAAGGAAGAGATTTACATGGAGCAGCTAAAGGGTTTCAAGTTTAAAGGAAAAGAGGACTATGTTTGTAGACTAAAGAAAAGTCTGTATGGCTTGAAACAGGCACCAAGATAGTGGTATAAGAAGTTTGAATCAATTATGGGGGAGTAGAACTATAAGAAGACAGCTTCTGATCACCGCGTGTTCTATCGGAAATTCTCTGATGATGATTTTATCATTCTCCTACTTTATGTAGATGACATGTTGATTGTTGACAGGAATGCTTCTCGAATTGATGACTTAAAGAAGCAATTGAATAAATCTTTCTCTATGAAAGATTTAGGTCCAGCAAAGCAGATACTTGGCAGGAAGATTGTCCGCGACAAAATTGCCAAGATGTTGTGGTTGACGCAAGAGAAGTATATTGAAAAGATACTTCAAAGATTCAACATGGATAAAGCTAAAGCGGCAAGTTCTCCTCTTGCTAATCACTTTAAGCTTAGTAAAGATCAATGTCCTTCTACTGATGAAGAGAAGATAGTGATGGAATGAGTTCCATATGCTTCAGTTGTTGGGAGTTTAATGTATGCCATGATATGTACGCGACTAGACATTGCTCACGCAGTTGGTGTTGTTAGTCATTTTCTTTCCAATCCAGGAAAGGAACATTAGGCTGCAGTGAAGTGGTTTTTCATATATCTTCGGGGCACTTCCAGATTTTGTTTATGTTTCGGAACTACCAAGCCTATATTAGTTGGATACATGGTTGCTGACATGACTGGTGATAAAGATTCTCGAAAGTCTACCTCAGGCTATTTGATTACTTTTTCAGGGGGATCAGTATCCTGGCAGTCAAAACTATAAAAGTACGTTGCATTGTCTACTACAGAAGTTGAGTTTATTGCTGCAACAGAAGCTTGTAAAGAAATGTTATGGATGAAGGATTTTCTCCAGGAACTTGATTTTCATCAAGATAAATATGAGTTATTCTATGATAGTCAGAGTGCTCTTCATCTTGCCAAGAACTCTTCCTTTCATTCGTAATCCAAACATATCGATAAAAGGTATCATTGGATTCGAGATGCACTGGAACAAAGTTTGTTACAACTTGAGAAAATTCATACCGAAGATAATGTATCAGATATGCTTACAAAAGTTGTTCCAAGAGAAAAGTTTGAATTTTGTCGATCAACCGTGGGGATGTCAAGACCTCCCATATGAGCGTGAGGGGGAGAATTGTTGAGATTCCCTCTCAAATGGGAATTAATTATTATTAAAGAAAAAGAATAAGAAGCCAAATACAACTTTTACATGGAAAGATACATGGCCATAACAAAGGACACGTATTTTTCATGGGCACCTCCTGGTCAAACTTGGCCACATGAATTCTTGCTTGTTAAGGAATTCATGGAGGACCATTAGTTGAGATGGCATGCATGGTGAGGTGGTACTTTTCTCTCTATATATATGTTTGCCGCAATATATTCAGGGTGTGTGTGTTAAGCAACAATTTTTGGTATAAAAATTGTGAGGAATATTTTGAGAGGGTTAGCCACAAAATTGTGTTCAATTTTGTGAGAAGTGTGTCACACATAGGATTAGTGTGAACAATGTTGTATTGCCCATTATTTTCAGTGGAAGTTTTTATTCTTGTATACCCTTTATAAATTCATTGTTTTCTTTTTGATAATTTTTCCTCCTATTATGTTTGCACAAAGAGGGAGATTTGCTCCTGTTATTTCGTTGCGATATTTAACATCGCTTGTATCTCCCTTCACATACATGATCAAGCCAAAAGCTATATGGAAAATGAATTTACACTACTAATAGGCATAATGAATATTTAGGAAGCTAAGTATATCCAAAGTGGATATTCATTGCTTGATTACAAGCCACTTGAGAAAGGAGAACTGTGGGAGTATCCTTTGGTTTTAGATTAAATCAACCTATGCTTGCCTCTGTCCGTGAGATCTAAAAATCTCCTTATAATAGCAATTGGTGAATTGCCCTAAAAGATGTTTCAGCCATTGAAAGGGGTTTTGGAAATGGGGGTTTAGGTTATAGGAGAGACTAAGTGAAGGAGACAAGCCTATAACCCGAATCAATAATTAACTAACATTGATGATAAACTTAATTATGGAATTATCAAGGAATGGTTGTAGGAAGCCTGGGGTAGTATCTGATATGTGGAGAGGACCTAGACTACTCTAATTATCATTCCATAAGGAGACTTTACCACTGTTACCAATCTTGCAATTAATTGCATTAACTAGGGAATCTTGCAAATAGAATGTTGAAGATTTAATTTTCATTTTTGATAAACTTATTCTTAAGTAAAAAGCATGGATTCGTATGAATCAAAAAGTCGCATCAGATGTAAAAATTCTCCAAAGCGTCTTTGCTAGCATTGTTTTGCTAAAGAGCTTGAGTGGTAGGTTCATTAAGCCTCCTTAATCTTTAGGCTAACGGACTTCCTCCCATTTCACCTTTACCTTAAAGTTCTATACCATAAGAACCTGAGTCATCTTTTCTATAGCCTTAATTAGTCCTTTTGAAAGGGGAAAAAAAGAGAGAACCAAAAGTTATGTAACAAATTGAGAACAAAATTTGTCACCTTTAATTTTATTACATCACCAATTGTTATGGCTTTTTTTTAATCTTGTCTAAGAAGAGTATGCAATCTTTTTAAAGAAATCTCCTGGTTGAAATTGGAAGACCTAGGGAGGTAAAAGGAAGCTTTTTAAGTTGAAGACTAGTTATATTAGCATTAGCTGGCTTTTCTACATATTGATTAAAAGGCTTGAAAATTTCTTTAAAATGTGTAGTAAGGTCATGAGCGTGCATAAGGATTTATCATCAACCCTTCAAAAAGGAGCAAATCATTAATAAAAATTAGACTTGTGATCCTTAGAGTTTTACAATTATTATGGAATGTAAGGTTTGCATCCAATCTGATATAGTGCTCCATAAGTCTTGCGAATGCTTTCATGCAAAGTATAAACAAGTATCTACAAAGGACCCCCTTGTCTCAGTTCTTTAAAAAAAATTTCTTAGTATATCAGAGTATTAAATTAGAAAGAATAAATATGTACAAAGCGTCCATTTACAAATGCCACCGGAAACACATCAAGCCAAAAGAGCTAACAGGCATAAACAGGCCAATATAAAAACAAGCCTCACTCAAAAGTGAGGCACAGAGAAAACAAGAAACTGCCAGACAAAACTAAAAACAGGGTGCTCCACCAAAACCAAAGCGGCGATATCCATGTGAAATGCAGACGGTGAGCACTAGCTCAGACGAAACTAAAGCAGATAAACAACTACTCAGGTACTCTCCGAGCACCAAAAAAACCAGGGAAGGTGGCCACCACATAGGGAAAAGCAGGCAAGACCGTGGCATAGAGACCCCTCTTTAAAAAAATATTTATTGGCTCACCATTGAAAAAACGACCATATAAGGTTGTTACTATGTATTGTTCAATTCAAGCGATGAACATTTTAGAAAATTTAAATGCATTTAACACGTGAATGATGAAACTCTATTTTATAAAATCAGAAGTTGTTTTTAAAATTGACCGCAATAACACAATTCACACTTGAATTTTCTTCCTATAATATTTGAATATCTCTTGAGAAAATAAGATGTTATCTCAAGGTGATTATACTTTTAATGGATTTTGTTTATTCTCTCTCGATTGAACATTGTTCATTTCTCATTCTTTACCACTAGTCTTTTTGGCATTTGCTTCCTTAACTTCCTACTCTCTTTAGTATCACTGCGATACTCTATCCTTTTACAACTTCATCCTTTTCTTTTCTCCTCTTCTGCATTCTGTCACCTTTCTCTTCAGGTTACTTCAACATTCAACATTCTTCCTCTTCTTCTTCACTACACCAAGATCTCCTCCTACATCGTCCTACCGTATTTCTTTCCTTTCACTTCTGCACTCTCCCAACAGTCCATAACTTAAAACCTATGGACACTTCTCATTTCCCACCTTGGAGCTTGAATTATTCTAAGGCTCCAGTTGAAGAACATCCAGGTTCCGCTTTACTAACACTCCATCTTTGGACCATAATATTCCTCCTATTTGCAAAACCTAGAATCAAGTGGTTAGAGATGCTAGACCTAAGCTGAAACTGATGTACTGTCCTCCTAGTGAGAGACATCTAAGCAGAGAATAATGTCACCCCTAAAGGAAATTCTGAAGGTTGGAGCAGATAGATGGAAGCTACTTTGCCTGGTTTTTTCCTTGATAAAAGGATTGCATTTCCCATTATGAAGCAGTGGGCTTTCAACAATTGGAAGCAACATGGTTTGATTGATGTTCATGTGAACAATAACGATGTCTTTTTATTCAAATTTACAAGCTCAGAGGAAGGAAAATCAGTAGTTTAGGTCAGACCTTAGCATGTCCACAATAAGACAATTACTACAGTTAGGGAGCTGATGCACTCATATTTTCTTATCTTTTTATACTTTTACACTTAGTTTTTATTCTCATTTGATGTCTAAATCAAG
>JANKOE010000005.1:42217290-42227292 GCA_026284465.1 Erythroxylum citrifolium
AAAAAGATCATAAGTGGCCAACAGAAATATGATAGACTTATGTCTATCACAAGAAAAGGGAATCTTGTTTCCCACTCACAAGGACATCTGTCCATCAAATTAATAAGTGGAAGCACTGTAACTTCCACTAAGTGTGTCTTTTATTTTCGAACGCACACTTGGCGTTCTTTTTGCTAGTGGAGTACCTGTTTTCTCCACTTAGTTTGTTTTTAGTAATCAGATCGAATAATTAGGTACAGACTTGCATCGTTTGTCTACGAGGGCCCTATGCGCACCCGGAACGATGAATCATTACCTCAATTATTCCACCTTTGTTTACCTTTCAGACTCTATATAAGAGTCTTAGTTTGTAACTAGAGAACACATCGGTAGCACCTAAAAACGCTCCGAAATTCTCCTGTAAAATCTCTCTGATAAATAAAGTTTGTTTTGTTACTCATCTGTGATACTCCCCACTATATATAGTGTCTCACCAGATCATAACTAAGAAAAACGTCCTTATTTTTGGTGTCATTCCGGGTGCGCATGGGGCCCTCGTAGACAAACGATGCAAATCTGTACCTAATTATTCGATCTGATTACTAAAAACAAACTAAGTGGAGAAAAATCATCCGGTTAACTCAACAAATTGATGAACTCATGGAAACTATACATGAGTTGCACAAAGAAAAACTGGAAGAAGATGTCGGAGGCAGCAAGGTCTACAGCAAATTTGACCTTAAAAGTGGGTTTCATCAAGTTGCAATGGACCAAGAATCTATTCCTTAGACCGCTTTTATAGTCCCAGATGGACTATATGAATGGTTAGTCGTGCCATTTGGGCTGGAAAATGCACCAGTAGCCGCACTTGTGTTTGTCAATCTTGCTACTATTCCTCGGGTAAATAAGAGGTTAGCTTCTCCTGCCCCCCATATATTTATATTATATATATATATATATATATATATATATATGCCGTGTCTATGTCCGTGTCCACAAAATTTTAGAAGTTAGTGTGTCCTCGTGTCCATGTCCGTGTCGTATCGCGTGTCCGTGCTTCTTAGATACTAATGTATGGGGTCCTTGTCCTATTCCATCCAAATCTGGTTTTCGTTATTTTGTGACATATATTGACGATTATTTTCCGGTTACTTGGCTTTATCCTATGAAATCTATGATGCTGGTTTTATTGAGGCAAAGAAATATGATGCGCCTATGATACCAAATGTTAAGTTAAAAGTTTGAAGATGGAGACTTGCTTGGGAATCCTAAAAAATATGGGAAAATTGTGGAAAATTTGAACTATCTTACTATCACTCATCTAGATATTGCCTTTCCAGTAAGTGTTGTAAGTCAGTTCATGTCATCTCCTAGAACCTCACATTGAGATGTTGTTATTCATATTTTGAGATATCTAAAAGGTGCCTCAGGACGTTGCATCTTATATCAAAATTATGATCACCACACTATAGAAGGATTCACAGATGTTGACTATGCAGGAACCTATATTTTTGTTGGAGGCAATCTTGTTTCTTTGAATAGTAAGAAACAGAGTGTTGTATCCCGATCAAGTACAGAATCCGAATATAGGGCTATGGTGCAAACCATCTGTGAACTCATATGGTTACGTCATTTACTTGGTGAGATTGGGTTTGCTCAATCTAAACCAATGAACTTATGGTGTCACAATGAAGTAGCAATCTATATTGCAAATAATCCTATGTTTCATGAGAGCAACAAACATATAGAAGTCGATTGTCATTTTACCTGGGAAAAGCTAGAAGACGGATCAATCTCAACTCAACACAACATGTCAGAACAGGAAGCCAATTAGTTGATGTGTTCACCAAAGCATTATCGGGGAATCAGGTTAATTATATTTATAACAAGCTGGGCATGATCAATATCTATGCTCCAATTTGAAGCAGAGTGTTACAGAATATAGCAGTTACGTAATTATAGGGATTATATAGTTAATGTAAATATCATAGTTATAGGGATTTAGCATGATTATAGGGATTATTTTCCAAGTTTAAACCTATGTATTATTGTATAAATACCTGTAGTATTATTCTAAGTTTAATATAAAAAACGTATTCTTCTCAGTAAGTAATAGAAGTCATATCCATTTCGATTCCTCACTATATTTATGATAATTCCTATTATTATTCCCCCAAGTGAACCAAACACACCCTAAAAGTCACACAAATTCAGACTTAACATTCAACTGATAGAAATGGTCCCAAACTTTTCGCTGCACTATTGGTCTAGTGAAAAAAAATAACTTAAAAATATTTATAGACCAAACTCTTGTTCCAATGCATAAAAGTTCTAGATAAATGGCATCACTGCTATGTGCAACCGATATCTTCAAATGGGGTAATGACTAATTTAGTCCTAAAACTTATATTTCAATAAAATCCTAAATTTTAGTTCACATCACTTTCAAGATTTTTCATATCCATATTAAAACAAGCCCCAGAAAGTTTGCAAAGATGAAAAAATCCAAAAAAAAGTTTCCAATTTATTCATTTGAGCCAAAATTAATTATAAAAGTAGACATTAATAGATTAAATTAGTAAGATATTTATTCAATATGTGTAATCTAATCAAGAAAATGGCTTATAAGATAAAACTGTCTTTGAATCTCAATTGTGACCTTTTGTGAAGGTTTAGAACTTAACTAGAAAGGAAGAAAAAAACAAGTATAGAAGTCAGTTGAAGAAGTGTAAAATTTTAGAGTGTGCGCTATAGTTATCCTTAAAATACAAAACAGATCTCTTTTTTTACCTGACTAAGTGCATTATTGTCCAGCTTTAAGCACAAAAGATTAGGTAATGACTTCAGAACTGCACCAGGCCATTCTCTAATTTTGTTCCTTGATAAATTCAGAGTCTGCACATTTGGATTGGTATTCACATCCACATCAGTTACTAAGTTTTCATGATATTTAAATCAATACCAAGCTAGTCCCCATATAGAAACAAAATTGAAAAGAAAAGGTTTGCCTCTCAGGTATTAGCAGCGTAAGCAGTCATATGGTAAAATGAATCACAAAAATAAGACTCATAACACCATATATCACATGCATCGACCATCAGATGATCCAATAGTGACAAGCAAATCAATCTAAAATTTGTGAGGATTCCAATTACAGATGTTAGAATGACATTACAACCATTTTTCAACCTCACCAACAGCTTAAACTTTTGGGTTGAATAGTTTCTTAACATGGTATCAAAACTTTATAAGACTATATAGGAATGCAATCATAATCAACATATTAGTAAGATGAGCTGGCGTGGAGGGAAAAGTAGCCAAAGGAGTTATGATTCTAATAGGATAGATTCTAATGTAACAGATTAGATTCTAGTACTTCCCAACTCATTCAGCACGAGCTACTTGTATAAATACATTGTATCACTTTTCACCATCAAATACACAATTCAACAGATTCTTCTTCTTTCTTCTATAGACTAAGGGCCCCTAATTCAAGCCACGTTGCTACATGTTATGATAGGTGTGATTTATTGTATTTGCCCAAACTATAAGTGAGGTGGGTATGTTATAATTCCCTAAACATTGCCCAGTAGATTAAAACTTTTGGTTGAATGGTTTCTTTACACAAGACAGTTTTAATTGCAATATGTTTTATTACATAGTGTAAAATTGGAAAACGTATTCCCAGATAATAATTCAAAATTTGAGGGCAAGACAAAACGCTTCCAATTTCAATTTAATTTGATGAGAAGACATTCACATGAAACTTGCGTTAGAAAAACAAAGTGCTATATTCACATAAATACCTATCAAAACCTTGCTTTTACCTGGAGAGAAGCACAAGAGGAAAGTTTTTCTGGCAGCTCTTGGATGGAATTGCCAGAAAGATCAACTTTGATGATTTCACCTGATTCCCATACTTCTGATGGGACCGCATCCATACCCAAGCCTTCCAAAGAAAGTACCTGAAAGCAAAAGTTGTGTTGGCTGTGAGAGGTTAGGGTATGATCAAACAACATCACAATAATCTAAAATTTAAGTATGAACAGATTTCACAATAAAATATCTTAGTCATGGCCCAAGACATAGAATCACATTTTCATTTGTTCATGCAAGGATTAAGGCTTGTGAGTTAGCAAAGAGGAATACTTCCATGTTATCACCCAAAGGCAAAGCGGTGGGATGGTGATGTTCAGGTTGGTTCTAGGGATAAGGGAGGGGGAGAGCTACCCTGCATTGAGCACTAAAACGTCGGACTAGTGGGTCCAATATAGAAACAAGAAAGAAAATTTAATGTCAAGGAATGGGCTATCCTTCATAAACAACGGAATACATGTACTTGTAAGCATTTTCTTGCAAGTACTTCTATAGAAGTTCGTGAAAACTTCACATTTGAAAACTGTCATAATCAGCCTAATTTCAGCCTATCATATTGAACATTAGATAATGTATATGGATTAAAATTCAAGTACAGAATTAGACAATATTTCTACCTAATGCTTTTCATGCTTTCACCTAAGTTTTAATTTTTGTTCCACCTTAGGTGTTGCCACCTACTTTGCTTAAAGTTCATCAGATATGTAGTGAAAACGTTAATAGCTTGCTGATTATATTTAACATGACAATAATAAGGGATAAAACCCTTTATGCAAGTTCAGATGGCTTATGATGCACAAAAGTTTAGCCAAGTTCAATGTCATTACCATGCTCCTCAAACTAGATAGAACTCTAAAAGAGAGAAGGAATTAGGTGATAGGATTAATTGGTCAACTAAGACCATTACTATTTATTTTGGATATAAATTACAAATAGTTCAGAAGAATCTTAAATTTGATTCATATCGGAGATACCTTAGAACCAATAGACATTCGGCTTGCCTTTGAAATTACTTCCTCCTTTGCAGGAGTTATAGCTTCAGTATCTATTTCAGAAATATGATTTCTGTTACTAAGGTTTTCATAAGTAAAGAAAATTAATCATGAGTATTTGGAGCTTAGAAACAATAAACAAATTAAGCATAAATAAAGAAAAATAAAATCAACCGATAATGAAAATAACAGTTGTTGTGTAGGCTAGAAATACTTAATTACCTTCAACTTCACCTTCAGGTAGCCTACTTCGAAGATACTTCAGTAAAGCAGGTGTAGGACCAGAAACCAATGAACTGTTAGAAGAAAACCACCGTTACTTAGTTTAAGTTACAAAAAGATAAAGACTTCACAAAATATCAATAACATGCTCCCACCTTCTAAGAGTTCGCAATGGGTTTCCCATAAGCAAAACTTTTCGTAAAGTAGTCATCTTACCTGCAAAATGGATACTGATGATCTGAATATCATAATGAAGCTAAACATTCCACAACTTTTGTTCTTTTGAGTGTCTGAACAAGTGACAAGAAAGCAAAGATTAAAAACATGATATTGAATGTCTGAGTTTCATGTATATGTACTTGAATTGCAAACAAAGAGGAAAAAGACTTTGATTATATTTATCTTATGAAGAAAACTGAACATGACAATGTGCTGAGAAGTTAAAAGAAAAAGACTGAAACAATATAAAGCCAATGTTTTGTTATCGCGGAACAATTATTAATGTCAAATGGCACCTAAGAAGATGCAGATGATAACGAATCTGCACCTCCTTTTCAGATATTGACTAACAAGAAATATAGACTGAACTGGTTTGAAATCCAGATTGATCAACATTATTCATGTTTACCTGAAAGCTATGAGCAACAAGAAATTTTGAAGAATTGTATCACATCCATAAATCTAGATTCAACTAGTCCATATTGAACATTACCAGCCTACGGCCAACCAACTCACCAATCTCAGAAGGCAATCCGGTCAATGAATTATTTGAAAGGTCAAGGACAGAAAGATGTAATTTGCATGCATCCACAGGAAAGTCCCTCAGCTGCAGGTTTATGAAGTTGTACAATAATAACTTGAAAGTGTAAGAAGATGGATAACGTGAAATTTTCATCAACTGAACTTAGTCGCATGAAACTCCTGTACTAAAGCTTCAAGAGAGAATTAGATGAGATGAGAGCAAACTGGCTCTTAATTTTGAAGAGATTATTTTGTGATTTCGACCTGTAAATTTGGACTAAATTACAATTTATCCATGTTACAGCACATACTTCAAGAAAGTAATAATGACATACCACTTCGCTTTTAAAGTTGGAATGTATCTTTTTTTTCAAGATCTCCACCAATGTAAACAAAATGCAGCATGTACTTCCAATTAAGCTCTTCAATTGACCATTTCAACCAATCTTTAAGCAATTGCACAATAAAACAGATCACAAGTCTTCCATTTAAGTTAAAGAACCTGACAAACTCAGTATATGGGAGACTTCCAATAAAAGTGAAGTTGATTTCAAGCTTTGGCATTAGAAAGAATACAATGGAATTTCTCAACAGCTAAACTCAGAAAGAAAGCTTTTTTCATGGCAAGCTAATCATGAACTTAAGATAGGATAACTAGCAACCTGGTTAGAGTGCAGATCTAATGTCCTTAAGGAAGAAAGGACGCCAATTTCAATAGGTAAAGAAGACAACATATTATTCCTGAAACGTTTTGGTCACCAAAGGCAAATGAATGTCAAAAGAGAAAAGTAGCAACAATTAATTTTATAGTTTATGATGCAAATAAGGAAGTGCATATTACCCCATGTAAAATTCAACAAGAGCACAACAATCCTTTATCGATGATGGCAGAGACGAAATTCCTGCGAATCCAACATGACAGTTTGTTAGGAGATTTATAGAAAACAGGTCTCTATTACATATGAATAGCAATGTTTAGTGCTCCATCAGTGAATGGACTCACTATTCTGATGAAGGTCAAAACGGATGAGTTGTGAAAGGTCTCCAATGTTATCTGGAATACCAGTCATCAAGTTCTTTGCTGTTCAGATTACAACAATATAGAATCTAAGTTTTCTATGCACGTAAAATCTTTGGAATTAGATAACAGAGCTATCCCGGAATGAACTCAATGGCTATTGAATAAAATTACATGCATTAAGTTCTCTAAGCATTCTCCATGATGCTGCTAGCTTTCCGGATAGACATGTTAGCCTGTTTCCCTGGCATAGATCACAAAAGTCATTAACATTAGGCCTTAAAGGCATAGAGTTCCAAACAAATCAAAGAAGTGGAAAGACAAAATACTTCCTGTACCTCCACATCCACTTTTGTCAGCTTTGAGCATTCTGATAGATCTTCAGGCAAGTAAGAGACGGAGTTGTTTGATGCCTGCGGGGGAAGTAACACAAGGAACATATTATGCCTGTGGGAGAAGTAACACAAGGAACATATTGAAGTTTCTAGCAAGAAGACAGAGTAAATAAACTTTAGGATGTTAAGAAAAGTGCCATTAAGAAATGAATTTGACACTGATATTCCCTTAGCAAAATCATGTTGAAAACATAGTTCAAAAACAAGATCAGAATTTCAATTATGGAATTTGAAGATGAAGCAGACTAACTATCTACTCACTTATCATGCATATATTAGCTATCTAAATTTTCTAGTAGTTGGTTTACATGGTATACAAGGAGCAAAAACCTTCTTTTCATTTTCCCTGGTACTTTTTTTATGGGTAGGGGGAAGATGGCACTAAACTATGTACACTCTCTACTTGTTCCATTTCCATTCAATGTACAAAGCATGCTCCAATTCTGAGTTATCTGCATTAAGTAGATGAAATATGCCTGATGCAAAATAAAAGAGTAGATTTTATTAACTGGATAGAATCTTGATTAAGGACATTGATGTAATCATTCAAAGTGCACAAAATTGACTATAAAAATGTAGATTATAATAGTAGGGAGATCACATTGTACATACACCACTTGGCCCTAAAATTTACAGTTATTTCCAAGGTAAGCCATTACCTTCAATTCAGACAAATCCAAACATTTCCCTAGTGAACTTGGAAGTTCCTTGAGCTGATTACTTGAGCAATCAAGCCTAGTATTAATAAGGAAAATTCATGAACCAAGTCAATCAAAGCTGGAGATAAAAGAAAATTTTGACCCTAATAGATTGATAGCTGAAATAGTACAAAAGAAGTTGAGTTAGTTAAATTCACTAAAGTGAGATACTCAGGGCACCATCAAGGCTAAAAGGAAAGTAAAACAACTACATTGAGATAAATGAATCAGTGTTATAGAGTAGCTATGATCAGAATATCCAATTGAACTGATTAATATTTCGTGTTTGTATAACAAATTAGAGAATAACCAATTGAAACTCATTTACAAGGATTTTTAAAAGTTTAAGGTATCCAGTCAATGAAGTGTTGCCTTCCTGAAACATAGCATTGCAAATTGCAAATGTATTCAGTTCACAGAATTAGTAAATGACGGAGCCTACTTGACAAGAGAAGCTGCTGATCCAATCTCCTCAGGTATTTCTTCTATCAAGTTAAACGAGACATCCAACGATTTCAGAATTGCAAGCCTGTCAAGTAGGAAGAAGAAGAAGAAGAAGAAGAAGAAAGAGAGCCCATAATCAAATAAAAACAAAAGACTTATGTCCAGGAAAACCGAAATTTACAGACAGATGTAAAAGAATCGATATAATCTCACTCTCCAATCGCGGCAGGGATGTTAGAGAGTCGATTGTTACTAAGATTCAGAACAGTGAGCTGAGATAAATTCCTGATCTCTTCCTTCAAAACTTGAATGTTATTATGAGCCAAAATCAACTTCTGAAGCTCCACAGCCTACACAACACAAAAACGCTAAGCACAAAAAAGGACAAACAAACATACAAAAACTGGCGAAGAGAGTTAGTTACCTCCCACCAATTCTCACCCTCTCCGACAGCATCCAAGCTCCGGTAAACCTCATCCGGAACCTCTCTGAAATTGAGAAAACGAAAACATATTCCAAATGAGAAAGCAAATGTGAATGCGACGCAGAGACGGTGAACAGCGAAGAGAACCTGAGAGAGCGGTTAGAGAGATTTAGCGAACCGGAGGCTCTCGCAGCTTTTAGCAACCGATCCATGCTTTACTTCATATCCTTCTTCTCCGGCATGTAAATCAGTTTTCCGACATGAATCACTTTTCTTCTGCTTAGATCTAAAACAACTTCAACTCTATCTCTCGAGTTCCTTGCGGAGAAAAATAGTTTAACTTAAAACTCAGTTTATTAATTCACCCTTTAATTATTAAATTTTAATTTAATAATTTTATTTTTAAAAAAGTATAATAAGTCATAAAATTTACTAGAAGTACGAGTATCAGGACATCTTGTAAATTACAAGAGAAACAAACCAAACACAAGTTGACAATTCAATCATAGTTGGGAAATTAAAGTTTACAAACAAAGCTACACTCTCCGATAATGAGCAGATGCACTTGTGTGTGTGAATACTAACACAAGTCCTTATACTCTGCATTGGAAGAGACTAAACTACTGATAAGAGAGGAACTTGTCGTGGAAAATTTGAGTGTTCCTCTCATCCCACACACTAATAACAAGAAAGGATAAAGAGATGCCGAAACAACATTTAGCACTCTTATTGTGAAATCTCATATCAGTGTACAAGCCCTTAATTTGGTTTAATTTCTCCATAACTTCAATAATCAGCATCTTTGCAACAAAGCTTTCCAAATGTTGATCACATAGTTGTTAGTTTATGTCTTTACAGCCAATCAATTGGTTGCAAATTAATGTACGACATTATATTTTAATTAATAAAAAGATGTTATTTATCTATGTATTAATTTCATTAATATTTTATGTTTTAATACTAAAGATAAAATCCTTAGAATAATTACTGTGCAATTGAAATTATGATATGATCATAATTATAAGATTCAATTTACACTTATGTGTTATCCCTAAATGTTCCTAGTTGTAGTTTCATCAAAACTGCATATTGTTGAAACGATAAAATTAGCACACATTATGTTTCTTTCATATGAAGAAAGTAATTGATCTCATAAATTAAAGTATAGAGATATTTAAACTAATGTGTGGGTGATTATTAGAGAATAAGTCAC
>JANKOE010000005.1:42243356-42261969 GCA_026284465.1 Erythroxylum citrifolium
GATTGGATAGAATATTAAAACCCTAGACGAGGGGAGACAGTAGGTTGGAGCCAGAATGCTAATTCGATTGGGCCGGACTGGGCTGTGTATTTATATATTATCAAAAATCTAAACCATATTTAAAGAAGAAAAAATCACAGCTATGTTATACGGATAGTTTTCTACATTTATCGACCGTTTAATATTAAAAAGTTGTAATAGATATACTTCTAAATATTAAAGTATCTACTACCAACCTCTCATTTGTGGAATTACTTCAAGCATAGAACAAAATAAGAAAGAACACAAAATTTGAAAGCAATAAATAGAATTGTCCTATTTCCTATTTATAAAAAAAGACACACAAGTTTATTTATTATTAAAATGAATTTTTTAATTAATATTCCCAATCTCATATACGTCTTTAAAGACGTTTCAAATTAAAATAAATGAGCAAATTCGAGCCATAGCACATGGATTCCATCGAAAAAAATCTTAGCAAAATTACCCTATATGAAATTGAGGAATAGCTCACTTCTTTCCCATGAACTAAATAGACTCTTATTACAGTGATCATGCTGCTATGAAAAAAATACGCCAAACCCACTCAATTGGATGAAATATTTGAATTAGATCGTCCTAGTTTGAAGCTCGCGTCTGACTAAGTGAGGCAATAAGACTCTCTAGATGCGCATGGTTTTAAGTTAATGAAAAAAAAAAGACTAAAGTTTAATAGAAAACAAGAACTAATTTTTCTAATTTATATAAATTATGAAAATCAAAAATTAAAACCACGAACAAAACCCTTTTTTTAATCAGAATTTAAAAACTAAAAAAAAATCAGATCCTTAGGTATTGACAAACACAATCTCTGAATAATCTTATATCCCTGCTTCTCATTCTTGAATAGAATGAAAGAAAGATAAATAATTATATCAACCAGATGAAAAAGAAAAATTAGCTCGTTGTCTTTTACCATTTTCCATGATGTATTTGAAGTGTACAAAATTCCGCTATACAGGACAGCAAAGAAGCTGGAAGATCAGCCAACACCCCTAACACTGAAAAAAGCTACCCAGTCCGAACTAAATTTGTCACACTAACTCTTCTTCATTCTCTAGTTGTAGTGAACACAATATACAAGAGTACACAACAATTTATACTCCCAATATCTGCAAATTGCCTGAATCAAACCCGTTAAAAAAAACTCCCTAGAACCATTTTGAGTGGAAAAATAGACTGACCAGGCAAAAGTGGAACGCAGAAGCTAATAACTATCGGGCTGGAACACAGTAGGAGGAGCTGAGAGCTGGAGGCATGACGCAGACCAGATGAGGCCCCGGAGGGCTGCAGCTTATAGTTGATTCAGCCACATCAGGTAGACCTAGTTGAGGTGGACGAACATAACCAGACACCAGTGGCACACATAATACAGAGATAACAATTCTTGAACCTGTAACATTAAAGATGATATTATCAAAATTCAATATTAGATAATTATCTAGCAGCCAATACACTCACAAATATATTCCTTAAGCAGAAATTCATAAATAAAATCATCTATTTTACAGACCTTGCTCTGCGGACAGGGAAACATGACCTCTCTTCCTGCCAGCAATCATCCAATTTTCACTATTTGCACTCACTTCATATAACACCTCACCTTGCTGCACAAGGGAAAATTATGGTCTATAATCAAACCTCTTGCTAGGAATAACGTATCAGGACAATTATTTCTAGTGCATGAGCATATGATAGTAATGCTCTTCAAAGATCAATGCTGTACACTAATGGTTGCCCATAAAACAGATGGTTTCAAAGAGACAAATATAACGAATGCAAAAGAGAGAAACAGAACATTATGAATGAAGAGAATAAGGGTATTAGAATAAACTAAAAAAATTAGAAGCTGCTAATATATCATCAATGACATGTCAACTCGACATAGCTCATAAAATCAACAGTAGCACTCCCTTGATTGAGAGATTAAGGAAAAAAAATTTGGCAACTTTATTCGCGCTTAAATTCATCTGAGATTCGCAAGAACATAATACTAAGTTGAGCAGTAATGACTAGAGCAACTGGTTAAATTGACAACAAAGAGACCTCAAAGCAAATTAAAGCAGCCTTCAGTTCAATGAAAAATAAAAGCTGTAAGCATTTACAGGAGCAATGACTATCGAACACTCCAAAGACTTACATTGTCATTATGAATTTCATTGCCTTCAAAACTTTTCAACCTCTCAATCCTCCATTGCACGGTAACAAGTTGTCCAACTCTAAGACTAGAAGCAAGAAGAGGAAGAAAACCAACAGCCAGGCTTGGGTCAAGCACAGGTCTCTGCAACAAAAGAGCACTCTTGAAAAGCAAATCCTGCCCCCAAACTTCAGATTCTACAGACACTGAAGGAATAGGAGGATGTGCGCCAATTGTTCTTTCACCAGAAATTCCATATCTTATATGCAATATGCTCTCGGGTCGTGTTGCCTCAACTTCACCTGTAAACCAAAAGAAAATGTGTGCTGTAGTTAATGTGTGCTGTAGGTTACACAGTCTAAAAGGAGACAATAAACCAAATAAAAATTAACTGCCAAATCATCTACAGCAGATATTAAGAAAAGAAGAAATGTAAATGCAAAGAATAGCAAAAACCAGAAAGCATATCTGGGTGAAAGCTTATAACATGCCAACAGATTGTCAGTGCTAAAGCAAGCTGCATTTCCTCTTTGAAGTACAAAAGACTGCAGTCATTATTCAAATACATTGATGTTTTATAATGCCCAACCTTCGCCAGAGAGTCTCCCAACGTATCATGTAAGGATCAACCTAAACTATCAAATAATCTGATTTACATGGATACCACGTGCGTCCAAATGGCACATAGCCAGCATCATTAGGACAAACTCACAGGATGGTTTTCTATTTCAATTTCACCAGGGAGTGCTAGTGTTGATGCCAATATTGGTACAAAGCAGCATTCTTAATTTATGTTTGGTACAGCTTGAACCAGCAAATGACTTAACTAAGTTCATATAGTAACACGCTAAAAATGTCTCCAACTATACCAGTAATCTTCCCCAAGCAAATGGTGAACAGAATTCCTGCTCTGGACACGGGCGAGATCATTAGAGGAAAGAAGCTTGAGGTTGGCCTCCCATCACCACCACCAGTATGAACAAAACCATCTTGGAGTTGAAGCCAAGCATCATGTATGGTCAAAGCAGCTTTCACTTGGGAGTGCAGTATCATCTGGAAGTATCACAAACAATGAAACTTCGAAACAACTCTTATTATCAATAACAATTTTATGTCATGTATTTGTGGAAACTACCAATCTCAATAGAACCCACATAAGTCCTCCAAGAATCTAACAAGATTGAGAATGCTTTAAGATGGCAGTTGAAGGAATACAATGGGACAATAAGTTTGAGATTACCTGCAGGAGTAGAGTACCATCATTACATTTATCTAAAACTCGCGTGCTTACATGGAAAGGATCTGTGAAATGCACCGCTAAGGTCCTGCACATTAGGATTAAATTTTAGGAGGAACAAAAAAAAAATATTGACAGAAAAGTATTCAGCTTCTGCATTGTGGATGTGGACATGACGTTGGATAAAAGCAATGAAGGCGAGAATACCTTTCAAATATCTGGTTGTGAGATACTCCAAATTCAAGCTTGAAAGCTATAGTCCTCATACCATCCACGATGCTCTGTCTCTGGGAATTGACTGCCCATGCAATGCCAGATGTTTAGACAAAATAATCGCTTGATGCCACAGAAAGTATAAATGCAACATATGAATATTAAAACCAACAGGAGTTTGTGTATCCTTGTTATAACCTGATGATGCTCCTCGCGGAAGCCCATCCCTGACAGCAGAAACGGGAATCCAAAGAGTTGAACTTGAGTCACTTGCCCAATCTGGAAACTTTATTGTACCATCTTGCAGACTTAACTGCTCAAATTTTTTATTAGCAGCTTTCATATAATTTTTATCAGCCCCATCAATGTCTTCCATATCAGGATCATTCTCCAATTCAGTGGGACAGTTCTCCATCTCAATAGCATGTGAATCTTCAATCTTCAGGCCTGGACCAGTATCAATATGCAGAACAGCACCTTTGAGAGAGTAGTTAAGAGGCCTAACGATTACTCCAACCCACTGGGTTTCGTTAATCAGAAATGGAGATGAAACAGCTGCAGCAAGCTCAACAAGAGGTCTTGGTTTGAAAACCTGAGAAAGGGCATAAATTAGAGAATGAATTCTATCACAAAACTCAATAGTTTTTTCTCTATTATGTGCCCCATCATGAAATAACAGTTCCACCATAAATATAGCCTGTATATAATTAGCACAAATAAGCCCATTTATCTCCTTATAAACAGTCAAGGAAACACAGGATACTAAAAACTCCAAGATATATCCTTAAACAAAAAGCACATAAACTACCTTCAAAATAGGTCTTGTTGGTTTTTCATAACTCATAAAATCATCACTGTCAGCTGGGCCACCTTTTGAAAAACTATGGGATCTAAATCTCAATTGACCGATTTGGCCTGTTAGAACTCCCAAGACATATGAACCAGGCTTCTGTGGAGGTAAAGGAAGAACAATAATGTTCCTGCCGGGGTTAAGGACAATAGGAGCATAGCTCCTCAGAGCCTGAAATATCACATAAGATCCACGAATTATGAAAATTGTACTGCAAACAAATTGATAAGGCTTGCAGAGAGTTATAATAGTTTTAGTCTGGGAAAAATGTACCTTAGCACCTTCATCAGCATTAAATGTAGCCACCAAAGTGAGACTAAGCGAGTCCAGTGTTATATCATCAGGAAACCCACTCCACACAGTGACAGAGAGAATGCCAGGATCTCCATCACACAACTCCAGAGGAGGACCAGGATTTCCAGAAAACGTAATCAGTGATGACACATCTAGGTGCACAGGGTCCTTCATCTCACTGTGTGCCAGCTGAACCACCTCGTTCTGAAAGGCCTGGCGCTCTTTGGTCGAGAATAAACCTTTATCTAGAGATAGAAGTCTTGCGCAAGATGAAAGGTAGCCAGCTTGATCATTCAACATTTTCTGGCACTCAGCCAAATCCGGCAGCACATCAGCTAATAATTCCTGCCAACCTTCTCCAGCATATAGAGCACAAACTTTCTCATACAACTTTGCTGCTTGATCAAAGTTTCCATGCCTGAAGCACATAGCAGCTATTTCACCATCAAGGACAACTCCATGTCTTTTCCACCATGAACGATGATAATTGTCAGCAGCACCTTTGGTTAGCTCAAGATACTTTTTCTGCCATCACAAGAATCGATAAAGTGCACACAAACACAAACACAAACACAAACACAGATTCACACACACATGATACATATTTAGATAGATAGATAGAGAGCGGAGGAGAGAGAGAGAGAGAGAGAGCAAATGAGGTGATAGAATGATTGGAAATTTCTCGAAGTAAGTATAAAACTGAAATCTTAAGAATATCGATGAAGTAAAGTTTTTGAAACAGAGCTCACAGAAAAATGTAATTTAGAGAGAGCAAATGAGGTGATAGAATGATTGGAAATTTCTCGAAGTAAGTACAAAACTGAAATCTTAAGAATATCGATGAAGTAAAGTTTTTGAAACAGAGCTCACAGAAAAATGTAATTTTAGGCATTGTAGAATTTAAAGTTTGATCTCTCACTAGTAAACATGTTGAATTCCAATATCGAACCGTAAAGAAATTTGCAGTACATATGATTATTTTGGCACATCAGTGGCAGCAACTTATATTGTCAAGTTTTATGAAGCTTTATTAGTCTTGTTCCACCTTCCAAACATAGAATGCTAAATGCAGCAAGCCCATGAGACTCATTGGCGATCTAGGAAGGTTCAGATGTGTTAAGTTTTCCTACTTAAGTGAAATAGCTGCTTCCATGACTTGAATCAAAATGACCTTTACCTGACAATGAGTAACCTTACTGTCTCACAAGCATCATCCTCAGCCTAACAAATAATACTATAACAAAATGTATTTGGGCTGCTTAACTGAATAACTTTGCCAAATGAGGTGATAAGACTTGTGGAAAATTCTCAAAGTACAAAAGTATAAAACTGAAATCTTAAGAATAACGATGAAGTAAAGTTTTTGAAACAGAGCTCACAGAAAAATATAATTTTAGGCATTGTAGAATTTAAAGTTCACTAAAGTTTGATCTCTCATTAGTAAACGTGTTGAATTCCAACATAGAACTGTAAAGAAATTTGCAGGACATCTTATTATTTGGCACATCAGTAGCAGCAGAACGTTCAGATGTGTGAACTTTTCCTACTTAAGTGAAATAGCTGCTTCCATGACTTGAATCAAAATGACCTTTACCTGACAATGAGCACTGTCTCACAAGCATCATCCTCAGCCTAACAAATAATGCTATAACTAAATGTATTTGGGCTGCTTAACAGAATAACTTTGCCAAAAATAAAAGCAATCTCCACAGGAAGTTCCAAAAACAGAGGAATCTAGGCTTGATTAAATATTTTCGTCAACTGAGTGCCCATGAAAGTCCTATATGAAATTGTGCATACATCTTACAGCTCATGGTAGTGTTTTCCTTATCAGGTCAAGTTTTTTTTCCTTTAATTTCTTTTTTACTGCATGGGAAAGCTCAAAATGACAAGCTTTGCCGCATTTTATCATGACATCAATAGTTACTATTCAACTCTTTTATGCAGTAGATAAAAAGTTGTCAACATTTGTACGTCTCTGTTTTCTCTGTATTATGAATCAAAAGAATGGTGTTGGCAGCTTGAAGAATGTGCACTTCTGCAAGATGATTAATACCTCAAACTCCTCCACAGAAGATAAACATTTTAAAAGTTCAGCATCTGATATTGTCTGCTTCAAAGAATGCTCAGCAGCAACATATATCTCGGACAGCCTCATAGGTCGATCTATAGAACTCTCAAAAGTTCCTGATGAAGAATTGGTTCGCGACATTGCAATTGCATTCTTATTAGATGGGGACATCCTTGCCGAAACATCTGAAGCGGATCTGTCAACATACTTCCATAATGAATAAAAATGCTTTAAACTCAAGAAAAAAGCTAACATGAACTATCTGGCACTGAGCTTTCAAAAGAGAGAGTATAAATGATAACAGAGTGAACTTTTAGGAACTTTTGCAGTAATTTTTCTTCCTTTGAAGGATCAATTACCCATCAACAAAAATTGGACGGCCCTCACACATTTCAACCATGCTCCCAGCAGAAAGAGAAGCCCTTCGACGATTAGCTTCACGTAACAGTACAGAAGGTTCTAGAGGCAATTGTTTCGTCTGAATACCAAAGTGCTTGATTCTAGGGGTAGAATGAAGAATCACCTACAAAAAGACTAATTCAACCCATCAATATTTTCATGCATCTATGAAAACGGTCACATTCACTAAAAGAATAATAAATGTCTTGAAAGAGATCATTTTTTTGGGCACCAGCTAGGATGTGAACAGTCTTGCAGATATATAATTCATTTCACCCAAAGCACCTTATTCGTGTAAAAAAAGGACTAACATTAATACCCAATAACACAAATTAAAATACCATGTTCTGCTTTTGGCCAGTCCAGTATGATCATCCTAAAACTAACCTTTTCCTTAACAAGGACATCAGCAGCAGCAGCATCTGGAATTGAGGGCCAAACTGCAGGTTTGGGCCAAGGCAGCATGCTGAGTGAAGCACTGCTCAAGAGAAGAAAGCAGCTCAAGTGTTGGAGACCCATAAGATCTATTATATGCTTCATGTTGGAAAATGCATAGTGAAACAACTAACAAAACCATAAGTCAACCTCATTATATCTTCACACAAAAGTTTAAATTGTATACCTGTTTAGTGGACTTCTTTCTATAAATGTCCCATATCCAATTAAATAGGCAAGCCTCATGAACTGCCATAGCCATGAAAATCATTTCAACAGAAGCATCTATCGATTTAGAATAAAAAAAGAAAAATATTTAAATAGCAGTTATCTTGCACAAGTTCTATAACAAGGCTCTCCAATTTGATGGTGGTTAACAGTAAAATCCGGTCATTCACACCAAAATACCCTAATGCATGATTTAAGTTTGTCAAAATGAAAAACATACAGCTCTCCTTTAGGTTTGTGATGCAAGTCAATGAAGGGGAAAAGATTACCTTTACTCGGCATAATAAATAAAGGTCACCTAGAAGTCGGTAGAACTCCTTTTCTATGTCAGGCACAACATGTCCATCATGATATTGAGAAGTAGTCGCATTAATTAAAATGAAGCATGCAGTTATTACCCACACTTCACGCATACAAAAAGGGAGGGTAGCCTGAGAGGAACTCCAAGCCAAGATACAAGAAAGAGAGAAGAGATAAATGAAAGACATCAGAAACAGCAATCTTTTAGTAAAAAGCTAATAAGCAAACCAAAGGAAATTGAGATACTATTAATACCTCATGTAATGTGAGAGCCTTTGAAAAACTGATCACGAATGAATGACCTCTTAAAGCAACCTCAAAAGGACGTCTAAGCTTAAACATAAGCTGAAAGAATTCATAAGAGTTTCAGATACAGAGGAAAACAAGCCATAATGGCAAGGTACATGCTGTGGAGTTGGATATACATTGTCGTATTTAATGGCATGCTTTTGCATAAACACAATTGAACCATTTGGGACAAAGATTTTGAAAAAAAAAGGTTATTAACATAATTAGTGCTCCAGAAAGAGGCTTTTGTTGCTAAAGTAAAGAGATGTATAAGTTTCCTTTCCTCCACTATTGGGTACTTATAGAAATTGTGATGTATTCTGTAAAGTACTCATTCTAGTTCCACACCTTTGATTGACAAGCAAAGAGATATTGCCGAAACTCAAATTCTCTAAATGTGTCATCTTGAACAATTTGCGTCAGTGATTTGTTTCCAGGATTCAAAATTGCCGCCTGATCATCACCACGCTCTACTCCCCCAAAGTCCCTTTGTTTTCTGGCCATGTTAACTGCATTATAAAGAAAAAGATTAGCAATCCATTACTGCTCTCAGGACACATATGCATAAGGCCAGTATAATAATAGCAATAAAAAGAAATCACCTATCACAGCACAGTACAAGAATGACAATAAAGATAAAGAATTTTCTCCTAAAAATATTTATCTGAAACTCCAAAGAAGAATAAAGGGAACTGTGATTCCTTCAAATAAGATTTAGGAATGTAAAAATTACATGTGCAGTCCTTTCTTAACAAAGATCACAAGCTAAAGGCACAAGCAGTTAGACATAATAATTGGACTAGCTTTAGGGAAGGCAGATCCAATTGTTAAATTAGAAGACATTCAACAGTCAATTGGGATCACTTGATCCAATTTCCAGAACTTGCTATGTAAAACCACCTTATTTCCCACACTTGACAAACAATTACGTCACCTATCATCCGTTTAAAGTTAAAGCTGCATATAAACAATATAGAAACTAAGTTATTAGATAAAGTTGTAATATTTACATAGAATATTTCACTTTCCAATTGATAAAGTAATTCCCTTACATTAAATATGAAAAAAATACATTATAGAATCTTGAGTATTCACCATAACTATTTCCTTGAAACAGACACATATTACATACTGGAACAACACAGACACTGGTCTGAACATAGAATTCAAGCACGATCACTTATTTTGACAGTCAAAATGTATAGTAACTAGAGGCCTACCCATAACTATATGCATTATATACCTGTTTCCAAATAGCAAAGTTCCAGTTCGTCATATTCACGTAATGCATCTTCATAAAGATGGGCCATTTCAAACATAAAAGCCAAGCTTTCCTGAGGAAAAATCATTTATAAGGGACAATGAAATCCTTAGAATGACTTTTTTAAAAAAAACAACTGGGATATATGGCTATAAGGACATAGATAATCATCAATTTGAAATTGTCATGGTCACTCCAAAACATGAGGTCATTACAGTTCTCAAGATAGATCGGAATTGAATTAGAAAGGATAAACAAATATTGGGAGTACATATTCCTATCACAATAAGAACTCACTCCAAGTAGCCATAATACCTTAGATTACATTATTTTGGTTCAAGAGCTTTGAAATGTTGATAAAAATGGAAAAAGAAACACAAAACAAAGATTTTGAGGTAGGAGAAAGACCTTCAATATAAAAAAGTTGCAGAAATTCCACACTGGCATGAAGCGCTGCTCACTAAGCTTACGTATCTCATCTTCATAAAACTGTACACGCTTATCTAATGTATTCCTTACACACTCCATAATTTTAGATTCCAAATCTTCCCAAAAATTTGCTTCAGGACCATGACTGTCAAACTTGCAGCACCTGAACAACCCACATGTTTGGAAAAATATAAGATGAGTGAGAAAAAAAGATACTTCTTTTCTGTTGGAGAGATTAAAAAAATTGAAATAAATCTAGTTCCTCTTCAAATAGTTGAAAGAGGAAAAAATAAAGATATTTCAAATCCACAAGACTAAAATTAGAAAGTATGCAGCAGATACTTAGCTGAATATAAAGGCCTAGAAAAGGCTGATATATACCTCTCTCTTTTTTTAGAGCTGAAATCAACTTCAAGCCTTGCATAGACTTTTTTTGCCATTTTGGTGGCGTTATCATTACTCGGATGAGCTCTTGAGACAAACACAATAAACCATTCGCGCTCATCATTTTGGACGATTAACTTCAAGCGAGGTTTAAGGATGGTTTTGAACTCATCAAGATCCTAAAGAAATGTAAGCATACCAGAAGAAGAAGAAGAAGGTTAGAGTACAACATCAAATGTGTTAAAAAAAAGGAGAATCGGTCACAAATAAATAAGAGAATATCAGTGGAGTATTCCCAAAATGGAAGAGTCAGAGATATCCTTGCTCAGCAAACTAGCCACTTTTGGTTGAGGAAGAATAACAAAAAAAAAAGGTCAATGCAACTAAAGTTACCTCACAAGTAACAACAACTACAGTAGCATATGGCTCTCGGAACCAGAATAATGACTGTTCCTGTGGAAACCGGCTTCGAAGTCTTGAATCTGTTGTCAGTACGTATTCTGCTGAGAGATTCTCAACAAAGACAGGATTGCGTGCCTTATTGTTTAAACAAGCTCTTTTAAATGGCAATCTCCCCTCAAATGTATCCTTGATAGTGGGCCACAAATCACTAACATCTTCAACTGTAAGCATTTCAGACCAAAAAAAAACTAAAGGTATAAACCTAAAGCAACATGTTTGACCATGCAAAGAGTTACCCATAGAGTAATTCAAAAAATTAGTCAAACTGAACAATAAACAATTTGCTTCAAAACCCGAAAAACAGCATCACGCCCTTATTCCAGGGTTTTTAATTAATTGAACTACTTACAAATGTGCACACCAATAGTCGAAATGCTACCTTAATGATAAGAATAGAGAAAAACAACCTAGTCAATGCTTCCATATTAGTTGATGACTTAATACCATTAGTTAAAAATCCGACATTTCATATCGCCATTGACGAGTAGGCAAATGCTGTGTGATTAACCTGACTAATACATAACAATAACACAGAGGGACTGAAAACCCATTGCTATTGCCTTTTTGGCATTTTCGCCTACACCCATTTAAAATCTGACAAATTGCATCTATGGATCCACAGTATTCTTTTTTCCAGTTACAAGAAAGCAACCATTCATAGGCGTTTTCCTTGGTTCATGGGGACCAAATTTCTCATTTAAAATCAAATTAATTATGCAAATTTCCTATTTGTCAAATATCTAGTAACTTTAATCAACACCTAAAACCCACAATGTCACCTAGCAAGCAATTACGAATAAAACAGTTCAAAACTAATTCGCACTAAAATTCAACTTGATACATCAATTTAAAAATTTAGCCTTCAGTCGCAGTAAAATAAAATTCAATACTGAGACCGAAATCAAGTGTATAAAGACAAAAATAGAGAGAGAGAGAGAGCGAGAGAGGAGATTCACCAGCAATTACGATATGATGGCAAGAATTCCTGATGGGTTGAAACTGAGCAAGATAGTTGGCCATTTTCGATCTATAGATGCTAACGAGAATCCATACATAGATTACTGAAAATCCTTTTTCTATGTCGACGATGTGTATGTATATAACAACATATAAATATAGAGAGAGAAATTTACCCCAAAAAAAAGAGAGAGAGAAAGCGAGAGTGAGTCTCTAAGTGAGCTTCCGCCTTCTCTCTTAGTCTGAGTATGTGAAATGGAACTACGGTCGAGGATCCAGTGCTTCGCGATGTATGATTGCTGGTGATTGAAACTTCTCATCTAAACGTTGAATATTTGTATTACGCCTTCTTTTTTTAAAGTGGGCCCAAATGATAATGTTGGTTGTATGTCGGGGGTTAGCACCCCTCGGAGGATCATGTAATTTGTTTCTCTCCCTTGTAAATAAAAAAAAGCATTGAAATCAAAAGATTGTTTACAAGGAATACATCTATCTTATTGCTAGTTTATGCTCTAGCAACCAATCAATTGGATCCAAACTAATCTATGGCATTATATTTTAATTAATGAAAAGGCGTTATATGTCTTTCTGAATTATTTTCATTAATATTTTATGTTTTAATACTAAAGATAAAATCCTTGAAATAATTACTGTGTAAATGAAATTATGATGAGATCATACTTATGAGATTTAATTTACACTTATGTGTTATTCCTAAATATTCCTAGTTGTAGTTTCATCAAGATTGGATATTGTTGAAACGATAAAACTAACACACATTATATTTCTTTCTTATGAAGAAAGTAATTGATCTCATAAATTAAAGTATAGAAATACTTAAACTAATGTGTGGGGATTATTAGAGACCCGATTATGAGAATTCCAAATGGAATATTACTTATTTCATCATCATCATCATCATACCCCGAAATTTTCGCATTGTAGCAAGGTCTGGGAGCCAGATAGTACGCAGCCTTACCCCTACAATGTAGAGAGGTTGTTTCTCGTAGGCCCACATGCATATGTAACACGATAATAAAAATGTAGGGAACCAAGCATAAAATCTTTACTTGGTAATACGTTGAAAGAAATATACCTGATGTGGCCATAATCCACTATTACCTGTCGCCCTGCCAAGACTATCTACCCGGTGCTTGTACTCAGGGCCACAGCTCTCACCAAATCCTAGCAAAAACAAACCCAATGCTTTCCCCACAAAACCCTTTTCTCCCTTATTAACAAGATAGCAAAGAAACTAAAAAATTACGCTCAAGTTCGATCATTTATTCCACAGTAACGAAGCTTTGTAAATTAATTGAAAAGGGTTGTCGACGGATTGAAGTAAGGATCACAACGTAGGTAGAATTTTGGTTTCGGATATCTAGACTTATGTGTCTATAGATTATCTCATAATGATGGTTGTATAATTAATCATTAGATTTGATATTACCAAGGTATTTAGTATGGGAATTACTGTATTTTGATATTACTTATGAATCGTCCTAGGATAGGTCAGTCGATAGTAATTGGATACAGTATGAATCATATGTAGATAGTTGAGTAAGTCAATATAGAATTCGTCACTCTAAAGTAATTAAAGAGAATAGTCTGTTGTTCCTGATTAATAATGATTTATGGAATTCTTTGGCTAGAGTGAATTGATATTTGAAAATGAGTTTTTCAAATTTTAATAATAAATAAATTACTAATTAGCAAGAACGAACATAATTGGATGTTAAGAGTACACACCATGTCCATACTCTGTCCAATTAGAATATTGAATGACGAAATGATTAAATTATACATTATAGTCATACATGGACAGGTTAAGACAATCACTTTGGCATTTCTAATATTTGGGTAATCATGACATTTTGTTATACGTCAATCATGATTTATGATTATTAATTATTTAATTGGAGAATTAAAGATGAACTAAAAGGAGTTTTAATTCTAATTGTGAATTAGAATTATAATTTATAATCACTGCTAATTTATTAGGAATCTAATGAGCCACACATCAAAGAGCAATTTGTGAAAGAAAAATCAATTTAATTAAGTTGGACTTAATTATAAAGTTTGAGAAACTTTGGAAATCAAATATAAGATATTTAAAATTAAATTAATTGGAATTAGAATTTGATTCTAGTTATAATTAAAGAGTTTTAATTTTAATAAAAGACTATCTTGATTTTCTATTTAAAGGGAGAGCTTTATAGAAGCTAGCGCTTTTGTCTTCTTCCTCCAAAGGTAGTTTGAAAATTGCTCTGTGGATACCATCAGAGGCTGGACAATTAGACAGCTCGTGATTGATCATTCAGAGAAAAAGTTTTAAAGTTTTTCTTCAGAAAGCGAACAAGGTACGATTTCTAAATCGAATACTATTTTGATTCAAGTTGTTGGATCCCAAACTTTTCTCGGAACCTAGAACTATTAAAAGAGAAATTGTTGGCAATTATTTACGTGTAAAGAAAAGGAGAATTCTTGAATTTGAAATGAAGTAGAAAAGATAGTTTACATACAAGATGGGTTATATATGAAAGGTTGATAGTTAAAAGCTGGAAAATATAATTAAAACATGTTCATTGAGTATGCTTCGGTGTTTTGATCATAACTTTTGCTCTAGTTATCCAAATGTGATGATTCTTAATTTGGATTAAACTAGAGAAATAGGGTTAAAAATTATTTGATGAAATCAAGTTTTAATTCAGTCTCTAAGAATATCAATTTCTGGATGGAAGTTGACCACACTTAAGTATTATGTTATTTTGAAGAGTTGGATTCCAGAAACAAGCGGGATCCAACAGTTGTGGTATCAGAGCGCCAGAATTACTATCTTATATGGGCGTTTTTCGAATTATGTCTCAAGGTACATGCATTGTGAACATGTCTTAGCATGCAACAGCAACTGATCCCTAATCTGAGTCGCATGTGTATAAGTCACACGCAAGAGGAATTGTTAAGAGTTTGAGCTGATCGAATTAGTGAGCAAAATGATACTCTTTCATTGGATAAATTAGAAATGAGAAATAGTATATGGGTAAATATGACAGATAATGATTCAATGTATTTGTAGTGGGGGATGTATGGTATGGCATTATGGTGATATATCCTCGAATGTGATATAGCTGTAAATGTATTATCATGGATTGTTTGAGGAAGATAAGGATATAAGTAAAAATGATGAGATTAAAGTGTACAAGCGGAACATTTCAGTTTTCGTAAGAGTTGGATTTCGAAAACAAGCGGGATCGAACAGTTATGGTATCAAAGCAAGAGTTGGGTTCCGGAAACAAGCGGGATCCAACATAAGTTTAATCAATTATAGACATCCGCTCGGAATCTGAAAAATTTTAATTTTCGTTGCGCTCGTGATTCGATCACGGTAGGATTCCAACAGAACTGAAGTTTGATGTCTACACTAAACAGGACAGATTCATAAGAAGAAACATATAATATCTTTAACCTAGCCAAGGATTTAAATCTTTGTCATCAAGATGAAAAGTTCTCATGCTACCAGCTAGTTTCAAGTAACATTCCCCTTCTCTTTAAAATCGATCCATCTCGTATTAAAACCTTAGTCACTATATTCTACGTCAGTCCTTTTAAGGGTTTTTATTGATGTATACTTGCACAACACTGCAATGAACAAACTTATTCCATTTCTCTTAATCTAATGCATTAATCGTAAAACTGCAAGTTGAAAAATGAGTAAGAAATAGAGAAAGAAGTAAATAGTTTATTATTTGAGGAGAAAAGGGATAGAAATGTGTACAAATTGGTGAATTTATGGGTCTCGCAAGCTTTTGAACGTTTTGTTCCTGGATATGGGGAAGTGCAAAATCATCTCATCTCTGCCCTTATTGATTGCTTTTAACTCTTTTTTGTTTGTGTGAAAACTTCTGTAATGGTCCAGTTTTATTTTACCCTCATCCTGAGGCTATAATTAGAATAAAACATACTTCTGAGTTTCAACATCTGTTAGGGGTACATGAACATGTAAAATCCCAAAAAGAGCAAATGGATACAATTAGTTTTAATCATTCTTTCTTTTCATCTAACTGATTTGTTATTAGTTAATCCTTTCTATCTCAAATGTAGATATTCTTTAAGTTACTTATGAAAGAGAATGCAACCATAAAATTAGTGTCCTCAATAAAAAAGTGAACAACAATAACCTCATTAAGAAAAGTCTAAAGGCTCCAATTTCTAATTAGGAATTAGAGTGTTTAGAAAGCAAGGGACAGAGATATCAGGCCTAAATTTGCTGCCTCCATAAGGATATAATCTACGAACATTACAAATTATAAATTACAAATTCGATCCACCACTATATAATAATATTATTAGTTTATGTCTTTGCAATCAATCGGTTGATTGCAATTTTATGTACTACATTATTATTTTAATTAATAAAGACATTTTTATATAATGTAAAAAAAAGACATTTTTTATATTTATATATTATGTTAATTACATTTGATGTTTTAATATTAAAGATAAAATACTTGAAATAACTACCGTCTAATTAACATTATAATGAGATCATAATTATGAGATTCAATTAGTGTTTATATATTATTCCTAAGTTGTAGCTTCATTAAGACGAAATATTAATATAATGATAAAACTAGCACACATTATATTTCTTTCTTATGAAGAAAGTAATTGATTGCATAAATTAAAGTATAAAAATACTTAAATAAACATGTGAGTGCTTATTGGAAAATAAGTTCACTGAACTAACCCGATTAGGAGGATCCCAAATAAAATATTACTTATGCATTTGCGGATTTTCTCACTATGATAGTTGTATAATTGATTATTAGACTTGAGATTACTAAAGTATCTCATGTGAGAATTACTATGTTTTGATGTTACTTATGACCTGTCCTATTTAGGGTGGCTCAGTCGATTGTACTTGGATACAATATAAACTATATGAAGATAGTTGAGTAAGTCAATGAAGGATTCGATATTCTAAAGTAATTAAAGATAATGCTCTACTATTTTTAATTAGTAGTGGTTTAAGGAATTCTCTGTTCAGAGTGTATTCACATTTGAAAAGGTATTTTCAAATATTAATTATAAATCAATTACTAATTAACAAAAACGCACATGGTTGGATTCAAAAGAGTAGACAGGATATCCATACTCTTTCCAATTGGAACATTGGATGACAAAAAGATTCAATGATACATCATAACCATGCGTAGATAGGTTAAGTCAAACTACTTTGACATTTCTAATATTTAGGTGGCTATGACATGTTGCTCGACATCTAAATTATTTAATTAGAGAATTAAAGATAAATTAAAAGGAGTTTTAATTCATCTAATTTTAATTATGAATTATAATTATAATTTACAATCATATATTAGGAACGTAATGGATCATACATAAAGAGTAGTTTAAAAGACAAAAATCAATTTTAATTAAGTTAGACCTAATTGTAAAGTTTAAAAAATTTTGAGGATAAAATACGAAATATTTGATTTTATTAAAATTAAATTATAACTAGAGTTTGACTTTAATTGAAATATAACCCCAATGCTTTTTCTATTTATAGGAATACGTGTAAGGGAGCTAGCACTCCTACTAATTTCCTCTCAAAGAGTTGAGTATCTTTTTACTCCTTTATGGACATCGTTAGAGGTTGGATGCATAAACAACTCGTGGTTAACAAATTGAAAAGGTTTTAAAAAAATTTCAGTTGGAATTTTCAATCAGGTACAATTTCATATTTTATTATTTATGTTTTTGCAAGTTTTTCAATTATTGTGATCTAATTGAAAATTATAAAAGTTTAATTTTTTGCTGCACCTGTGAATCGATAACAATTGGTTTCCCACAAGTGATATCAAAGCCTCTTTTAATTGTTTAACATGAATTAATTGCTTAATTGTTATCGATTTGATAAAAATTAAAGTTAGAAATGTTGTTTTAATGAATTAGGGTTTATGATTTGATTAATTATCCAATCTATTTTTTAGAATAAATTTCCCATCACGCTTTCTTTGTTTGTTCTCTACTTTTTAGAACCTGAACTGTTTTTGTCTCTTTATGTTTAAATTTTTGGAATTAGATCATGCCTCCCACGCTATTATGCTTACGGAAATTGATTTATGTGGTTCTGAAAAAGAAGTTGCATGCTACCCTATAATGAATTGGACTTGTTTTATATGTATGCTAGTTCTGGAATGGAATTGGTGTTTGTGTTAATTCCTATCAGTGGCAGGAGATTTTAATCTCCTACAGTAACATTCCACCCACGGCAAGCATGGCAATTGGTTCATCAGAATCTAAGGTGATGGTCTCCTAAAAAGTAAGGTAATAATTCACCCATTACAGAAGTAGCTTGGAGGTGATGGAGGTAATAATTCACCCATTACAGAAGTAGCATGGAGGTGATTAGGGATGGTAGTAGGTTTTCAACCCGATTAATATCCGCATTACCCAACCCAATGGATTTAGATATGGGTAGTAAATCGTAAAAATCGATGGATATAAATATGGATATGGGTTGAGTCATAAAAAATGGATATGGATATAGGTAGAGTAAAACCCGAACCATGGATACCCATATCCTACCCGTTTTTTATTAACTCTATTTTTTCTATTTTTTCTTG